>OY998177.1:153292612-153892612 GCA_963921935.1 Galeruca laticollis
TGTTAGTGTCTGTGTACACTAGCTCACAATTGACTACTCCCATTGTTGGAAGCATAAAATTATAGTGAAAGTCGTACATTCCAATTTTGGAAATATCGAAAATTGCCATATTCGCATATACATTGGTTTATTGAAAATGGAGATTTTCTAATTTTCCTTAGAGTCGGATCATCATTGAAAATTGTTCTATTGTGATAACGCGGACTAGAAATGAGATTTTTAGCACCATAACGTCCATCATGGGAAGATACAAATTCTATGATTGCATATACATTCCTTACATTTTATGTAACACACAGCAGGTGAAATCTTTTTGACCCTCCGAGAATGTCATTGTTATTTTTCATATAAAATCTTACCTGCCCGTCGACCGTAAATTCTCTCTCCTATACAGACAAATCACAATATTTGAATAAAATTTTGTGAGTTCCATTACTAAAATTGTTAGTTTTATAATCATGTTGTCGAAAGTGTTGTCACATTTCGGTATAATAATCCGTGCCTGAAGAGCGTAGTCTTACTGGGACTTGGGTAAAGCATATAACAGTTTAATTTTAAGAATTTACAAATACAGAAAATCATATAACTATATTAAATGAATATACAAATAACGTGATTAAATTATAAATAGCTATAATGTCTATGAAAATTATCAATATCGCCATCAGTATCATACGTCCCTCTAAATATTTGGGGTGATTCATAATGAAATTCGGCAATACAAGATTCCTGATATTTGGTTTCAAAGAGTACTGTTTGATACCAAAAATGTCAAACGTATAACGGTGATGCATGTCTGGTGCCTCTGTGGTGTATGTGTGCTAACCCTGTGATGTGTGTCTGCTGTCCCTCTGCTTGAGTTGTAAAGTTGGTTCTTCTTTCACCACATCTATGATAAAAATGACATTCAGTGTATGAGAAAGTTGTGAAATCATTGCTTCAAGATTTTTCTATTAGCGTAGCATTCTTTTTGAAGAACAGCTTAATAATATTAATTTAGTTGGGTGCAAGCCTGATGTCTTAGATGTCCTCTTCTATCACGATGGATATCCGTTAATGCCAGTATCTGTAAATATGTTGCTCTTTTGTTGGTTACCAATATCGCCATCAGTATCATACGCCCCTCTAAATATTTTGGGTGATTCATAATGAAATTCGGAAATACAAGATTCCTGATATTTTGTTTCAAAGAGTACTGTTTGATACCAAAAATGTCAAACGTATAACGGTGGTGCATGTCTGGTGCCTCTGTGATGTGTGTCTGCTGTCCCTCTGCTTGAGTTGTAAAGTTGGCTCTTGTTTCACCGCAACTATAATAAAAATGACATTCAGTGCATGACAAAGTTGTGAAATCATTGCTTCATTTTGTTGTTTTCTTGGAAAATAATTCATATAAACCGAGTGTCGCAGTAAATTTGTTAGTACTAGCACTGTCAAACAGACTTCTGATGTGAGTCTGGGGTGTGTTTGTTATCCCTTCTGTTAACCCTCTGCTATCTATCTGATAGACTTCTGATGTGTGTTATCCGTTTAATAATATAATGAGTCACATCATATTTTACTATAGTGTAGTCGTACGAGCAACAAATCTCAAGCATGCAAACGCTTTGAGTGTCCTCTGTTGTCGAATAAAGTGGATTTGCTGTCATTGTCGTTGTCGTTCTAGTAACATCCTGTATGTGGAAATAATCTACCAATGCGGTTTGTTCGATGAAAATTTGAGCAATAATAGCAGAGATTCATTGTAACGTCCTTATCTTTATATACCCTGTGGCATCTTTTATGAAAAAATTCGGTATTTTTATGACTACCACCTGTATATATAAAAATACGGTATCTTTATGACTACACCCTGTATAAAATCGCATCTTTTTATGACTACACTCTGTATATATGAACATCACATCTTTTTGACTACACCTGTATATAAAGAAAAATGGTATGTTTTATGACCACACCCTGTATAAAAAATGTGGTATCTGTATGTACGATGATGGTTTCTCAGTATCATATTCAAACATATATTTGTTATAATTTACGTAGACATCCCGCTCAAAATACTACTAAACTGTGTGTGTCATTAACTTTTATATCTACATATTTCTACAGTCTTAATAATTACAAACACCCCATGTATATATCAATTTTAATCATAACATGCCTCGTATATTTTACGTAGATATTCCCCGCAGAATAATAATAGGGATGCAAATATCTTTTAACACCCTGTATTGAAAAAATATTCGTATACTGTAATGAACCTAATTTATGTATCATACAGCGGACTAATATAGAAACATTAATAATATTTATGGTCTAAGCTCAACGTCTTGTCGGCTTCTCAAATCAACCACTATACAGAATATTGTCATTCAAATATTTTAATGCGTTCCCTACCTGTATCCCAATGAAAGAATGCAGTTGGATTTTACCAAGAATGATTACAATGGGGCATATTTCAACTATACTGAATTTTATCCTAGCTATATGAATTCGACACAGAAGCGTCCTCTGTTGGATTATTCCTCATTCAAGAAGCGTGCATTGTTTGTTATAGATTGCTCGAAGCAAGAAGAAAGCATGAAGGCACTTTATTGCATCATAATACACGATTGTGTAATGGAGTATTTCCCTTTCACCGAAATTGTCAAGAATTTAAACTAGAATGTTCTGCTGTTATACATAACGATTTAAATTTACGTTCAACAATTTTCAATAGAATTTTAATTATTAAAACAAATATGGATGCTAATATTATACATGATAATGAAAAAGTTCATACGTTAAGATCGCGTTGAAATCCGATAATATATGAGACACCTCGGTGTACAGATTTTAGTGCGTGTGTAGAGGACAAATGGCATCTTTTATGATCACACCCTGTATAAAAAATGCAGTATCTTTATGACTATACTCTGTGTAAAATCACATCTTTTATGACTAAACCTGTATATAAAGAAAATGCGCAAGGATGCTTTGTATATTATTGTGATAAAAATGCACTTTTACACTCTTTTGTTGATTGAAGCCATCGCTTTTCATTCCGAAATTTAGAAGTCCCAATCAAAATCCTTGAGATTGTCGCTAAAAATAATATGTGATTTTTCTATGATTACCTACTTATGAAGGATTCTGAATATACTCAACTGCTTGACGCATTGTTTTTGATTCACATGTTCTAGCGACTAAAATGATATTAGTACAAGGGAGTATTGAAGAAAATTACATCGTGTTGTGAAATCAGACTCTCTGTATCTTATACAGTTAGATTTCAAAACTATAATACATTGGAAACCCTTATGGCGGAGATGTAACGGTTTAGGCTGGGAACGATGAGGTCGTGGTCTCGAATCTCACTCGGGGCAAAAATTTTTACGTCATGCACAAATTTACAGGATAAAAAATGGACTACAGAAAAAAGAAATGCGCCATCTAGCGAAATCGATAAAAAAATGGCCGACTAAAAAATGGCCGACAGAAAAAAGAAATCTGTAAAAATGCGAAATCGATAAAAAATGGACGACAGCGCCAACGACAGCAGCGCCACCGTCGCCTAGCGGACCTTTTTCGAAGTAGTGGCTCAGAACCGGCATAGCTACACTACTGATCAGACACATCTCGAATAAGATTTACTCCTTCCTTTATGGCATGGTCTCCTTCGAATGGCGCTAGTCGATTTCGGTGAACTACTTTTGGTTTTCCGTTGGGGATCTTGCTTATGCGATATAAAACATCATTGATCCTTTTCTTGATTAAGTATGGACCTTCCCAGGATTTTTGAAATTTTGGAGAAAATCCTTTTCTCCTCGCCGGGTTGTGTAACCATACATTGTCCACTTCTTTAAAACCGCCTTCTGTGGCCTGCGTGTCGTACCGACTTTTCATTCTGTCGCTGGCAACTTGAAGATTTGTTCGAACTAATTCATGAATATCGTCCAGCCTTCTTCTCAATTGGATCACGTAGTCTTCGCCTGCTATATCTTCTCCAGGCCTACAGCCAAATTCCAGGTCACAAGTAAGCCTCATTTCACGTCCAAACAGAATTTTCGCAGGTGTTTCGCCCGTGGACTCATTGACGGCAGATCGATAAGCCAATGCGAATAGGGAGAGATACTGGTCCCAATCTCTCTGATGGCTGGATACTACTTTGGACAGGTATTTTCCAATAGTCTTGTTCATTCTCTCGACCATTACATCTGACTGTTGATGTAATGCTGTTGTTCTGGTCTTCTTCATTCCCAGATTGTCGCAAATCTCCTGGAATATATTGCTTTCGAAATTTCTTCCCTGGTCACTGTGGACTTCCATGGGCACTCCATATCGGCTGATGAATTCTTTCACCAATACATCCGCGACAGTTGTGGCCTCTTCGTTCGGGATAGCGTATATTTCCACCCACTTTATAAAATAATCCATCACAACCAGTATGTATTTGCCACCATTTTCTGTCGTTGGAAATGGCCCAGCGATATCTAAAGCAATCCTTTCGAAAGGGCTCCCAACATTGTACTGTTTCATAGGTGCCTTTCTCTTGCGATGTGGTCCATTACTCGTAGCACAAGTCGTACATTTCTTACACTAGTCCTTCACATCGTCGGAGCTGTTCATCCAATAAAACCTTTCACGAACTCGCTGAAGGGTTTTTTTCACTCCCAGATGACCTCCCGATGGACTGTCGTGTAACTACTTCAGTACCTCAGCTACTCTTGTTCTCGGGATAACTGGCTGTCTTCTCATCTCGGAACCATAATCGTTTTCAAGGACTCTTCTCAACAGCCCTTCTTCCAGGACAAGAGAGTCCCACCGAGCCCAATACGCCTTGAGTTTCGGTGAAAACTTTGACACTTCTTGCCAGGTAGGTCGCCGATTTTCTTTCTTCCATTGCCGGATCATCTTCAGGTGAGGATCATTCTCCTGATCTTCTCTGATTCTGGTGGGTGACCATTCCTCGTTGATTACAGGAGTTCTTGAAACTGCAGTTTCCCTAGATTCCACCTTGTTGCAGTGGGAGCAGTCTGTTGGGCACGGCCGTCTGGACAGGGAGTTGGCTTTTCGGTGATTCACATCAGCTGGACGTTCAGCTCTGTCTGATTTACCCTGTGACTGGCGTTCTTGGGTTACAGGAGTCTTGGGGCGCTTAGACGGACTGCGTACGTGCTGTAGCTCGCCACACTTCCGGCATATGATCTTCTTCGGCCTCTTGTCTGGCATACCTTTCAACAAGTTGACGATCTGATCAAGTTTGTCATCGTTATCTTCTTCCTGCATGGTTCTACATTTGTTGTACCGCGAGCTTTTCTTGGCTGCTTTGCATTTAAGAGGTTCTTGGTTTACAGGAGTCGTAGGACGCTTACGCGAACTGCGTGCATGCTCTAGCTCACCACAATTACAGCACCTGATTTTCTGTAGCTTCTTGTCTACCATTCCTTTCAACAAGTTGACGATCTGGTCAAGTCTGTCATCGTCACCTTCTTCCTGTATGGTCCTATCTTTGTTGTATCCCGAAGCCATCGTGGCTGCTTCATATTCAAAAGCAGCAGTCAATGCATCGGCTAATGTTTTAGGATGGGCTAATCGAAGCGTCTTCTCCATATCGAGGTCACACAAGGCGTCAATAAAGGCCTGGATGCCTAAATATTCCATCATGTTCTCTGGCGCTGATGGATAAGCAAATCGAACTAGTCGGGCAATATCCATTTCATACTCTTGAAGGGGTTCGTCACGTTTCCGCCTTCGGTTCTTCAGCTGAAATCTGTACAACTGTTCCAAATGTTCGTGACCATATCGCATGTCCAACTTCTTCTTCAGCAGCTCGAAGTCATCCGTTTCCTCAAGCGGTATCGTCTGAAGTACGTCTAAGGCATCTCCCCGAAGCGCTATAGTTAAGTTTACTGCCTTCTCCCTATCGGACCAATTATTCACTCTAGCAGCTGCTTCAAACTGTTTTACGTAATTGGTCCACGACATCTTTCCATCGAACGTTGGGGCCTTGACTCGGGTAAAACTGCCAATGTCTTCAAACTTAGATACT
Source organism: Galeruca laticollis (assembly GCA_963921935.1). Classification (NCBI taxonomy): domain Eukaryota; kingdom Metazoa; phylum Arthropoda; class Insecta; order Coleoptera; family Chrysomelidae; genus Galeruca; species Galeruca laticollis. The sequence goes on from OY998177.1 coordinate 153,298,644, forward strand.
GTTTCTGGCTTGCAAGGTTTCGTTTGCTCGGTCTTCTTTTCTTCCTCTGGCGTGCTTCGCGTTCTTGAATCGGCAATCTTTTCCTCCAACTCCTTGATTTTCTCGTCTATCGTTCTAATCTTATTCTCGATTTTCTCGTCCATCGTTGACATTTTATTCTCGATTTTAGTTTTTAGAGACGAAATTTCATTTTCAACGTCAACGGCAATGTCGTTTTTCATTAATAAGATATCGGCGGATATATCGTTTTTCAAAGTAGAAATATTCTCGTCCATATTAACAGAAATGTCGATCTTCATAGCAGAAATATCGTTCTTTATAGCCGAAATATCGCTCTTCACATTCGTAGAAATCTTCTCTTACATGCCAGAAATATCGTTCTCCATAGCAGAAATATCGTTCTTTACATTAGTTGAGATCTTCTCTTCCATGGCAGAAATATCGTTTTTCACATTCGTTGAAATCTTCTCTTCCATGCCAGAAATCTTCTCGTCCATGTTCTCTTGCATGGCAGAAATCTTCTCGTCCATGTTAGCAGAAATTGACGAGATTAAGGTGGAAGCCTCGTCATTAAATAAAACTGTTTCTGGATCAAAGCCGTAATTTTCCAGTACCACTTTAAGTCTTTCTACTAATTCACTTTTCTTACCGGACGTTTCCAACTCACGATCTTCCAATTCTGCTCTTAACTCAGTTTCCAAATAACGATCTTTCAGTTCCGCTCGTAATTCCGCCACTTTCAGGTCCCTTAATCTCTTGGCCTTTTTTACGTAGATATTTATTTATATTACCCCACACCTGACACCAATGTGATGTTTTTCTTATTTATTAAAAGTTTTTATTACGGGTGGGATAAATTTCAAACACTCGGTATGGCTACTTACTAATTTATTCAAACACTAACTCACTAATCACTAACACTTTATTTTATATATACAGTATATTCACTTAGACTAATTTATATAAACAGTTCACTAATTTATATTCACTAATTTATTTGTTTATCTCACGATGTCAAATTATCCACTAACCAACTCTTCCTGATCAGTCCCCTTATATATTAAAGCCATTTTTACTAGTAAATTCCGGACTGCGGCTTACACACACAAATAACTTTTCTGGCCTTCTCTAGATAACTCTGGTCACAGAAACCAGTTCTAGATAAGATAGTCTCAATCGTAAACAGTTTTTTATAACTGCGTATACGCCATAATTTTAACTATTATACCTGGCTTGGACAGGGTCGGTTTTAGGGACTATACCAGTGTGCTGTTTCGTAACATATATAATCTGACGTATAATAGGAACTTCAAAACATGTTGCTGTTGAATTGTGGCATCTCCTAAATTCTCTTTCAACTTGCATATCTGCGATTGCAAGCTCCTTTTTTAATTATGAATTCCGGAGTCTTTTCTTTTCACCACTTTCTAAACGAAATGTAACAAGAGCAAGTTCATAATTTTAATGGAATACGAAATTCTTTATAGTTTGTTTCCTTCCTCTGTCCAATTCATAATGTCTGAAAGAACTTTATCTAAATATTTTCTGCGCTTTTTCCATTCTCATTTAGTTTAAATTTGAAGCAGATCTCATTTAAATTTGCACGGTTTACTTCTGTCTATTATTGAATTTTTCAATACCAAACTGAAACGTTACCACCGGAGATATTATATTATACACTATTCAAGAGTGGAAATATTACAGAAATTGCAGTCTGTTCATTCCAAAGAGAAATATTTTTATTAATTTTTTTGTGTAAGAAGATCATTTCGGGAAGTTCAGCAGAAATCATAATGTACATTAGAAATATAAAAGGGAAAAATGTATCTACAGTTTACAAATATTCAAACAGATCATGACTTCATTCTTGAGCAAAATTAGGGAAATATGTGGTGGGCATAAAGTAAAGCTAACCTTTCATAAGGATATGTATATACATAAAACTTAAAGGATATTGTAATCTGGGACATGGGAAGTCAAACCTTGACTTGTAGCAAGTCAAGGGATGGCTAAAGAACAAAGAGATTGTCCTCATTCCATTTGCTAAACATACTCGAATCAACCAAAATTTTTTATATGCTATTTTTGGGCTTCATATATTATTCTTTCCACACAATTACTTTCAACTAGTAATACAATTAGTTTTTTTTCACATCCAGGTTCCATATAATTATGTAATTGCCAGGTTTTCAGTGGACTGTTCGTTCGCAATTTCACTATCAATTGAGTTCCATCAAGAACTACGTCGAATTACGTTTGAGCTTCCTCTACCAATGTCTTTCATTACGTTTGAACCATCCCCATGAGTTTCAAAAGCCAATTAATTTTTCTTCAATGTATAATAATTCCTTATTCAGAACTTCTCCATTTTCATCATGCAAACACAAATAACAGTAACTTTGGTTTCAAGTGCGGATTCATTCGTCATTGGAAGGCTGGATCGTATACCAGTAACATCCAAATATTTTAAACTGAGTATTTTTCATTCTTGTTTGTATAATAATCAACTTTCATGGTATTAGCTTCATTTCTTAGAATCTTAAAACATGTTTTATCATACTCTGATGAATGAATTCACTCCCTAATATTGTCCTCATTATAAGTGCCACTAAGCTTTAAATTGTTTGAAACAAAGATTTCTTTGTAACGTGAACATATTAGTATTTTAGATTGCTTTTTGATTCAATTTGTTGTTCCAATTGGCTGTACGAACGAATTTGATTTTTCCGGATTATTCACAAAAATATTGTGCACTCGTTGATGGTGTTTATTAAGGTCAGTAATATTCTACACTTAGAATGAGCTCCATACGGTTGACTGGTTTATTATCAATAATTTTTCTGCACTTTTCCTGTACGTCCCAGTATAAATGCTTTTTTCATATCGTTGACCGTCTGTGACAACAATAATTTCACTATATTCTTGTTATTAAAGTCCTGGGTCCATGTAAAAACTGTAACAACAGTACACTGATTTACTAACACTATTATACAACTATTATAACACCAACACTATCAAGTAGCTCTACTATATCACTTTCTGAACTAACTCTGCTATCCGCTGATCAGTTTTACTTATAGTTCTGAGATGAATAACTATACGATACATCTATAACTCACTTGCAGAATCATATCGAAAAATTTGGGATTCAACTTATAGTCGTTACCTGTTCATTGAATATTATTGTCGTGTAATTTCTTTCATGAAATAACACATGTCATCAGATATGAACGTCTTATCTTATCAATTAAGTTTATATGAAACATGAAGAGTTCAAATACTTTGCTAGCTCAGCAGGGATGGTTTCGAATTTTTACGAATCTTTGCTATATTTATTAGTGGAACACATATGTTTGAATTGGCGCCAGTAAGTGTTTATTAAAGTTGTGTAGAAGTAAATAATGCATTTAAAATAATTTATTACTTAAGTCATAGTTCTTCTTCTTCTTACAGTGCCATATCCGTGATCGGACGTAGGCGACCTCTCACTTCTACCTGTGTTGTGCTCTCCAGTTACCACAGATAGAAGGGACCTACAGTTTAACGACGGATCCGAACGTCTATGTTGAGAGGCTGTACTAGGCAGTATACTGTCGGTGGTTTGCCATTGCCTTCCGACAGGTGGCTCTCCGAATTTTTAATTATGATGTTAACTAGGCCCGGGTTTGATCCCGGGGCCTCTCGGTTAGCAGACAGAGCACCATTCCACTAGCCTACGGAGACCACAAGTCATAGTTCTACTTATGTATTTATAATTCATTATTGAATTATTTACTAAGTTAATCGACATCTACAGTAGAAACGCGAAGTCTTTTGCATCACGTGACTTATACGACATCAACCATATGTATCTCAATCAAAACAATACGACAAACGCTTGTATTGAGTTTCGCTCTTTTTCTGTTATTATAGTTTAAGATCCGAAGTAAAATCGACCTTCACCTATATGGTTAATGGAAGAACAGTATATTATGCAACGATCATGTAATGATGGTTATTAATACACGAGCATTAACCGGGATGGTTTATTAGTATTAATAACCATTACATGAGAGTTGCATAAGCAATTTTTTCTACACCCGATAAATAATCCAAAACCAAAAATGTTATATGTTTATTGAACACAATAGGTACCAACCGTAAGTACAAAGCCTACAGAATATGCAAACGTAAGGTTGCCTATATTTTTCCTGGCCTAACTATTGGGTTGCCAGGTGAAAACAGATATTTTGGTCTTAGTTATTTTCACTTACTTGTTTATTCTATGAATTGAACATAAACATAAGCGCTGTTTTATTGCGAACACCATGATATAGGGTTGCCTGTAAAAAGCCTCTCCTGAATGACGGTTGTCGAATTTAAAAAAATAGATTTTTAATGCGACTGTGAACGTGCGCCAAAGAGGCCCGAGAATTATTTCTCACGCTCACAAAATATCACCAGGATCAAGGATTTCAATTGAAGCTTCGGATACTGATGTTTTGGTAATTTTGCTGGAAAATGTGGACAAAATTTCACAATCTGCAATTTGGCTAGCTTCTTCAGCAACTAAAAAGCTACATAACCAACACCTTGATTGCATCAACTGCATCGATTTGGCTTTGAAGTTGAGATCAAAATTATGTCAAAAATTTACCTGCCTTTCACGCCTATACAGATTGTGATTACACAGCAGCATTTTACAATATAAGGAAAATTAAACCTTTCATTCTCTTAGAATGAAAAGTATCAAACCATTTTTACATCGTTATCTGATGGAGCCGATGTTTTCAATGGTGAAAAAATGGATGTTCATCAAGAGGTTACAGCGAAAATGTATGGCAACAGAGTAAATGACAATTTTTATAAGAAATTAAGCTGCAAAAGAAGACAACGAACAGTTTTTTAAAAAAAATAAAAAGTTTTGACTCAATACTATACCGTCATGCTGGATATCTCTACAACAAAAGATTTTGATAACAATTTTTGTTAGTCCTATGTGGCTTAATGCAACTGAGTCTGCATATACCCAATGCCAGCCTGAAAACTGCGGTAGGCATTTAGATGATTATTCAAAACTAACAGGATTTATCGGGGACCAAACGCCTTTGACAGTACAAGACAGTATCGAAATGACTGAAGATAATAGTCACTCTACCGAAATCCTCGATGGAAATTTTACTGCAGATGACTCAGACATAGAATAATAATTATGAATTACAAGTTCTTTTTTATTAATGTAATATTTATGATGTACTATAATAAAAATTTAGTAGTGAATAAAATATCCTTGGTTTTGTTCTTTATTTTTGTATTTGAAATTTTACTAGTCTATCGCTATAATTTTCTATTGCATGAGCTGCTGACATGCTGCTGACGTCGAAAATAAAATTTCCTCCCTTAAATCGGATATTGAGAATAAGATGACATCGATGGACGATAAAATCGAGAATAAGATGACATCGATGGACGATAAAATCGAGAATAAGATGTTAATGATGGAAAACCAGATGGACGAGACAATCAAGGAGTTAGAGAGAATGATTGCTGATTTAGGAACACAGGAGACGCCAACAGGAGAAAATAAGACCGAGCAAAGATAACCTTGCAAGCCAGAAACACCCCCTAAGTTAGAAAACATTGGCAGTTTTACCCGAGTCCATGCCCCAACGTTCTATGGAAACATGTCTTGGACCAATATGTAAAACAGTTTGAAGCAGCCGCTAGAGTGAATAATTGGTCCGATAAGAAGAAAACAGTGAACCTAACTATAGCGCTTCGGGGAGATACCTTAGATGTACTTCAGACGATACCACTTGAAGAAACGGATAACTTCGAGCAGCTGAAGATGAGGTTAGACATGCGATATGATGACGAACATCTAGAACATTTGTACCAATGCCTGCTGAAGAACCGAAGGCAGAAACATGACGAAGCCCTTCAAGACTATGAAGTGGATATTGCCCGACTAGGTTGATTTGCTTATTCATCAGCACCAGATAACATGATGGAATGTCTGGACATCCTGGCCTGTATTGATGAATTACGCGATCTCGAATCAAGAGGCCACAACTGTCGCGGATGTGTTGGTGAAAGATCTCATTAGCTGAAATGGAGTGCCCTTTGAAGTCAACAGCGATCAAGGAAGGAATTTCGAGAGCCAAGTATTCCAGAAAATTTGTAATAAGCTGGGAATGAAGAAGATCAGGACAACAGCGTTGCATACACAATCAGATGGAATGGTCGAGAGAATGAACAGGACCATTGGAAAATACCTGACCAAAGTAGTTTCCATCCACCAGAGAGATTGGGACCAGTATCTTTCCCTATTTGCGTGGGCTTATCGATCGGCCATAAATGAGTCCACGGGTGAAACACCTGCGAAAATTCTATTTGGTCGTGGAATGAGGCTTCCTTGTGACCTGATGTTTGGCTGACGGCATGGTGAAGATCTAGCGGGAGAAGATTACGTGATCCAATTGAAAAGAAGAATTGACGATGTGTACGAGTTGTTTTGAACATATCTTCAAGTTGCCAGTGACAGGACGAAAAACGGTATGATACGCAGGCCACAGAAGGCAGTTTCAAAGAAGAGGACAAAGTATGGTTACACAACCCGACAAGGAGAAAAGGATCCTCTCCAAAATTACAGAAATCATGGAAAGGTTAGGTACCTATCGTATAAGCAAGATCCTCAATGGAAAACCGAGGGTAGTCCACCAAAACCGACAAGTGCCATTCGAAGGAGATTATGACAAAGAAGAAGGGTCAACCATCTAGAACAAGAATCTGACCCAGCATTCGAAGAATTTACGGGCGCATATGGAGGTACCGGGAAAGATAGATACGGCGTCACTACAGAACAAATACAAGATTTGTTCACGCTACCGGAAGAGCACTGGCACATAACATCTCCACCAGTAACAAGCACGCACTAGGGATAGCGAAGGTTTTTCGAAAGAAGTTTGAACAATTAGATAAACTTGAAGAACAGATGCAAATTCCTGGCAAGACACTGAGACTCAAACCCAATTCGCGGAACGTTTTCTACCTGGTAATTAGAAACAAATTTCCAGATCGATCCACCTACCGGGATGTGTGGGAAGCGCTACGAAGCCTTCGAGATCCTGTGCTGGAATCCCACGTGGAGAAACTAGCAATGCCCAGGATACAAAGCAACCAGTTGGATTGGCGAGTCATCAGGATCATGATAGAGGTGATATTCCAAGATACCGGTGTCCACATATTAATTTAGAGCAATAACCCTCGTTATCGGTGCCCTGTTATTTCCATACGACCGGAAAATGCAGACATGGGTCCAGTTGACGATTTCAACATACAGTTCCGGCTACACAGAAGTTCCAGGGGGAACTTTCTTTTAAGGAGGAGGTAATGTTACGAAATCGCACACTGGTGGAGTTCTTAAATCCGACACTGTCTAATCTGTGTATAAGAGTCAAAATTTTGGCAAATGCGTAGGTACTTCTTCAAACTGTTTACCATTATTTTTTGTGGCCAGTCTTATCTAGACATTTCCAGGAAAGCGATTGTTTTTGTGATCCGCAATCTAAAATGTTCGAGAACAAAAGGCACTTAATGTATAAATACTACCTACCAGCGGGGGAAGTTAGTTTATAATTTGATCTCGTGAGGTGAACAGTGAACAAGTAAACAGTCTAAGGAACCAAACAGTATTGAAGTGTTTATATAAATTAGTGTAAGTGAATATATTGTGACTCTAATATAAATTAGTGAATAGTTTAGTGAATAAATAAGTTAAGTGTTTATAAATTTATCGCACCCGTCGTAATAAAAACGTTTAAATAAATAAGAACTACATTACAGTATTTTAGACTAATCTCATCAAAATTATCTTAATAGCATATAATAAGGACAAAAGTATTAGACAATTTTTTAAAGGATGTTCTATAGATATCTTCATTTTCATCAAGGTAAAAACGTACGACCAACAAGAATAATAATGTTTTCTTTTATTTTCAGATGCTGAAAATATTGATCTCAATTTGAGTGACAATAACTGATCCTCCTTGACTGCACAAAATGAAGAGGGTGCTTACTTTACAAACGAAGACTGTAGTGTTAAATGTCCATGATGCTGTTGTACATCAAATGCCGGCTGCTACTGTTAGAAATATAGTTTCGACATGTTCCAATATGACAGGAGTTAGTGAATCTACTATTTACAGGCTTCTAAGAGAGAGGAAAAATGGAAATATATCTCCACCTAAAAAGTCAACTGGAAGAAAACCATTTGACCTTGATGAACATATGCAAAATACAATAAGACGGAGAGTACATGAAGTATATTTTAAAAAAGAGATCCCAACCCTTGACAGAATTCTAAGAATGGTGAAGGAGGACGAGAATTTGCCTGACATAGGGCGAAAAACTTTATGGAAAATATTACACAAATTAAATTTTACTTGGGAGAAGCAAAGTCGCAAATCAGTCCTAATCGACAACAAAGAAATAATATGTTGGAGACGCCAGTATTTACGAGATATCCAAAAATACAGACAAGAGGGAAGACAAATCTATTATCTAGATGGGACATGGCTCAATGAAGGATATTTAGTGGAAAAATATGGCAGGACAAAAGTATTCAAACCAGTCGTCAAGCTTTCATAGAAGGTTTATCTACTGGACTGAAAACTCCTATCGGTAAAGGTCGCCGACTAATAATAACGTATATTGGATTCAATCAAGAGTTCGTTGAAGGTGGTTTACTGGAGTTTCAGTCAACATCAACCAAAGACTATCTTGAAGAAATGACTGCAGATGTATTTTACACAAATGGTCGAATTAACTCCTAATAATGCTGTAATCGTTATGGACAATACCACTTATCATTCACGATTAACTTAAAATCTTCCATCTACCTCTTGGAGAAAAGCTGATATTAGACACTGGTTAATCGTACAAGATATAGCATTTGAAGATGATGTGTTGAAAAAAGAACTTTTAAAGATTGCCTTCTCCATATCGGCTCTATAGGCCTTCCATTTTCTCTGCTTTTCGGCATTGATTTCGTACCGAACCTGGTCGTTTAGGCGGTTCCATTGTGACTTGACAGCGGATCTCTAGTGCGGACGTATAACCTGTATAACTGTATTTTGTGAAGGATTTTAAGAAAAACTCGTTGCGGAAGGTCATAATAGTTTGTATTTATGGTAGTGAGAGGCACAGCGATGTCTTGTGCATCGATTAAGAGGGATTGGAATTCCTCTGCATGGTTGCATGGTTATTTATGTCATGAATGACGTCTTATGAATGACGGGTTGTGGTAGATTAGTAGAGACGTGGTTTGCGAAGAAATCCCTCTTAGACTGATTGCCAAATGAAAAAAATAGAAGATAAGAAGGCGAGAAGAAGAAATGAAGAAAAAATAAATGGGTTAGTCTCACACCAATAGAAAGGATAATTCGGTACAAGGAAAAAAACTTTATCTGTTTAGACAGTACCTATTGTAAGAAACAATGTTTTGAATTACTCAATAAACAGAAGCAACAAAGGATATATTCAGAATTTATTGTAATAAGCACAAATATGGCAAGGGAATTTAGGACCACCCTATATAAATATATATATATATATATATATATATATAATATATATATATATATATATATATATATATATATATATATATATATAATTTTCTCCAAATCAAATATAAGTTGAATTGAATATAACAGCGACCTAGTTTCGTTAGCAGAGCTAGAAAAAATTAATTAAGCAATTATGAAAAATCAACAAACTACCACAAGGTCGTCACGCAAATTAGTCGAAATCAAAAAACATCGATGTTTTGAATATCTTAAAAATACAGACGAATTATGCAACTTAGCATAGAGAAATTTAATTAACGTTAATCTTCAATTACGACAATAGAAAACATAAAAGCGAGGACAAGTTAATAACGCACAAAAACACAGCTACGATAGATGTTGTGTGTAACTAACTCGTCCCAAAATATTGGAAATAAATAGAGGGAAATCGGACGATGAGGATAGTCGGACAGCGACAGTGCCGTCTGGTACTCCTATTTACGACGACCCGCGTTTTTACAGTGAATTTTAGTAATTGCCGCGGAGTGCTGCAAACGGAGATAGCCTATCAGAGCTAATCTCTTTTTTTTGTGACGTTCGACCAAGATTTTCCAAACCGTAAGTTTTTGAACCTGACAATCTTTTTTTCTATTGTTTTTTGAGAAAATCATATTGGTATTGTTTTTTATTGTTTTGTGTGTCTGACTATTCATCCTGGCCATATATGTGTACTACTGAAGCTTGAACCGTATACTATCGTAATCAGAGGGATTATGCTTCGTAAATTGTTCTTTCTCTTATAACTATAAAATTTTATTCAAGGTATTTTGCGAGGGGTACATTCCCCATAAACCGGCGACAGGTAGATTACTCCGATCACACTCTCAGAGTTTAGTATCAATTATTGCTTTCTGTTTTATTTATGCTAATCGTTTGTTTACACTGTAATCAGGGAGAAATATTTTCAATAACAGTCCATAAAATATATTTAATTGTAACATAGATTATATTCGCTTAAACAATAAGATTTTATTATTTATTCGAACTTTGTCAGGCAACGGAGTCATTGTTTTTTTCTCTTTAGATATATTTGTTCGTAATATATATATATATATATGTATATATATATATATATATATAAAGATGTACGAATAGTGCGTGACATATGAACAATAACAAAGAACATATTAGTGGGTATTGCACGCAAATAGAAGAAGGGGCTACTGAAAAGAGTGGTAACCGCAGACATGCATGTTTCTGGCTCATTAGCCTTCATTGGTACGGCATAACCAAAAAAAGGTGTACAACTTGGGAGCAAGGATGTTAATTGAAACATGAGAAAACAGAAACAACGGATTTCAACAAGATAACCCACTAATCTGTTCTTTGTTATTGTTCATATGTCACGCACTATTCGTACATCTTTATATATATATATATATATATATATATATATATATATATATATATATATATATTTCCAGGGTCGGAAGGTTCAGACGGGAGAGCTATAGACGCCTCCGTGTTTCTGTTGGTTGTTGTCCTGAAAACTCGGGATCTTCCATTTGAAGGCACAAATGTGCGTTTGGTTATCTAGTTGAAATCCGTTGTTTGTATTTTCTCATGTTTCAAATCACATCTTTGCTCCCAAGTTGTACACCTTTTCTTGGTTATGCCGTACCGATGAAGGCTAATGAGCCAGAAACATGCATGTCTGCGGTTACCACTCTTTTCAGTAGCCCCTTCTTCTATTTGCGATATATATTATCTATCCAGTCTGTTTCCTTTACACCCAACAAATCCCTCTAACCGACATAGATAGATTGGACCCTGAGGACGTACAGGCAGCTGGAAGACACGACGAACTTTAGAACTCAGGCTTGGAACATCGTATAAGCCCAAGGGGGCTCACTAATACCTTCCCGCTCGAGGCAGGAAATCCACCCTCCCCCGAGGTTCTTCATCAGGGGATTTCTGGCTCGATTGTGTCCTACGGCACTGGTGACAGCAACGTTGCAGGAAGAAAAAAAATGGGGAAATACAAAGCTAAACAATAAGGACCAATTTTTTACACTAGGTGACAAGGTCTAAGTTGTTACATTATGAAAAACCCAAAAAAGTTAAAGCAGTGAAAAAAAGGGAGAAGGAAGGTAGTGGTTAGATTAAAACAAATAACCATGATTGTCTCAATCCGCATCTTATGTGATTTTGCAGATGATACCCCTTTTCACACATTAGACTTGAGGAGGAAATTTGGGAAAATCCACAAACTAGAGTTACTATTCCTCTTTCGTAAAATTCTCCTTAAAGCATAAAACCCAAAAATAAACCAGATCTATTGTCAATGCTCAATTTTGTTGACATCACTTCTTTCAAAATTTTCCAACCATTGGTCCGGTTCCAGAATTTGATGAAATTGAAGATCATCTAGATTCTGATTTAAAAACTGTCACCATTTCTATTTATATTTTTATAATTTTGTTGTGCAACAAATAATGTATCAATATTGTTTGTCTATATCTATTACGTTTCTCCATGTTCTTGAACACATCCGAATTAAAAGGATCTGAAAATGGTAGATATGTCACAAATTTAATAAAAACTCGAAATCCCGAGAAGTTTGCTCCACATATCAAGTATCATATGTTTCAGTATTATATTAGTATAAAAAAAAGTTGAATAAGTTTTAGCGTGAATCTCAATGACTCATTTATTCTCGAACATCTAAACACTATTAAGTATCTCTAGTATATCACTCTCCCAACTAACTCGGTGGACCGCATATCAGTTACTTATACTCTTGAGATGAATCTACGATGTTATAACTAACTCACAACGTAAAATTAGGTGGATGCGCCGGTTATCATCATAATTATCGATATCTATTAACTGACTATCATTAATCGTATACTTTTTTTCACGAAATAACACATGTCATCGGATTTGAAACTCTTATCAATTAAGTAATATATAGTTATATGAAACATGAAGACTTCAAATACGTTACTAGCTCAGCAGGGGTCGTGTACTATTCTTTGCTATATTTATCAATGGAACACACAAGTTTGAGTTGGCGCCAGTATATCTAGTCTTCAAAGTAACGAATATACAAATTCAATTCATTGAACGGTCTAATATAGTTCACAAAAAAGTAAGTACTAGAAATAAATAGAAAAATACACTATCATAGAGAAGTAGAGGAGAATGAGTTACAGACTGATATTTGTCCTTGACTATGGAGTCCCTGTCTTGAGTTCCGGAGTTCTGGAAGATCTGAAAGTTACGAGACACTAACACCTTCTTTTACTGGACAAGTTGGGTTACATTAACAAAAAAAAGTTTCAACGATACAGCATTTCGCTTCAACTGTTTGACATGTTCCAAGTTCTCTGATTTTTTACTTGTTTTTTTATCTCTCAGAATATTTACAATCTGCATCCTTATGGATGCAGATGTGAAATTAGAAATGAAGAGTTCAGACTAGAATTGCGTGAATCATACTGTACATTTTTGGAGAGGCAAACTATTTAATTAAAAAGTTAACTCGTCGCAGCGTACTTTATAATTTTTCAAAATAAGGACAGATACAATTCCATTCAGTAGGTGGTTAACACACTGTATGTACAACGGACCAATTTCAATGTCGATTGAGTGAAATATTTCAGATATCGTACATATCGTATACGAATCCAAAAAATTCACTTGTTTTTGCTATTGACGTGAGTAAAAAATATGGTGAATATTGAGAGTTGAATTGGAAAGAGCTACCAGGAAAATTTATTATGGGACAAATTCCCATCACTGAATCGTTATATTATCAAGCAGTATTCTAGCATACCAATATTGTAAGGTTTGCATGATATAATCACCTGGATTACTTACCCAGATTATTGGAAACTGATTTATTCAGCACTTACCTAGAAAAAAGAAAAAGAGTGTTAGTACCTTATTTTTATCGGTATGTGCAACATAGGGATGATCACAAATATACTTATAGTAATAATTCAATCTTAACTAAATGATATATTATTCTTGTGGAATTTTAGTCAACCAGTGCGTAAGATGAATTATTCTGTTAAGGTGAAACTATTATACGCGTTTGCTATAAAAATTATCCAAATTTTTCATGTCGTACTATTTGAGAAAAAAAACTTATTCTATAAAACTACAATTATGATGGTAAATTCAATATAGCAACTCGCATTCTATTCAAATAACTGTCACTTACCAGTCAATTAAAAAAATCACACAGGACGGATAACAGCATGAATTTAAAATAAACAGCAAAAACAAGACAAGACAACAGAACTAGACGAACTAACGTTTTAAATAATTTGATCGTTAACACACTCAAGTGAATATAATTTTTTATAATCTAAAATCCTAAACAGAGGTGGAACTTCAATAGTTGATTTTAGATTTAATAATATTTTCATCATAAATTGTTTTAAAAATTTCTAAATATTCCAAAACGTTCAATCTAGTTCCATGTTCACAATCATTGCAGTCCAAATCATCATCAGTCAAACGGAATTGTCGAGAGGTTCCACTCGACAATAATCGAACATGTCAGAATATTGAACACAAAAGGATTCTTAAAAACCCCAAGCAAAAATAAAATCACTTATGCAATTTTGGCCTATAATTACTCTCTACATTTTTTAACGAAATTAAAACCAATCGATATTATAGACGAACATATAAGAGATAATAACCCTTTTAAATTGGAAATCGATCAAATTTTAATAAATGATTATATAAATGATCATAGGGAAAAATAAAAATTACTTTATTCAAAAATTATCTTAGATCTTATCGCTCTAAAATCAAAAACTCAATGTTAACCGAGACAAACCTAAAATATTTCGGCCAGAACAAAAAGTTTCCGTGGAAAAACATATAAGGTAGAAACAAGCAAACAAATTTGACAAATATACCCAACTAACAACAGTAAATAAGGATTTAAAAACAGTTTCAACCCCAACACACGAAAAAATACATATGGATAATATAAAACGCCCACTTAAACAAACCTATACTATCAAAAGATATAATGTTTCATTTCTGCTATTTCAGACTCCCGGGGATCCTCGGACTACTTTAAAAATTAGATAACAATCCCGGCCTTGTTCCAGTTAAATTAGGAACTGCCAATGTCGAACAATACACACATACACTCATTCACTATTACGATATGAATCCAATAATTACAGAAATCTACAAATTAGGATTGAAATCTCATAATATAACCAGGCCAATACTCACTAATAAAAATTATTCTTTTGATACATCAAACTATCTAAAAATCTTACAATTCATTGAAGAAAAAGTTGAATCAGAAATGAAAAATATTCTTCCACATCATATTATCCGTAAACGAGAATTAATCGATGGCTTGGGCTCAATATTCAAATCCATTACTGGGAATTTAGACGCTTATGATGGTCAACACTACGAAAAATTGATTTATCAGTCAAATCAAAAGCAAATAGTGTTAAATATGGGAAAACATAATTCTCTAAATGTCATAGATCAATTCAGTAAAACAATTCAAAAAATTATTCATAATGAACAAGTGATTACTTCAAAAATAAACCAAATCAGTTTGATAGTTGAAAACAATACATATAGAGAAAATGCAATGTTAATAAAAGATGTTCTCAATCAAATAATAAATATTTACGAAATAATTAATTCAATTCTACAAGACATTGAGAATTCTATTTATTTTTCAAAATTACAAATTATGCACCCGGGCATTATTTCAATGAATGAACTATACATGGAGCTTAAAAAATTAAACAATCAGACCGAATCGAAACAACTGCCATTTCCAGTGAATGTCAATAACACTGAACCATATGAGAAACTTGATAAAATCGATAGCTACATACTAAATAATAAAATAACATATATTCTACATATTCCAATTACTTTTCCTTTTGATTTTGATTTATTTCATTGTTATTCGGTACCAATATATTCTGAGAATCAGTTTAAGACAATTATTCCAAGAAATAATTCTTGATAAAAAACCAAATGTACTTTACATTTATGACTAACTTTTGTAATGAAATTCTTCCTCAATGGTATATTTGTGACAAACAAGAACTAAAAGAAATCGAAGATGATCCTTGTGAAATTCAATTCCTCGAGGCCAGAAACATCTCCAAATGCCGCCAACTCAAGTGCATTTGACCCAACTATTGCTAAATCAGCTCGACCCATCCAACCAATGGATCGGATTATGTCTATACGAATCAATCATAAAATTGAAATGATCAAGACAAGAAGAAATCCGAAAATTAATGGGCACATTCCTCATCGAAATCCCTACTGGTTGCCAATTCACCACTAATCAACTTACTATAATCAATGGACAGCAATACACGAACCCGAAGCAGCCGATCCTGTTCCTCGATATAGACGCTGCCATTTCTACGCCCTCAAAGGTTAACATTAGCATCGATTTTTAAGACCTCCAATTAGACGAACTCCAGGAAATCCGCAGCCAAGTGATCGAAAATCAGCCCAATCTTCATTTCGAGAGTCCTATCTACATCCCTAGTGCCTCGACGATCCTCATTTATGGACTTCTGATTGTTACAAGTTGCTACTCAATCTACATGAAGCTCACCAAGAGACTTCGGACTTCAACACCCCCACAAATTAACCACCACGATGTTCGCCTTCCTCTTTAACCTTCGGGAGACGAAACTATGGGGGGAGGGATTATGTCGTCGCCTTACTTAGTTCCCATAAGAAGATATTGAGACTACGTATCCCACAGTCCAGAGCTTAGTTTTCCCGAATCCGCCTTTCGTGGGAATTCAGCAAGATTGCGGAAGTATCTTATAAACGATGCGCTCACTTTTTCAATTCAGTTGTAGACTTAATTTTATACCAAAAACATATATTTTTTGTAATTGTTATAATGTTATATTAAGTTGTGAAAATAAAGTTTCTATAAAGTTTCTTCGAGATATCCAAATTAAAGTTCATGAAACAAGTCGAACCATTAACTGCGATAAGCACAAAATAAAACCACAAAAATAATACTCACAAAAAACAACCTTTTATGGTAACGGTATAATTGCACGTGTACATGCTAAATTATTTTAATGATTAGAAATAATTAGTTATGGGAATTAATATACGAATAAAATTGCAGATTTTGTACATCTAACAAGCGAAAAAATGTATGTATAGAATCATCATTTTCAGATTTCATGTAGATAGTCCTATTGCTAGTCCACAACTATACTGCTGCTCCAACTTTCCAATTACCCTTGTACCTTCAAACATTCTTTTGCTTCCATGTACCAGGTTTTTATGATTATTTTTGTAAAATCTCATTTTCATTTCCCATATTTTTATCAACCCTATAACAGCTTTCGATGTCCGACGGAACTAAATTAAGTTTCAGTTTTGTATTAATGACACTTTAGATAAATCCACACAATTTTCATTTACATCCTTCTGTATTACCATATATCATCAAGTTATTTTTCCGTATTGACTGCTCATTATCTTGAATTCGTTCATAAAAGTTTATTAGACGATTTCTGCAATTTAACAATTCTTTGTCACAATCGTTTGTTGTCATCTTTGATCAATTTTAATTTATCGATAATTTTTTTACTGAGTAAGCTGTAGATAGAATTAGATAAATGAGTCACAAACTCATCAGATGTACAAAATTTAGTTATGATTCACATAATTGTCGACTACAGTTCGTCATCACTTTTCTTCCGTTGTCGTGACATGACGAAAAATTAGTTGATCAAATTTAAAAAAAATTAGCAGCAAATGACAACACACGTCTACAGGGCCGGCGGAAGGCCCGTGCGAACCGACCGTGCGCCTGCACGGGGCGCCAACATCTAGGAGCGCCAAATCAAGAGATAGTTAATAAAAAACTGGCAAGAACTAAAAGTGTAATATAAAGAAATATAAATAATAAACTAGAGCACAAGAAAATGTGTACAATTATTTATTATCCAGTATAAATCAATTGCATAATATATCAATCAGTTTATTTGCTTATGATGTGTTGTGCCTTACCGAGCGTGAACAGACTGGCGGTAAAATTTTATTAACAAAGGAAGGCGTCGTCGCCGCGCCGGTCGGTCAGAAGATAAGCAAGCCCAAGCGCTGTTATTTTATTGGGGAATGAAAGGCGCCGCTAGTCGCCACCGCACCACCTGCAGGTAATAAATATATTTTGTTTTGTCTAGCCGGTGTCAGGGTAGTGTTTTCAAATTACAAAAGAAATAAATAGTTGCTACCTACTGTGTGTTACAGCAGTGTGGAAGTGTATGTTGTTTAAGATGAAGTGTGATATTTATTTAAATTTTAAAGGGTCAACCTATTGCTTAAATTACTGCAATGTCAGACAAAAAACAGTCAGGAGCGTATTATAGAAAAAGAAATGCAAAAATAGAAGCTGAAGATAAACGACAAGCAACATTTTTTAAAATGCTCTTGGAAACCCCTTCCACATCTAATAGAGAACAAACTCAGGAGCAAGAAGGGACATCTGTTATATCTGGACCCAATACTATGCTTAAAACCAAAACTTTACAGCGCAATCTGGTGAATCACATTTAGAAGTCGAAATTGAGGGACGAGCGGAAAAAGAACAGACAGAAAATAATATAATGCAGAATCAAACAAATGACGAATTGCAAGAGGTATGCATATTTAAATTATATATTTTTAACAAGGCCATCAAAAGGTAAGATTATTTATAGTTATATATAATAAAACATGGTTTTTCAACTATTTTAGACAAATTTAATTAATTTTAAAAACACGTGTAGGTATTAAAAATTATTTATATTTATCTAAAATAGTTAGAAACCGTTATTTTATAAATTAAAAAACAACTACTTCTCCATTTACATATAATATAAAGAAAAAACGAGGCAAAAACTATTGGTATCAAACTGAAGTTTTGTATCAATTGCAGGATTCAAAGGCTGAGTCGGAATCGAGCGTGGTATTATCATATGATCCAGGAGAGTGGCCAGAAATTATACGTGATCAAGAACGCCAGATTTTGGTTATACGTGGACCTCTACAATTACAAATTAATTTTTTTTGATTTTCCCGTGAACAAAGCGGGTCGTCGCTTTACTTTTAATAAATATAAAAGGCGATTGCGTGATGGAGAGGAAGTTTCACGTATTTGGTTTATTTATTCACGCTAAAAAGACTCAATATTTTGTTTTTGTTGTCGTCTTTTTGGTACGGTCTTTATTACTTCATCAACCAGTGCAGGATTTTCGGATTGGCGTCACATGTCAGAGTATTTGTCTGAGCATGAAAAATCACCCAATCACATGAAAGCTTTTTAGTTATGGTGTGAATTCCAGCAGAGATTACGAGTGGGCAAAACAATTGATGCTGAACATCAAAAAAGTATAAATACTGAAGTTAAACGTTGGACTGAAGTATTCAAACGTTAAGTTGCAGCTATAGAATTTCTTGGTTGTCAAAATATAGCATTTAGAGGAAGTACTGATAAATTGTACGAAAGTAGCAATGGTAATTTTTTGAAACTATTAGAGTTTATTAGTACTTTCGATATTATAATGGCTGACTATCTGCGGCGTGCAACTGCCAAAGAAATGTATGTTCATTACTTAGGAAAGGATATTCAAAATGAAATAATTGATATAATTGGATCTAGCATAAAAACAAAAATAGTAAACGACATAATTAAATCTAAATATTATTCTATTGTGCTGGATTACACGCCCGATATAAGCCATACGGAACAGATGACTTTAATTATTCGTTATGTAAATATAGAATCTGGAAAAGAAGTAACAATTCAGGAATATTTTATGGGCTTTATACCTGTTTATATTTCAACTGGAGAAGTTTGACAGAATATTTATTAGAAGAACTTAACATGCTTGATATTCCTTTAATAAATATGAGAGGACAAGGATACGATAATGGGGCTAATATGCGTGGGAAACATGTAGGAGTGCAAAAACGTATACTAGATGTAGATCCTAGAGCTTTTTTTGTTCCTTGCATTGCACATTCTTTGAATTTAGTTGTTAACGGTGCAGCTCTTACGCGTGTCCAGGCAGTAACATATTTTGGAATAATTCAGGAAATTTACAATTTTCTGGGGGGTTCGACACACAGATGGATTATTTTAAAAAAGAACATCACACATTTGAATTTGAAGCCGCTCAGCCAAACTCGGTGGGAAAGTCGCATCGACGTGATAACGCCATTCCGTTATGAAATTGTAATCATATATGATGCTTTATATCATGCATATACTGACGAAAAAATTGATGCATTTGGAAAAATACAGTTTCGAATTTGTTAAGAAACATTAAAAAATTTAATTTCATATGTTGCGCCGTGATCTGGCATAACATATTATACAGAATTAATATAATCAGCAAAATTCAACAGAAAGCAGTTGATATACTAACCTCAAATGATTTACTTTCAAAAACCGTAAAATATTTGAAGAATATAAGGCGTGACAGGGGATTTGAAGAAGTACTTGTAGATGCTAGAGAATTGGCAGATACTTTAGAAATAGAAGTTAATTTTGAAGAAATTGCAGCAATCCGACCTAGAAAAATCAAACGACAGTAGAGATGAACCAACCCGTGGACGATCCAGCACGATCATTTAAAATAAACTTATTTTATTCGATTGTGGATAATAGTATAAATTCCCTGGAAGAAAGATTTGGACTATTGCGTAATCACAATAAAATCTTTGTTTTTTATATAATATAAGCGGTAGTTGTAATGTGGATAATAAAGAGATTTTAAAAGAGTGTCAACATTGAGAGTTATGTCTTACAGATGGAGATAATGCTGATATTAATGGTATAGAATTAAACCATGAACTAATTGTTTTGTCACCAATTGTTCCTTCAGAGAGTTTGCCAGTAGAAGTCTTAAATTTTGTGTGTAAAAATTATTTGTCTGAAAATTTTGCAAATGTTGTTGTAACTTTGCGTATTTTATTTACTCTTCCCGTTACTGTGGCAACAGGTGAAAGAAGTTTTTCAAAATTAAAAATTATTTACGTTCAAGTATTTCTCAAGAGCGCCTAGTTAATCTGACTATGTTGAGCATAGAATTTGATCATATGATGAATATTAATATTGACAATATTCTTAAGGATTTTTCGCAAACTAAAGCCAGAAAAGTTAATTTTAATTAAATTAAGTTTGTATTTAGTAGAATAATATAATATTTATGCTTTTTTGAGAAAATATTTTCAGTATGTTTATTATTATAATATAATGTTTCAGATGTTTATAAATTTAAGTGACATTATTAGTTTTTTTAATATTTAATAAATAATTTTCTTCTGTTCTTTTGTATTTTAATTTACACACGATTCACGATTATAAAAGTGAATATAGTAACGTATTAGTTTTTCTTTGAGTATTTTTATTTTAACTTTGTAAATTGATTCCACATAACAGTTATTGCAAAACTTACAAAATTTTAAAAATATGTGTTTCATCAAATCGAGGGGGCGGAAAATTTGCCTTTCGCACGGGCGTTAAACTAGTCTTTCGCCGGCCTTGCTTATCTACAACTAAATCGGAGTTAGTAATAATTCCATACAAAAAAGTTAATGTAGTTGTAGTTACTCGTGTGGACACATCTAAAATTTTACTTGAAGCAAAACAACCTGAGACAGAGTTAAAATTATCAACGTGCTGGTAATTGAATTATAAGAAATCTAAGTTCAAATCTCCCCCACCAACAATGCCATCAGTAATAGTTGTCATTTAAATTAACATGTCCGCAGTTTAACTAATAAACGAATCTATATTATGGCGAGGAGGTCTGTAAATAATACCTTCGCCAAAATAAGTGGCAACATGATTCAATTTCCCACATTGTAATTTATCAATAATGTAAATACATATCCCTCCCCCTCTAGAGGCACGATCTAAGCTGTACCACCTATATCCCTGTATAAACAGTAATTGATCGGGTTCGTGTGACAACCAAGTCTCACAAATAAACAAAACATCACAACACTGATCCGATAATAACAATTTCACTACAGATAAAGAAGGCAGAAGCGACCTCACGTTCAAACTACCAACTTTTAGATTACTATTCATGAAACAAGTCAAACGATTAACTGCGACAGGCACAAAATAAAACAACAAAAACTATACTCGCAAAAACAACCTTTTACGGTAACGGTATAACTACAAGTCTACATGATAAATTATTTCAATGATTAGAAATAATTAGTTATGGGAATTAATACATGAACAAAATTACAGATTTTGTACATCTAACAAGCGAGAAAATTTATGTGAAGAATCATCATTTTCAGATTTCATGTAGATAGTCCCATTGCTATTTCACACCTTTCCTGCTGCTCCAGCCTTGCCTATGGCTTGTTTAAAAATATTTGATAGCTCCGGTGATAAATCTTCCCTTTCAATTACCTTTGTACCTTCAAACATTTTTTTGCTTCCATATACCAGGTTCTTATGTTAATTTTTGTGAAACATAATTTTCATATAAATACGTTCCAATATTTTTACCAACCCTGAAACAACATTCGATGTCCGACGGAAGAAAATTAAGTTTCAGTTTTGTATTAATGACACATAGATAAATCCATACCATTTTCATTTACATCCTCCGTAATACCATATTATTTTTCCGTAAGGACTGCTCATTATATTGAATTCATTTCTAAAAGTTTATTAGACGATTCCTGCAATTTTACAATTCTTTCACACAATTGTTTGTTGTCATCTTCGATCAATTTGCATTTACCATTAAATTGTTTACTGAGTAAGTTGTAGTTAGAATTAGATAAATGAGTCACAAACTCATCAGATGTACACAATTTAGTTATGATTAACATAATTGTGAGGAGTCCGGTTCTGGCAAATAATATAACAAGTTGTTTTAACCTCGCTCTTATATTTTATTAATTTTCTAGTAAAAACACAGTGTAGGTAAATTTCGCTTTATTGCCATAGTGTTTTTAATTAGTTACTTCCTATTGTTCACCTGTAAGTACCCAAAATTTAAGATTTTTCTCAAAGAAAATAAGAAATTTACCATTAGTATAAACTCAAAATACGAAGTAAATATCAAGTCAAGGTTTTTTCCGTACCTAGGTCCTGGGATGGACAGTGTCAAACCTGCCCAATACGACCTAGTATAATTAATTAAACATATTCTAATATGCCACTGTTAATTCCCACGCAGACCACTTCTGACTACAGGAGCTCTAAAACTGATCAACTACCAACACATTCCAATACCAACAACACAATGATCAATAACATACTAATATATTCCTCTTCTCAAATCCTATACAACCAAACAAAATCCTATTCTAACGTTGCGAAACAAACAAGATATCCTAATAAAGAACAAGCTATTATTTCTAACGCATTAGAAGGAATTCCTATTCAAGACTATTTAATTCCTTTGGGAACTGTTATACAACCAAAACATATCACACATATCTCTAAAATAACTAATAACAGAATCTGCCGACAAAAATATAGTCAATAAATTCCTCGATGATATTGGAGGAATAACGGTAAATGGTGAAATACTTAAGGCCAGAAAACTTGTTACACCAGCAGAAAGACTTGTATTATCGAATGTATATCCTACCATACCGAATGAACTTTCAATAAATGAATTACAAAATATAGGTCTAAATACAATTTCACCTATGTCAGTACTAAGAAATCAGTACAGCTCTTCCGGAATTTAGTCATATTCTTAGTTTTAGAAGACAAATTTTCGTTACGCCTCACAATATCCAAATTCATGATTCTATATTGATCAATCATGATAATACATCATACAGAGTATTTGTAGCACAAGACGGAATGACTTGTTTCAAATGTCGTCAGACAGGACATCTTGCAGCACACTGCTCAGTTTCTATCTCAGCTAATTTAACTCAACAACAGACTGACACAACTCCTGCACCTACTACATTATCAACCAATAACGCCACAAACTGTACACCTACTCCTATTATCGATATAATAAAACCCTCCACCATTGGAGCGATCAACAATCCCAACACACCAATTCCATCAGCAACCAATACTCCAAAAAGACCCGCATCTGAGAGCCCCACTATAGAAGAAACAAACTCAGAATCAATTTTCCAAAAACCTAATCATCTTAAAAAAACAATAAAAAAGTTAAGACGACCTCAGCAGTGGTACCAGCAATTCCTGTAAAAAATTTACTTCAACCAGCCAAAGCATTTATAACAAACAATCCTGAAGGACTGCCATTAAACTACGACCAACTTGTAGACCTATTTGACAATACTCTTGGCTCTCATAATGCCCTGGAAGTAGTCAAGGACTACACAACTGACTATGGATCTCTAGTGATCATGTTAAATAAAATTTACCCTCTTCTTACAGAAAGACGAATTGAAAGCCGTATCACTAAACTTAAACAAAAAATATACAGACACCTAGGAGACGAATTCAATTATGAATCGATGGATACAGAAAGTGACTCGTCCTCTCATGAATAGAACTCCACTTTCATTTATTTATTATTATTTATTTTCAATCCAATGCTATTTAAATCAATCATTCAGTTGAACCTGAATGGATACTACGAGCGTCTACCTATGCTACAAAAAATCTTATCAGAACACCTTCCTGACATTTTATGCCTTCAAGAGACACATTTCAAACTAGATCATTATCATTCACTAAAAAGTTATCAGTGCTTCTTTAGGAACAGAACGAATCGTCAACATGCCAGTGGCGGAGTTGCGATTTATGTATCGAACACATTCGAAGCAGAAATTATTCCGATTAATTCCAACCTGGAAGTCGTTGCCGCAAAAATTAGGAGCTCGCACCCAATACACATATGTAATATGTACCTACCGGCAGGTCCATTGGACATGCAAGATATTTGTGATGTTATTAATCAAATACCAACACCAAGATTAATTTTAGGTGATTTTAACGGTCACCATATATTTTGGAGCTCCGATTCTAATGATAATCGAGGTCGAACAATTGCGAATGTTAATGACCATTTTTATTTTAATATATTAAATGATGGTACTAAAACTCGCTTCAATTCTGCAACAGGAGAATCATCCGCAATAGATCTATCCTTTTGTGATTCTACGGTCTCGTTATCGGTATCTTGAGAAGTAGATCCTTACTTATATGATAGTGATCATTACCCGATTATTATACGTAATACCAATTTCGAAACTAAAACTACTTCACCATCTTACATTTGGAGATTAAAGAATGCAAACTGGGATGCCTTTTCTGAAAATATTCAAAAGAAAATAGAAAACCTTTCTACGACCGAGAATATTGATAAGGATCCAAGAAATCTTGAAAATATTATCATATCTGCCGCAGAATCTAGTATTGGTAGAACAAAGCTTGTTACAGGTAGATTTCCAGTTCCATGGTGGAGTAAAACATGCGAAGACGCCATAAAAACTAGTAAGCATGCCTTCAACGTTCACAAAGGACACAAAACCACAGAAAACCTCGTTGAATTCAAACGACTAAGAGCAATTGCTAGACACATAATAAAACTTGCAAAAAAGGAATCATGGAGACAACTTGTATCTTCAATTAATAGATCGACTCCAATATCAGATGTATGGAAAAAAATCAAGAAGATTTCTTGTAAAAGCTCCATTCAAAAAATAACATCTCAATGGAATAACGGTTACAGACGACAAACATATTGCAGATATACTCTCTGATACATATGCTAGTCACTCCAACAACAATAATTATGATAACGCCTTTATTACCAAAAAAGTCTCACAGGAAGCAAATGATAATGAAATTTTTAACATACTCGATGTATTAAATCATAACATAACTGAAAATGAATTAAATGAAGCACTAGAAGTCTTAAAAGATACATGCGGAGGACCAGATGACATTCCTGTAGTATTCTTGAAGCACTTACCTCAAAATTCCAAAGATTACTTGTTACACCTATACAATAAAATCTGGACTAAACACGTCTTTCCAGAAAAATGGGGTGAAGCTATTGTCATACCAATACTAAAGCCTAGAAAACCTAAAACAATCGCTGCATCTTATAGACCTATCTCACTAACTTGTTCAATGTGCAAGCTACTCGAGAAAATAATTAACAAACGACTTTTATGGACACTTGAAAGCAGAAACCTTCTGATCCCGGAACAAAGTGGCTTCAGAAAACATAGATCAACCTTAGATAACATTGTTGAATTAGAAAGCTTTATTCATGAGGGTTTCGCATTGAACCAGACGTGCATGGCCATATTTTTCGATATTAACCGGGCATTCGACACGGTGTGGCGATATCATATATTGAGAACGTTGAGTGAATGGAACATACATGGCCACTGCTTAGCTTCTATCAAAAACTTCCTCCAAAAAAGAACTTTTGTTGTCAGAACAAATACACAGATATCTAAAAATAAATTACAAGAGAATGGGACCTCGCAAGGCTCCGTAATAAGCCCAACATTATTTATTGTAGCCTTGAATAGCATCTTGGAGGATATAGAAGCACCCCTTTGAGCAAGAATATACGCTGACGATCTAGTTGTTTCCTTAAACGGTACAAATATGACCACAATGAATAATTTTCTCCAAGATTTTCTTACAAACCTGGAAATTTGGTGTTCACAAACAGGAGTTCGTTTTTGAACCTCCAAAACTCACTGCATGTTATTTAGCAAAACAAATGAACTATTTCAACCTAACTTGATACTACATGGCGAAAATCTAAAGATCCTACCTTCTGTAAATATTTCAGGCAAATTAAATTAGAAAATACACATCAACAATCTAGCCTTAGAATGCCAAGAGAGATTAAACATTCTAAAAGTGGTAGCTAACCAGAAATGGGGTGCTGATGGACCAACTTTATTGTTACTGTATAAATCTCTCATCAGACCAGTATTGGACTATGGCTCTATAGCATATGATACAGCAAACAAAACTGACACCGACCAACTCGAAATAATCCAAAATTTCGCTTTCCGGATTGTACTTGGAGCTTTTAGAACTACACCAGTAAAAAGTCTACAGTGGGAATTAGGAGAACCAGCTTTAAGCCTAAGGCGAAAATTTCTTATCAGCAATTATGCAATTACTATTCTTGCCAATATGTCAAATCCAACTTATCAGTACACACACTCAAATAAATTAGAAGGATTTTTTACTGGGAAATCGAGGACACCAAAACCGTTTTACGAGAGAATTAGAACATACTCTCAAGAAATTGACTTCTGTCTACCAAAAGTTTACCCAATTGCCACTTATTATAACATAGAACCCTGGATGGTAAAGATACCAAATTGCGACAAAAGCTTAACTAAATATGATAAACAAAATACAAACCCAACTGTTATAAAAGCCAACATGTTCGACACTTTGGGAAAGTATCCAAATTACCAAAAGATATATACAGATGCCTCGAAATCTACCATAGGCGTAGGAGCAGCTGTAGTAACTGATTCGCAGAAACTCCTATATAAACTTCCATCCTACACAAATATCCTCTCGGCAGAACTATTCGCTATATATCAAGCTTTGACACATATCAACGAAAGCAGCCACCACAACTCTTTCCTTGTCCTTACAGACTCCCTTACTTCCTTACACTCGATACAAACGATTTATTCTAAAAATCCTTTGGTTCATCTCATTAAGGAAGAACTCTACGTTGCCAGAGAACGAAACAATGATGTCATCTTTATATGGATCCCATCCCATATTGGTATTAGTGGAAATGAAGAAGCGGACAGATGTGCTCGTAATTCCATCACAGATGACAGTGCGGTATCGATTTCAAAGGTGGTTAGTTCGGATCTAAAGTGCGTATTAAATAAGAAAGTGATCGCTTTGTGGCAATCTCAGTGGACTGAAAGTGACTCAAAACTTCGTGAAATTAAACCTCTATATAAAAAGTGGTTTCCATTTTCTAACAACAGACAACACCAAGTGATTATTTCACGTCTACGGTTGGGGCATACTAGACTAACTCACACATTTGTAAACTACTCAACACATTTCAAGCCTTATTTCAGGATAATAATTATGATAAACTAATAATATTTTTAAAATTAATTAATATGTATGATTCAGTGTAATTATGTTATTATATATTGTACCGTCGCTAATAACCTACTACGGTTGATACGACTTTCTGTCGAAAAAAAGAAGTGTCGAGTGCAGATCGTCATCACTTTTCTTCTGTTGTCGTGACATGATGAGTTGATCATATTTAGTTAATTATTAAAAAGATTACAGACTTCCACTTCTCAATCACCAGAGACAATTTCAATAAAACCTGGCACTTTTCTGTTTACTTTACCCACAAATTTTACAAAAATTAGCAGCATACCGCAACAAACGTCTATCTATAAGGATATCATACCTGTTTCGCTGACTATTGTGTCGAGTTCACTACTGAGAATTCACAAATTTCAAAAAATTAATCCTTACAACGTGATATTAACATGAAAAATACACACTTTAGAAACATATCAGCTCAGTATACTATAATTCAGATTTCGACTTTCATTAGTAGATACGGTATTTTCAAAGTATGAAATTATCTGCAAAGTTTGAAAATAGCAGATATACTGAATCTAAATCAAAATAAATACTTTTGATAACTTGGACAATATCTGTTCAACATATTAACAAAAAGCTATTGTCTAATTATACAATTATCTATTTGTAATTCACTGTTTTGTGAAATATTATTAAAATGTTCAGGTGAGAGCTCCTCTATACATGTTCTAGTTTTCATAACTATAATCATATGAAAAAATAAATAGGTTCCATCCATTGTGTCTTTTCCTTAACAATATTCTTTAATGTACACGTGTACTTTGTACTATTTTCAAAATGATTTAAAATATATAAAATAGAATCTAGGACTTTATATTTCCATGAACCAGTGGTCATAATAGTCCCTTTGCGTGATCATGTAACACTTTTATCGTCTACCAATCTTCTATTTTCCTCTTCTTTCTACTCATGCCCGAAATGTACTCCCTCGAGTTTAATTTTCCTACTACTATCATAATTTTCCTCGACCTCTTATGTTGGTAAGGGACTCGCCGTTTACCTCAGAACCTAATTAAGGTGATTTTCACGTAAATTCAACATTATGATATGTGAATTTCAGAATAATACTACTATTACTGGGGTAGTTTCGTAGAGAATAATCTGGAAGTGAGCATTTGGCACAGAATAAAGTTTGTTTCAAACTATTTTCTTCAATTATAGTAGGCTTAACCGTAGTTGGAAATAGTGGAATATTTTTTCAAGTAAACAAATGTAAAATGCCCTGAACACACAATCTTCTTCTTTTTCTCCTGTTCCTCTATCATCCTTTGAGGTATTAGGATCTTCTTGTATTAATATATTTCATTATTTTCTATTTTTTGCCATTTTTTACATTATTCGTTCCTTTTCATCATTTAATTGTTACGAAATAGCACACTAGTGTAGTCCCTGAATCCGACTCTGTCTAAGCCACGTATGAAAGTTAAAATTTTCGCAGATGCGCAGGAATTTCTTAGAACTGTTTACGATTTTTTGTGACTATCTCATCTAGACATTGTTGTTGTGACCAGTCCCATCTAGAAAATTCCAGGGAGCCGATTCTTTTTGTGTAAACCGCAATCTAGAATTATCTAGTGAAAAAGACACTAATATATAAAGGACCGAACAGTGGAAGAAGTCAGTTTATATAGTGATATCGGGATATAAACAGCGAACAAGTAAATAGTCTAAGTAGTGAAGTGTTTATATAAATTAATATGAGTGAATATACTGTGTACATAATAAAAATTAGTGAATAGTGTAAGGAATAAATAAATTAAATAAGAAGACCTAACGTGTGTATAAATTTATACTATCCGTAAAACTATAAAACTCCGTATACTATAAAAACGTTTGAATAAATATTGAAGACTATGTGACCTGAAAGTGACGGAACTGAAATTGGAATTGGAAAATCGTGAGTTGGAAACGTACATCAAGAAAAGTGAATTAATTGAAAGACTCAAAATGGCACTGGAAATTGATGGCTTGGATCCAGAAACATTTTTATTGAAAGACGAAGCTTCCACCTCAATCTCGTGTTTTTGTGATATGAAGAACGATATTTCTAATATGAAGAACATCTCTGCAAATATGGACGTGAATATTTCAACTACGAAGAACGATATTTCTGCCATGGAAGAGAAGATTTAAACTTACGTTAAGATCGATATTTCTGCTAACATGGACAAGATTTCTTCCGATATCTTATCGTTGAAAAATGAGATTGCTGCTGACGTCGAAAATGAAATTTCATCCCTAAATCGGATATTGAGAATAACATGACATCAATGGACGATAAAATAGAGAATAAGATGTCAATGATGAAAATTCAGATGGACGGGAACATCAAGGAGTTACAGAGAAAGATGGCTGATTTTGGAACACAGGATACGCCAACAAGAGAAAAGAAGACCGAGCTATCAAAACCTGGCAGGCCAGAAACAGTCCCTAAGCTGAAAGACGTTCGATGGAAAAATTTCGTGGTCCAATTACATAAAATAGTTTGAATCAACTACTAGAGTAAATAATTGGTCCGATAGGGAGAAGGCAGTGAACGAAGGCAGTGAACTTAACTATCGCGCTTCGGGGAGATGCGTTTAATGTACTACAAACGATACCTTTGGATGAAACGGATAACTTCGAGTAGCTGAAGAAGAGGTTGGACATGCGATATGGTCACGAACATCTAGAACATTTGTACCAGTCCCAGCTGAAGAACCGAAGGCAGAATGTAACAAGCCCTTCAAGAGTATGAAGTGGTTATTGCCCGACTAGTTCGATTTGCTTACCCGTCAGCACCAGAGAACATGATGGAGTGTCTGGACATGCAGTACTTTATTGATGGCTTACGTGACCCCGATATGCAGAGGACGCTCCGTTTAGCCCATCCTATAACATCAGTTGACGCATTGATAGCTGCTCTTGAATATGAAGCAGCAACCAGGGCTTCGGGATAAAACAAAATTAGTACCATCCAAGAAGAAAGTGATTTAGAAAGATTTGACCAGTTCGCCAGTTTGATAAAAAGTATGATGGACAAGAAGCCAAGAAAGATTAGATGCTGGAATTGTGGCGAGCTAGGACATGAACGTAGCTTATGTAAGCGCTCCAGGACTCCTGCAAACCAAGAACCCCAGTCACAGAAAAACTAAAACGGGTCGGCTACTAGGGGCAGCACCGACCCATGATCGTTCCAATAACCCCCTCATACTGATAGCTTTGCTCTGACGTAGCAACGACAGTGTATACGTAGATGGCGAAGTGAATGGCGAGAGATATACCCTGCTGGTAGACACTGGAGCACCTAGAACCATTATTCGACCAGAAATAATAAACTTCAAGAAGAAGCTTTGACCTACGAGACTGCGACTGCCGACCACCACAGATGAGTGTGCCAATGTTCATGGTGAGACACAGATCCAATTGGGAATTGGTGCAGAAAAGTTCACGCATACGGTAATCGTAGCTGACATTGGAGAAGACATGATTCCGAGAATAGACGTAGTGAATGTACATGGTTTCCAATTAGACTTTAGAAACAGAACCATTAAAGTGGGTTCCGAGGAGGTATTCCTTCATCCATATGAAGGCAGCGCGGTGTTGGCAGCTGTACAGGAAAATACCGTTCTACCTGCACGAAGCGAAACCATGATAGTAGCACGGCTACAGGGAATCATGGAGGAAGGTACACCGGTTATGATGTAGCCAAGAAACCACGACAAATGGGTAGGCAAAGGAGTACTGTTGAGACACCAACGTAAGTGTTTATGTGAATGGAGAAGTGAATGGCAAAAGATATACTCTGCTTGTAGACACTGTAGCAACTAGAACTATCATACGACCAGAAATAATAAACTCCAAGAAGAAGATTATACCAACGAGACTGCGACTGCGGACCGCTACAGGTGAAAGTGCCAACGTTCACGGTGAGACACAAATTCAATTGAGAATTGGCGCAGAGAAGTTCACGCATACGGTAATCGTTGCTGACATTGAAGAAGACGTGATTCTGGGAATGGACGTAATGAGTGTACATGGCTTTCAATTAGACTTTAGAAACAGAACCATTAAAGTGGGTTCCGAAGAGGTATTCCTGCATCCATATGAAGGCAGCGCGGTGTTGGCAGCTGTACAGGAAAATACCGTTCTACCTGCACGAAGCGAAACCATGATAGTAGCACGGCTATAAGGAATCATGGAGGGAGGTACACCGGTTATGATGTAGCCAAGAAACCACGACAAATGGGTAGGCAAAGGAGTACTGTTGAGACACCAACGTAAGTGTTTATTAAAAGGAACAAATGGACTGTATCATGCGTTCATATGTACAGAATATCGGTTATAATCTGGATTCGATTACTACACAAAATAATATAAATATGTGTTATTCCTACGCGTCGTCACAGACAAGTGTGTCGCCGCTCCTACCGTCTTTAACAGATGGTCTGTGTTTTTAGACACCCTTGTTGCCATATTTTTGTTAGTTATTAGAATTACAAATCTGCCTAAACAAATACTAATTGGAAAAGGATTGGACACGTCGGTGAAAGAGATCCCAGTACGTGTGATGAACGTGAATGATTACCCAGTTACCATCAAGAAGGAAACCAGGATTTATTGGATCCTGCGAACCAGTGACGTCTATAGTTCATCAAACAACGACCACTGACAACTATAATGCCAGATTCGAACAGATGTTATCAGTAGCTGGTCAATCCTTGAATCGAGCTGAAAAAAACAGAATGAGAGAATTTCTCTTGCAGTATCGAGACCTATTCGTACCAAAAGAAGGAAAGACTGGTAGAACATCAGCCGTCAAACACAAAATCGATACTGGTAATGCTAAGCCAATTAGGCAATGAGCTCGAAGACTTCCACGAGCGAAGAGAGAGGAAGATGAAAGAATAATTCTAGAGATGGCAAAAGGAAAAGTAATAGAACCTTCTACAAGTTCATGGATGTCTCCGGTAGTGCTCGTCAAGAAAAAACATGGAACTACGAGATTCTGAGTGGATTATCGCCAGCTAAACAACGTGACGAAGAAAGACAGCTATACTCTGCCTCGAATTGACGATACGCTAGATACTTTGGCCGGCAGCAAATTGTTTTCCACGTTGGACCTGAAGTCTGGTTATTGGAAATGGGCTCAGAAGACAAAGAGGAGTCTGCTTTTTCCACCGGATCTGGATTATGGCAATTTAACGTCATGCCATTAGGGCTCTGTAATGCGCCTGCGACATTTGAAAGACTCATGGTAAATTTTTTGAGAGGGTTGTCTTGGAAGACATGTCTGGTCTATTTGGACGACATCGTAGTACTGGAGAAGACATTTGACGAACACCTATAGAGTTTGGAAACGATTCGAAGCTGCCCAGCTCAAGCTAAACTCGAAGAAATGTCGGCATTTCCAAACTAGAGCGAAACTACTTCGTCACGAGAAGAGAACTTTTGGCGGTAGTGAAGCACGTGGAACACTTTTACCAGTATCTTTATGGTAGGAAGTTTTTAATCCGGTTTGATCAAGCAGCACTCAACTGGTTGATGCAGTTCAGGAATACCGAGGACCAGATCGCTAGATGGATTGAACGACTTCAAGAGTTCTATTTCAACATCGAACATTGAGCTGGTGTCACCGAAATGCTGACTCCCTACCCAGACGGCGGTGTCCAACAGACTGCTCCCACTGCAACAAGGCAGAATCTAGGGAAACTACGGTTTCAAGAACTGCAGTAGTCAACAAAGAATGGTCACCTACCAGGATCAGAGAAGATCAGGAGAATGATCCTCGCCTAAAGAAGATTCGGCAATGGAAGGAAGAAAATCGGTGACGTACATAGCAAGAAGTGTTAAGATTTTTACCGACACTCAAGGCATATTGGGCTCAGTGGGTCTTTCTTGTCCTGGAATAAGGGCTGTTGAAAAGATTCCTTGAAAACGATGACGGTTCCGAGATGAGGAGACAGCTAGTTATCCCTAGAACGAGAGTAGCTGAGATACTGAAGAAGTTACACGACAGTCCCTCGGGAGGTCATCGGGGAGTGAAGAAAACCCTTCAGCGAGCCCGTGAAAGGTTTTATTGGATGAACAGCTCCGACAATGTGAAGGACTGGTGTAAGAAATGTACGACTTGCCCTACGAGTAATGGACCACATCGCAAGAAAAAGACAACTATGAAACAGTATAATGTTGGAAGCCTTTTCGAAAGAGTTGCTTTTTTATCTCGGATGCCTTCTGCGCGATTTGCGGCTTTGAGCTTAGTCCGAAGGTCTTGTGGCAGATAGTAGTTATAAAAGTTTGCTGAAATTTTGTTTATGAAGTCTTTGATAGTAGGTATATCAGCTTTGTCATGTGATTAGGAATTTTTTGAAAGTTTGAGATATGCCGTATTATGCTTTATTGCCATTCTGAGACACTTGTTTTGTATCACCTGCAGGGACTTGCCATTATGTTCAGTGCCTGTATAATATATTGGAGCTGCGTATGTCAGTATGGGTCTTATGATTTGTTTGTATATTAGAATTTTGTTTTGGCCGTTGTGGTTACTGTGTCTGTATATGAGTGGGTATAATCTGCCCATTGCAATCTTGGTTTTTTGTATTTCTTGAGATATATATGATTTTGCGTCGGTATTTCCTTGCATTGTGTAATCTAGATATTTTAGGTTAGTATTGGGAGCAAAACAATGTCAGTCAACGCAAAGCTGAGATTGAAATAGTTATTCTCCTGAGTAATAAATACTCTGTATTGGATGCGTGGATAGATAGTTTGTGCTCATTGAAATGAGTTATGATTTTGGTGTTAATTTGTATTTGTACCGTGTCTAATGGTTTCTTTGCTGACGCTCCAAAGCACGTATCATCGGCATATGAAGCGGTTAGTATTTGTGAAGCAGTTGGGAAGTCATGGATGGATATGGGGTATAGCAAAAGTAATAATAATTGTAAAGATCAGCACATATATTTTTCCTGGTTTTCTATATAATTGCACAGATATATTGATTTTAGAATCAGACCATAATCCTGAGGTAATCTGAAAGTGAAATTCAAAGAGCTAAGAAAGAGTAACAAAAAAAGTATTGACATGAAAAGGCTTGGATACAAAAATACACAGACAAAGGCAAAAGAACGAATAAATGGAGAATTGCAACAATAATGTCAACGATAACATCAGATACGAATACAGAAAATGTCTGTGATCGGATTAAACATGCAATTGTGAAAGTAGAACAAGAAGAAGTAGGGTATGCCAGCCCAAAGACCAAGGAAGAATGGATGACAGAAGAAATTCTACTGATGATGGACAATCGGAGAGTACACAAACAAAAAAACATCGAAAAATACGAACAAATAATTAGAGAAATAAGAATGTAAATCCGAGTAGCAAAATAAAAGTCGATGAAGGAAAGATGCGAGGATATTGAGTTACTTCAGAATAAACAAGACAGCCACGCAGTTCATGAGAAAATAAAAGGGGTAACGCATTCCAACAAAAACCAACCCGTATTCGGTATATTAAATGAAAACAATGAAATGATAACAGAAGACCAAGAATTATTAAAAGTATGGCAAACATATATACGTAAAACATTCGTTAGCGATACGCCACGAATATACTACAGGAATAACGAATGTGAACAGGCTCCAAAAATAC
Source organism: Galeruca laticollis (assembly GCA_963921935.1). NCBI lineage: Eukaryota > Metazoa > Arthropoda > Insecta > Coleoptera > Chrysomelidae > Galeruca > Galeruca laticollis. The sequence goes on from OY998177.1 coordinate 153,333,972, forward strand.
TAAAATCCGAGTTAGTGAAAGCACTTAAACTGAGTAAAAACGGAAAAGCAACAGGTCCGGACGAAATTTACATAGAAACGATAAAATTGTTAGAAGAAGAAAATTTGTTGCCACTGTTACAGTTACCACAGGTTTAGGAAAAATCGCTTAGTTTTCCACGATCAGTATGAAACTTTGTATTTAGATGGTGGAAAGTGTGTACAATGACATATCTTTATCCGTGGTCTGAAAAATTTTTTTGTCATTGTCAAAAGCACCGATATATGTCGAATTTTAAGGAAATTTCTCATTTTTTGCTTATAACTTCATTGCTAGTGGCTTTACCAAAAAAAAGTTAAATTCTTTTTTTTTGTCATTAAAAGACCTACAAAAGTAGACGTTGGAAAACCACGGAGATACAGACCGGGAAAGTGAAAAATTAACTGTACAACAAATTTAGCGAGTTGACGAAAAAAAAAATACCACATAATTTGTTATTTACAGTATTGTCTTTACATGAAAAATCACGTATCTCGTGGAAATTTCTCCCTGCAAAAAAAATTAACGAATGTCAGCGGAGCGCTCGGTTTTCCTTGATCGCGCGCGGCGGCGAGCGAGGCGGAGTGGTGGGGATAGCGGATTTCACTTTCCCGGTCTGTATCTCCGTGGTTTTCCAACGAAACTAAATTTTTTTTTTTAAATGGAAGCTATTTTTATGCATTTTCGATCTACGTCAAAAAAAATTATGAAAAAAAGACGAATCCGCACGAGATTTCATTTTGCAACTAAGGAGATTTCAAAAATAAATTCCCTTGATTGCAAAATTCAATTTTTTTTTAAATGAACGTCGACTTCCTACATAAAATAATGAAATCTACTCATAAAAAAATCAGCACAACCACATTCAACGCACAGACCAAGTTATTTGTTATTGCTGTTAATTTGTTTATAAGGCCATAACTCATGAACCATTAAACGTACAATCTCCAGCTTTTGCACACGTCATTTATTGATAGTTCAGAGTATTTTTGCACAATTACAAGAACCAATGACAATTATTAAGCTACTTTATCATTGTTTATATAAAAATAATAATTATTATTGTGTTTTACTGTATCTCTTTAACAAATTAATATTTTTCAACGCGTGACGTCTACTTTTGTAGGTCTTTTAATGACAAAAAAAAAGAATTTAACTTTTTTTTGGTAAAGCCACTAGCAATGAAGTTATAAGCAAAAAATGAGAAATTTCCTTAAAATTCGACATATATCGGTGCTTTTGACAATGACAAAAAAATTTCTCAGACCACGGATAAAGATATGTCATTGTACACGCTATCCACCACCTAAATACAAAGTTTCATACTGATCGTGTAAAACTACGCAAAATGATGATTTTTGGGCTATCTCGCCTGGACAAGCGTATGCAACAGATAATATTTCAAAAAACTGGCTCACCTCCGTATTTATTCCCCTCCCTAAGAAATGAAAAGCCGAGAAATGTGATGAGTTCAGACTGATAAGCTTGATGAGCACAGTGCTTAAGATCCTACTTAAAATGATACAAGCTATAATCTACCACAAATGTGAAGCCGATCAAAGCGATACTCAATTTGGATTTCGTAAATGTCTAGGAACAAGGAAAACGCTAGCCAGCTTATTAATGCTCCTCCAAAAATGTCATGACATGAGAAAATATGTCTATGCCTGTTTCATAGACTACGAGAAAGCTTTCGATCGAGTTAATAACACCGGCCTTATGACATTACTACAGACAAAAGGGTTAGACAAACAAGACATCGAGTTTATTAGAAATATTTATTGGAATCAAGAAGCAAATGTTAGATATGAACAAACGACATCGGAACCGGTGTGTATAGAAAAGTAGGTACGACAGGGTTGTGTTGAGCACATATTTAACCAAGAAGTAGGCGATGACGAGGATGGAATTGAAATTAACGACAGGACGTTAAACAACATACGTTATGCAACGACACGGTTAACATTGCAGACAATCCAGAAGCCCTTCAACGCCTAATCAACAAAGTTGTAGAAGTGGGCGATCAACTACTCATGAAAATTAATAATGTAACAAAAACAAAAGTAATGGCCATAACCAGATTACGGAACCCACAACTGAACATATACATCTATGATACCGCAATACAGGAAGTTCAGAAATTTAAATATCTTGGTAGCTGCATAACAACAAATGTAGACTCTGACGTCGAAGTAAGATCACGTATAGAGTAAGCCAGAGCCATATTCCTAAAGTTGAAAAACCTATTATGCAACGCAACCTTAAACTCAAACTTAAGATACCGTTTTGTAAAAGCATACGTGCACTCAGTTCTCCTGTATAGAGTAGAAACATGGACAATAAAAGTCGATACCATGAACAGACTCGAGGCTTTTGAAATGTGGATCTTCCGTAGAGTTCTAAAAATATCATGGAATCAAAATATACCTAACGATGAAGTGCTTAGACGTATGGGAAGGGGAAAAGAGTTACTTACAGCAATAAAACGAAGAAAGACCGCTTATCTGGGCCACATATACCGTAACAACAAGTATGATATACTGAAATTAATAATAGAAGGAAAAATCGAAGGAAAACGTGGTCCTGGTCGCAGACAACATTCGTGGTTAAGAAAAATACGCGACTGGACTGGTATGAACACATCATCTTTGAATCGTACAACTCAGAACCGAAATAAGTATGCCGATGTTGTCGCTAACCTTCATTAAATGGTGATGGCACCTGAAGAAGAAGATTGATCTTAAATCGGTTGATGATATCTAAACTTCAATATTTGTAATATCCTATCCTCTTCTTTTTTCTATTCATATATATTTAGTAGATCACAAGATAGGTCACTTTTTGGTCTAGCCAAAAATAATTATCCAACATCAGATATATCATATCAAATGTAACTTCTGTCATTCCGACAATGATATTTTTCTATCGAAACAATTGTCAATTTTTTTAGATTTTCTCATTACATAGTGAAACTATTTAGAAACAGTTAGTTTCATGTATAACAGTAATCGTTCGTGTTTTCTTTATTTTTGGTTATCTCTTTGTTTTTATTGATAATATGCCACCATTTTTGCATTTATCCCACTTTGTTTTGACAGTTATTGTTCTAGTTTTTAATGCCATTGCTTGATTCCAGTTGATTTATTACGTCTCTTTAATTATTCCACTTATATGTGCTTCCATCTGCAACGTTCCCAGAAAATCACATGTCGTAGTTCTTTTTAGTGTTTCCTCATCATATTCCATTCTATCATTTTGCTGGGTATTTTGATTGCAATTTGCAATCAAACATCCAATAAACGAAACTTTTCATGAAATTAATTGTCTCGACCCTTACTTCGTGGAATCTGCTCATATTAGTGTTTTAAATGAAACTCACGGTTTCTAGTTAATTCCACAATATAATAAAAATTATTGAAAATTCTAAAAAATTGACAATTGTTTCGATAAATCAATATCATCGTCAGAATGACAGAAGTTACATTTCATGTGGTGCCTACCTGATGTTTAGTAGTTATTTTTGGCTAGACCGAAAAGTGACCTAACTTGTGATTGACCTTATATATGTTAATAGAAAAAAGAAGAAGATGTGATATTACAAATATTGAAGCTTAGATATTATTAGCCCTATGGTGATACCCTGGATATCATTTTTCGAATTAAGATCTGTATAACTGTGCAATGATATAGAAAACCAGGAAAACTATATCTGCTGATCTTTACAATTATCACTTAAGAAAACAGTTTATTAGTGGAGAACTCCCTAGATTTGACTGTTCATTGACAACTTCATATTGTGGGTTTCTTAAATGTCTTCTAATTTCCAATTCTTCAAGGAAATCTAGTTCTTGTTTCTTTTCACAAATATGCAGCACTTCTAGTTTTGTGTTACGTGTCAATGAATGATTGGTGTCAAGTAGATGTTTTGCGTAGTGGGATTTATATGGTTGTTTTAATTTGTACGCTCGTAAGTGTTCACTGTATCGGATTTCAAAATTCCTAAGGGTCTGACCCAAATAGACAGCATTACATTTTGGACATTTGAGTTTATATATACCTGACTTCTTTAATGGTGGTATTTTTGTTTTTACATTTAACAATTTTGTACTAACGTTACTTTCTGTTTTATAAAAGAAATTCTTGTATTCGTTGCTGAAAATATTATCTTTGGAATATTATTAGAAATATTTCCTGCATATGTGATTGTTTTATAAGTTTTTATTCCATCAGATTAAAACAACCAGATAAATCCCACTATCACAAGTTAGGTCACTTCTTGGTCTAGCCAAAAATAACTACTAAACATCAGGTAGGCATCACATGAAATGTAACTTCTGTCATTCTGACGATGATATTGATTTATCGAAACAATTGTCAATTTTTCAGAATTTTCAATAATTTTTATTATATTGTGGAATTAACTAGAAACCGTGAGTTCCATTCAAAACACTAATACGAAACATTTTCATTTATAATTGTAGTATTTCTTTATTTTAATAACAAACTGCATCAAACACTAAGAGTTATGAGCAGTGTTAGAATACAGTTAACAGTTTTAGTTTACAATACGAAACATACAGTTATAAATACAGTAACTTTAATTTTAGAATACAGATTAGTTTGTTTGAGGAACCCAAATACATTTTCTATTTTGCAATTTTTAATCAGAATGTACTCTAACGATCCTCTAATAACGGGCTAATTGGAGTAGTACTTCAACAAAACATCGACAGTAATTAATAATTTGAGAAAAGTTCACTGAATGATCAGTTGTTTTGTTTCGTTTCTTCCCAGATGATCAGAGCTTCCAGTCAAAAACATCAAAATAATTCTAACCAGTTCAGAGACAAACAGTGGTGTATACACATATTCTCAGCTAATCATCTTTTTATTCCAGTGGATGATCTCATGCTTTCCGATAAAGTAGTACCTGCCTCTACATTGTCACTTTGTTAAATACCACATTGTTATTCCTTGCGCCATCATAATATAACGACCCGGATTTGTGAACTGAGGAATATCTAAAATTTTAATTCAAGGGAAATGAGAGGATGATAACAAACATTTTCTGGTTAAGTTCTAAGAAGAGAATTTGTATTATAAATTGTCTATAGAGTAGCATTGGAAGGTATTGCAACTGAAATAACTGCAGTTTTTTGTATTAGAAAAAAACCTCACCATCTTTTTGTTGTTTGTGACCTCATCAACAAGTGAATATCTGGTTAAAACTGAGAAGTTGAGTTATGATTCAACTAGATCTATGCAGAAATACTTAAAGCATTGGGAGACGACTAAGAAGCATACTTAATAAAATAATCTCAAGATAACAATGCTCCAATTAATCATAGCTGTGCAGTAGAATATTGGTGAATTTCTCTAAAACTTTAAGGTATTTGATATTTCAGGACGATGTATTTTTTGAACCAACTGTTCACAAAGTGTCAAACGTGTAATACTCGCTTGATTGATGTTTCTGGAATATTGTACAAATTCTGAAATATTCTCATGTATAATATTCATTATTGAATTGAATTCGGTAGTTTGTTTTTAAACTCGATATACATGGACATTTATAGTATCACCTCGATGATAATTCCAATTCTAATCCTGTTCTTAAGCGTCTAGTATTCAGTCAGGTCAAACGAATTATTGGTTAATTTGATCACGACTGGGGTGTGAAGTTCAATTTGCCAAAAACCATAGTCATAGTACACAGTGAAACGATTACGACGTTGTTGTTATTGGAATTTTCATGTCACACTAAAATTACTTCCAGAAGATGTTACAACTAACAAGGGTTTTTTATCAGAGGCAAGGGAACCGGAAATTAAATCCTTTTTCATCAAGGACTGCGTGTTTGTGGTATATTTTATCGCTATTCACTGTTTCCACCCTTAATGCATGGAATCTTATAACAAAATTTTATCACTGTTCAAAGTGTATAACATTAATTGAAAATTAAAAGTAATATTGTTACACAATCTTATATATTATTATGATCAACGCTTCAACGCGACAAATTCTATTATGATTGTGATAATTTCTATGTACACAATTTATTTCAAAATAAAATTTGATATTTGATGTGTATTGGTATTTATTCAATAAGTTTATTGGACGGCAATTTACCATCAATAGGTAAATAAAATTTAATATAATTATTCTGACTTAATTAAAATTATCATAAGAAAAATAATGTAAATCTATATGCTCCGGCTATATATAAGACCTCTTATCTCCAGGGCGTAGATTTTTAGAAAAAAATTGCAGTGTCAAATATATATTTTGTTTTATATTTATATATTTCTTTTTTTTTTTGAAAATAAAATCAACATTTATACAGTTCTACAATTACATATACAGATTCTAAATTTCAATTCAAGAAACACCCTGTATGTTAATTTTCTCTAATTTGACCTACATTTATTATATTCAAAATTATACCAACACAATTTCTAAATTTTATAATAAAAACTCTTACCTTTCTTCAAACAAAGATCTTCGTTCTCGATAATTTCAATACTTAGCTTACCATATGAAGGAAATCTATTAAAATTAAAATTAACTAAACAAAATTTCTATATCTAATGATCCAATAATTAACACAATAATTTCAATAATATACACGACTTCCAAAATTTTCAATCAAATTATCTAGACTTTCTCAAGTTATCAATTAATTAACAAAATTCAATAATTACTTAACTTTGAATAAACTACTATTAAATTACCTTGATCTTCTTTAAGAGAAATTATTCTACTTCTGTTCATATAATGTTCGATTTTCAAATTATTTATTATAGTCTCAAATTATTTGTTTTGCTCAGTATCTTCCATATATGTAATTGACTTTCTCGACCCTTACTTCGTGGAATATGCTCATATTAGTGTTTTTAAATGAAACTCACGGCCTCTAGTTAATTCCACAATATAATACGAGTTATTGAAAATTCTAAAAAATTGACAACTGTTTCGATAAATCAATATCATCGTCAGAATGACAGAAGTTACATTTCATTTTATGTCTACCTGTTGTTTAGTAGTTATTTTTGGCTAGACCAAGAAGTAACCTAACTTGTGATTGGCTTAATATATGTTTATAGAAAAAAGAAGAAGATGTGATATTACAAATATTGAAGCTTAGATATTATTAGCCCTATGGTGATATCCTGGATATCATTTTCCCAATTCAGATCAGTATAACTGTGCAATGATATAGAAAACCAGGAAAACTATATCTGCTGATCTTTACAATTATCACTTAAGAAGACAGTTTATTAGTGGAGAATTCCCTAGATTCAACTGTTCATTGACAACTTCATATTGTGGTTTTCTTAAATGTCTTCTAATTTCCAGTTCTTCAAGGAAATCCAGTTCTTGTTTCTTTTCACAAATATGCAGCACTTCTAGTTCTGTGTTAGATGTCAATGAATGATTGGTGTCAAGTAGATGTCCTGCGTAGTGGGATTTATCTGGTTGTTTTAATCTGTATGCTCGTAAGTGCTCACTGTATTGTATTTCAAAATTCCTAAGGGTCTGACCCAAATAGACAGCATTACATTCTGGACATTTGAGTTTATATATACCTGACTTCTTTAATAGTGGTATTTTTGTTTTTACATTTAACAATTTTGTACTAACGTTACTTTCTGTTTTAAAAGAAATTGTTGTATTCGTTGCTGAAGATATTATCTTTGAAATATTATTAGAAATATTTCCTGCATATGTGATGGTTTTATTAGTTTCAATTTCATTAGCTTGTTTAGGATATATTAGTTGTAATGCCACTTTTCCTCTTTTTTACTAATTAGCTTATTTATCATATCTAATGGATAACCGTTAGATGTTGCTATTTGTCTAATTGTGTTAATCTCTCTATCAAAATTACATTTGTTCATAGGAACTGAAAAAGCTCTATGTATCATTGAATTATATGCTGCTAGTCTGTGTGACACAGGGTGGTTAGAATTGAATGGAATTGTCACATCAGTCTGTGTTGGTTTTCGGTAAATTGAATAATCAAGTACATTATTAACTCTTTGAATTTTTAAATCAAGAAAATTGATTGAGCCATTTTCTTCAATTTCTAATGTAAATTTAATTTTCGGGTGTAAATTATTGATGTGGTTGAAAAATACATCTAATTGTCGTTCACTACCCATAAAACAAGCTAATATGTCATCCACATATCTATACCAAAATAAAATATTTTTCGAAATATTACTTTCAAAGATCTTTCTTTTTATGGACAATTTAGAAAGAAAGATCTTTGAAAGTAATATTTCGAAAAATATTTTATTTTGGTATAGATATGTAGATGACATATTAGCTTGTTTTATGGGTAGTGAACGATAATTAGATGTATTTTTCAACCACATCAATAATTTACACCCGAAAATTAAATTTACATTAGAAATTGAAGAAAATAGCTCAATCAATTTTCTTGATTTAAAAATGCAAAGAGTTAATAATGTACTTGATTATTCAATTTACCGAAAACCCACACAGACTGATGTAACAATTCCATTCAATTCTAACCACCCTGTGTCACACAGACTAGCAGCATATAATTCAATGATACATAGAGCTTTTTCAGTTCCTATGAACAAATGTAATTTTGATAGAGAGATTAATACAATTAGACAAATAGCAACATCTAACGGTTATCCATTAGATATGATAAATAAGCTAATTAGTAAAAAAGAGGAGAAAGTGGCATTACAACTAATATATCCTAAACAAGCTGATGAAATTAAAACTTATAAAACCATCACATATGCAGGAAATATTTCTAATAATATTTCAAAGATAATATCTTCAGCAACGAATACAACAATTTCTTTTAAAACAGAAAGTAACGTTAGTACAAAATTGTTAAATGCAAAAACAAAAATACCACTATTAAAGAAGTCAGGTATATATAAACTCAAATGTCCAGAATGTAATGCTGTCTATTTGGATCAGATCCTTAGGAATTTTGAAATACGATACAGTGAGCACTTACGAGCATACAGATTGAAACAACCAGATAAATCCCACTACGCAAAACATCTACTTGACACCAATCATTCATTGACACCTAACACAGAACTAGAAGTGCTGCATATTTGTGAAAAGAAACAAGAAATGGATTTCCTCTAAGGACTGGAAATTAGAAGACATTTAAGAAACCCACAATATGAAGTTGTCAATGAACAGTTAAATCTAGGGAATTCTCCACTAATAAATTGTCTTCTTAAGTGATAATTGTAAAGATCAGCAGATATAGTTTTCCTGGTTTTCTATATCATTGCACAGTTATACTGATCTTAATTGGAAAAATGATATCCAGGATATCACCATAGGCATAATTATATCTAAGCTTCAATATTTGTAATATCACATCTTCTTCTTTTTTCTATAAACATATATTAAGCCAATCACAAGTTAGGTTACTTCTTGGTCTAGCCAAGAATAATTATTAAACATCAGGTAGGCATAAAATTAAATGTAACTTCTGTCATTCTGACGATGATATTGATTTATCGAAGCAATTGTCAATGTTTTAGAATTTTCAATAACTTGTATTATATTGTGGAATTAACTAGAGACCGTGAGTTTCATTTAAAAACACTTCCATATATGTTTTTATTTATGTATATTGTGTTATATTAATCTCACGTGTTGTTTCACCAGTCTTGAATCATTCCATAATATTTGCTCTCTATTTTTCCATTTAATGTTTCAATTTTTGAAATCATCTATTAGAGTCTCAAATGATTTGTTTTGTTCAGTATCTTCTATATGTTTTTATTTATGTATATTAATTGTGTTATATCAATCTCACGTGTTGTTTCACCAGTCTCGAATCATTCCATAATATTTGCTCTCTGTTTCTCCATATATTGTTTTAATTTTCAAATTATTTTATTTTATTCGATGGAAATTAATAGATCAACTACCAACAATACAACCGCATTGAACATATCATTTTCTTTTCTAATCATAACAATTCTCAATTAACACTCTTCTTATTTCCTACTTCCGTATACCTTTTCAGACGTTAACACCCGTTTCACAGCTTTTTGTTATACCTATACTCAAAATTATTATGTTTCTCAGAATACCACTTTCTTTCAAATAATTAAATATTAAATATGTGATCAACACATGTCACTACAATGGTACAATTGATACTCTAAAGGTGATAAAAGTATTCAAAATTACCTATCACCTACATAATTTTTCATTCAATGAATTTTTGTATTCCTTCTTCTTTTATCATATTTTATATTCAGGTTTACTTACTCTGGTTTTACCATCTACAACAGTGTGGACAAAATTCGTGGATACCTATAACTAAATTGGCTGTAACATGTCGCCCAAAATAGCAATGTTGCCAGTGCCTCATATATTGTCCAAATCGCCAACTCATAAAAATTGAAAGGGTGTCAAAACAGTATTTACTAAAAAATATGAAACTTTGATCACTGAAATAAAGGTTCAATTGCGATGTAGTTAATTTTTCTGAGTTTTTTTACTTACACATTTTTTTAACTCACCTGAAAAAAAATTAGGGTGCAAATAAACTCAAAAACGAAAACTCTTAGTTTTTTTTATTGAACAAAAAGAAACAGCATCTACATAAAATTTATTGTCTCCACCCTTACTTCGTGGAATCTACTCATTTTACTGTTTCAAATTTCAAGTTCAAAACATCAACATCTACATAATCTCGTGGTCTTTATTTTATTAATATATTTCCTCTAGCATTTCAAAAACATCATATTCTGATTCTATAAATTGTTATACATGTCGATGTTAAACCTTAACAACATATCTGTACTATGTTCAAAACATACATCGTGTAGTGAGAAATGGATCTATTGTTCTTTATCCTTGTTACCCTCATTAAAAGGTAAAAAGATGAAAGATGTTCCGTCGCCGGACCACGGATACGAACAAGTACGATGCGGTAGCCGTAAGATATGCGGTTGTCGGCACAGAGTTGGGCAAACTGCAGCGACCACGACCTATGCGATACGGATCGATATTAAATTCGAATAGGTTTTCAGTTTTCTTTTTTCGTAGTTCTTGAGAAAGTAATTATTCATTTTAAAAACCCAGAACAGCTATCCCACCTCAGTAATCTGGCTTTAGATTTGACTATACCTCTATGAAAATAATAGATGATATTTTCGACGCCAAAGATTTGTTGAGACAGTCAACGTTTGATCCTTCTGGACTATAGTCGTGCGGATAACAACTAAAATCGTTCACCAACACAATATTCGCGTAGAACTAACCTCAAAATGGAACAAAGGAAATGCTTTCTACTTCAAGATATATTGATTCGGACTATCGTGGTTTCTACAGGTGTTCGTTCACAAAGAGTGGAATGGGTTGTAACAAGCCCTTCAGAAGTGAAACAGCATGTCGGAAAGTTGTAAATAATTAAAGAACAGGTTACGCGTTACATTGAGAAGATAATATGCGCAAGTCATTGAGCAGAGTTGAAAACAAAAGGACTAATATGTTTATTTTTACAATCACTGTCGGAGTTTGCGTTCGGAGTTTGACATCCAAAAAATTTCCGGTAATTTAGGCAAATAATATGATTCTAATTATTATGAATTATTTTGAAATTAAATGATTGTTATATATTGAAAAGTTGAAACAATATAGTAGACCAAGGGTTCATGACGCATTTTTCATGAAGCATTTCGAGACAAGTCTGCCTGACCTACCTGGGTACACCTGGTAAAGCGGTTAATTGCAAGGAATGCAAAAAAAGTTTTCATTTGCTGCTGGTATGGTAACTAGACTATGTGGTTAAATTGTTTTCAAGCACGTAAGATGATTTTGTCGCGGAGCTCCTAGTTGCTATTGATAACGGATGGAAAGTGGGTGGTAAATGAGATAGAGTTATGCAAATAATAAAAAAATATGCTGAACTACAAACCGTCATGATTAATTAATGATTATAATTATGAAACCATTATTATAATTTGTAACATTATTGATAAATTTAGGATTGATTCCCACATATTTATTGATTCTCATATTCTTCTCCAACTGGTCTGACAACAGAGGATCAATATTGTCTGACTGTTCCGTTGTAATAACCTGATGTGACGTATTACTAGAAGCTATTGATGATGGGTGGTTATGAAGAATTCTGTTAGCTACTTCATTCTTCTACATAGACTGTCACCAACATAACTTTCTGTAATCGTTGCAGATTTCCACCCACCATGCCTCTTGATCGTTATAACTTCCAATCCTGTATTAGCTAGTAACTTCGCCCATGTTCTCCTATCTTTTATGACATTCGAGATTTAGAAACTGCGCAATCGTGTTTGGAATTGTTGAAATAGTGTTCTTACCGACTGGTTGATTAAAGCATCTGCCTGACTGATATCGCATACGGAAGCGTGAATTGTCTGCTTTAATCTCTAACCTAATCATTATACAATTCTTGACAATTTCAAGATGACTAACACTGCCTGAACAAGATGTAATTGTAAATGAACGTGACATACCGTTTTTGTTATCTGGAATAGTCACAACAATAATGTCATTGTGATTTTTATAATTGATACTGTCGATCCTAAGTTTGCATAATTCATCAGATCGACATGCACAATGTCTAAGACTGCTACTACCTTCATAAGCAAATTTTTATCAGCTGGTGTTTGCAGGAAAAAATTATTGATTTGTTCTCTTGTGAAAACTGCAAGGGGCGAATACTTAACCATGCATGCTGGAAAAAGTGGATCAGATTAAACAAACAAATAACTGGGATGACGCCACTACAATATACCAAATGCAATCAAGATTATCTGGAATGGCACGACACTGGTACCACAGTCTTACCGATTATCCATGTTCCTGGAACTAATGGAAGGTCCTTATTTCCAAAACATTTCCCGACCATGTCGATTACGCAATGGCACTACGTAAAATGTTAAACAAAATTAAGGTACGCAATGAATCAATGACAACTTATTATTTTAAGAAAATGGAACTACTTAGAACGTGTTAAATATCTGGCCGAAATGCAGTGTCGAGCTTTATTGATGGTATACCAAATGCTATGATACAAAATGGCACACGGGCTGTTCGTAATTATTGTGATCGATGCATGAGTTGAAGGCGTCCACAATCGCGACTTATATTCATAACCGTAAAAAAATTTGTAACTGTCACTGTCAAAATAAAATGAGAAACGTAAAATCTGATTCATTTATTTCGCAAACTGAACCTGTGGGAGTAGATAAAATGTTATACACAACACAGGAGTTAAATATTTTGACCAGTCTCGAACTAATTTGCCAACCGTTGGAAAAATCGTCCTCGACTGTTAAAAACTACTAACCTCCCTTCTAGAGTAAATAACTATTGATTCACATAATAATTATTCGAAATATGAAATAATATATAATTTAGAAAGAAATTCTGGAGGAGTTAACATAGACGTAGACGACTTGTAACGCGAAAAATTCGCCGAGCTGTCGTAAATTTAACGATTGGCAAGCTTGTTGACGGAGAGAATCCAAAGCACTGTATGCGCGAAGTGGTCAGTCCTCCATTTGCCGTCAACGTGCAAACACACACTCGAAACGTAAAAATTTTTGCATGTGCTCTGGGAGCCATAAAGTATTTTGATAAAAACCCGACAATTCCTACGTAGGGGAAGAAAATACGGCTGAAACCAACAGCTGGCAGCTCTGAACCATTAGGCTTCTGGTCCTGAAACGGCCGATGACTGAGGATACCAGTAGAAATTAGTGGAATTGCGTAATTCGTGGTAAATTTCCGTAGACGGCGTTGGTTAGAAGGATTCATTATCAAGGTAAATGGTTGAGAATACTTTCTCGGAATTAACAGTTCTATAGGTATATTACCGTAGAAATTTTAGCTTTGAATCGTAGTTTATTGGAGTATGTAATCTGGATTTCACGAGATAGTTTAGATGCATTTCATAAATTCTTATTAGTTCATATTCGTCATTGCTTTATATTTTTTTTGAAATAAGAATATATCACGGGGGCTGTATAAAAATTCAGTGATGTGTCCAACGACATAGTTTTTATATTATGGGTTTTTTTGGTATCGTAGTTTTTTGATAAGCGGAAAAAACCAGTCATATAGTTTTTATTCTCAGTGTAAATGGCTTTTATACAGTTAAAAGTCAGGATGTATGAATATTTGCGAATTTCGGGTGTTGTTAATATAGTCAGTATAATTGGATATTACGGGGGTACGTCGAAAATTTTACCGGGGCAAAATGTAAACCCTATGTAGAGGCTAATTCGTTTCTCTATTTTAGGGGTTTTTTCATGTGGATATTAAATCACTGAGTGGAGCTTAATGAGTCAGTGAGACCAGTACCAGGAGAGCTGGAATACTCTGGAGCGACTTCAGTTCCTGTTCTGGGTCCGAAAAAAGGATAAGTGAACAGTTTTCTTTTTTATTCTGCATTCATTTGTAAATTCACCTTTATGCGTCACATTTCACAGTTTTTTATGTAAAGTTTTATTTCTCTTTTTGCGGCAATTACTATAATTTCGCTTTACACTTTGTACTTTGTATTTAAAATTTGTAATCTTGGCTTATAGTTCAAAATACGCTAGGATACCACGGTACGTACCTGGGTACTGCGTTATTTAGTAGATTTTTCAAATTCTGACGATTTTATGTATATAATTTTGCGCCGTACATAATTTCGAAATATATTTTCTTTAGCAACGCTAAGCTAGTTTGCTATTTAAATTTTATGCTTATGCAATTATTTATATTTATATTCATATTGGTATAAATTGCGGAAGAGTGAACCCTTGTAACTGTATATTGTTAATTTTTGATATATATTATCGTTGTATTTTTGAGATATTGTAAATAAACCATTTCGTCGTTTCTCTATAATTATAGAATTGAGACATCGGTGTAGTTTTGGGCCCTCAGCTCTTCTGCACCCTAAGTTTGAAGCTTTAAGCTCTGCTCACAGTTTATAGAACCTGCTTGACAGTTATTTACTTAAGCTGTAACTGATAAATTGGTTAGCAATTTTTGGATTTATGTAGATTTCGGCCTTCAGCCTATCTACATTCTGAGTCTACAGCCTTCAGCTGAGTTCAGACATTATTTGGAACATAATTGTAGTACTATTGTGATAAATATTTTGAAAAGAGACCTTTGGTCCAAAGTGACTAATTAAAACTTCAATCAGGGGATACTTGCTGACTTTTATTTGTATAAAAGCCATTTACACTGAGAATAAAAACTATATGACTGGTTTTTTCCGCTTATCAAAAAACTACGATACCAAAAAAACCCATAATATAAAAACTATGTCGTTGGACACATCACTGAATTTTTATACAGCCCCCGTGATATATTCTTATTTCAAAAAAAATATAAAGCAATGACGAATATGAACTAATAAGAATTTATGAAATGCATCTAAACTATCTCGTGAAATCCAGATTACATACTCCAGTAAACTGCGATTCAAAGCTAAAATTTCTACGTTAATATACCTATAGAACTTTCAATTCCGAGAAAGTATTTTCAACCATTTACCTTGATAATGAATCCTTCTAACCAACGCTGCCTACGGAAATTTACCACGAATTACGCAATTCCACTAATTTCTACTGGTATCCTCAGTCATCGGCCGTTTCTGGACCAGAAGCCTAACGGGTCAGAGCTGCCAGCTGTTGGTTTCAGCCGTATTTTCTTCCCCTACGTAGGAATTGTCGGGTTTTTAGCAAAATACTTTATGGCTCCCAGAGCACATGCAAAAATTTTTACGTTTGGAATTGTGTGCTTGCACGTTGACGGCAAATGGAGGACTGACCACTTTCCGCATACAGTGCTTTGGATTCTCTCCGTCAACAAGCTTGCCAATCGTAAAATTTACGACAGCTCGGCGAATTTTTCGCGTTACAGACTGCAAAGTTGTATTATGAAAAATTATTTGATTTTCTTTGCCAGTTTCACTGCTTGTCTATTATATGTAATGAAAAATTTCCATAAAAAGAGTTTCTGGAGGTTCATCTAACACGACCAAAGCACGTTTGGGAACGTCTTAACCAAGATTCTTCACCAACTTTTTCTATTCAGAAACGTTGAAACCCGTTAGAATTCATCATTTTAGCGAATCTACTTACCGGTACTAGACATGTACTTGTTACGAACTGCAAAGCTATGCAACTGGTTTACTGTTTTTGGTGTAATATCGATAGATAGTGTGCATGCCGCACAACAACAAATCCAATACCCTTTCATCGAATTATCTGAGCCATTCGATAGACACTACTCCGTAAAAATCGTCTAGAAGAGCTTGAGTTTATTATCCAATACCTATAGTGATTTTCCTATAAACTATCAAAGTCAGGTATTCTTTTTTTATTTTCTCCCATTACTCGTTTTTCGTGGCCATTGTTCTTCATTTCGTGGTGTACGATCTCATCCAAAATGAATTGTAAATTTCAGGATCGATGCTAACTACGTCTTTCGTTACGAATTTTCACCAAAATACGCTTGTGAAAGACATCGGGAATTCCGAGTAGATGAATATATTGTGATAAAGAGCATTCGCTATGAATCTTTATATAAATTTGGAATAGATCAGATGTTCGTGATTTACGTACGAAGCTATATTGATCTCCAAACTATAGTTATTCCTCCTTGCGTATTCAATCAAACAGTATATTTGGTAAAGAGCTTAGTGAGATACTAGGAAAAAACATTGAATATGCATCAAACACTTCATGAAAAATGTTCTTGAACTATGGAGTGTGGAAGTCACTTATAGGGTAGAAGTGCCAGTGAGCCGGCATGCCCCAGGAATCGGTCACATTGGTCTATATTTGCTAATAACTCGAACATCACGTAAATCCCCTTCATTTGAAACCTCTATACGTCTTTCGCCATCTTCCTAAAGTAGATTTAAGTAGTAGTTATTTTTTACAATTCAACTATTTTTGACTAAAAGTCATTCAGTGTCCATAATTGAATGTGTTAGCAGTGGCTAACATCGCCAGAGTAAACTTAAAAGGTAGGTAATCTTGCTCTTATAATACATAGACATATTTTAATAGCCTTATTCGCTACAAAAGCCTTCAAAATAACTGATATGGCTTTCAAAAAGTGCAAATATTTTCTTTAAACTTTATAAATTGAGTGGCCGGTACTTGTCATAAAAATCAACAATTGTTCTATCAGTCTGCCGGTGAGGCCGACTACTGGAACACCTGTTCCAATTTAGTTTCGTCTTTCTCTTACTTATTTACTATGCTATATGTTTTCTTTTTCAATAATCTTGTAGTTAAGGAAAAGAAATAATTTGTTTCTAGTGGTCGGCCGTATATACAAGGAATGGTTTTAATGTTATGAGAGATCGTATTTAGTGGCCGACTACTAGAACCTGACTTTTTGACCGGATATGCCAGTAATCGGCCATACATTTTTAAACCATCCTTTGGGAAAAAATGTGTTTTATTTTCTGTTAGGTTATGGAAAACACTCGCAATAGAAAGTTCCACTAGTATTCCGACGACAACTTACTAAAAGCAATCGAAATGGTTCAAAATGGGGCAGGAACTAGGAAACCATGCCGTGATTACGGAATCCCACGTTCAACCCTCCAGGAGCGGCTTAAAGGTAGAGGGCAAAATAAAACAAGATAAATGGGACCTGATCCATATTTAGGTAAAGAAAATGAAAAAAAAATCGTCAACTTGATTATTAATCTATGCAAATGTGGTTTTCCAGTTAAAAACGATGAACTACTGACAACGGTTCAAAAAATTGTACTCAAGGAAAATATTAAAACTCCATTTAAAAATGGAATGACAGGACGGAAATGGTATGACTCCTTTCTTCGTCGACATCCGGAAATTTCTTCTCGGACTCCTGAGTCAATTGATAACTCTCGAGCTAAAATGAACGTAAAATTTATTGAATCCTGGTTTAGAAATATCCAGAATTTTTTAGAAAGTATAAACGCCACAGATATTTTGATTGACCCATCTCGCATTTTCAATACGGATGAAAGTGGCTTCTGCCTACAGCCAAAGATTGGAAAAGTATTAGGACCCAAGGGTTGCAAAAATTTGCTAGAAGTTAAAAAAGGGAGTGACAAAGAAAATATAATAGTGCTTATAACTTTTTCTGCCGATGGAAAATTGTGCCCCCCCCCCCTGTGTCGTATACCCTTACGTAAAACCTCTGGGGCTGTTGTTAAAAGTTTGCCGGCGGATTGGGTAATAGGAAAATCTGACTCTGGTTGGATGCGCTTTCTTTGAGTACGTGGCGAACGCATTGTATTAATGGATTATTCAAGAAGATATTAGAAAACCGATTATCTTTTTTGTGGACAGCCACCGTTCGCATATGTCCTTGGACTTAAGTCAATTTTGCGATGAGAACAATTTAATGTTATATGCATTACAACCGAATTGTACTCATATAATGCAACCGGCAGATTAAACCACTGAAGGATTATTGGAAAAAGGCTGTAAGAGATTAGAAAAATGAGAATGATGGCCAAATTTTGAACAAAACTGAAGTTGCTCCAATATTTAATAAAGCCCTACAAAATGAAAAAATCAAGGATCGTATAATAAAAGGGTTCAAACGATGTGGGCTTTTTCCATTTAATCGGGATGCATCAGTGTATACCAAATGTGTACAAAATGCACTAGAAAATGTTCAAAATATTAATCAAGACCCAGGCGACGTAACATTAACTCAAGAAGATTTTCAGGCCACCCACAAAGTACTAACAGCACTTAAATTGAGCATACTTGATGAAATCTATGAAGTAGATAGCTTATTGGAAAAGCTAAACAAACTCCAGGACTCATTGTTTCGAGGTAACGGTGGAAATGAACGCAAAGAGAATTTAAATTGGAATGAAAACCAAGATGAAAATACTACTACTACTGTTATTCCCAGATAGCACCAGGTATCCATGGGATGTTCTGACAGTGTTCGATTTGGAAGATATATATCCAAATATTATAGGGTTATTCTGGGGATGTCTAGAATATCTGTGGCTACACCTAAATCGAATATTCAATGTAAGTTCAGTTGGAATATCCTCAGATTATTCTTTTTAGAATATTCGAATCAAATAGTTCTAAGAATATTCTATAATTATTGATTTTTGTTCAAAAGCTCTTTCTGTTCCATGGCCATATGTCAGTAGTTGCAGTTGACAGAAGACGGTAACGACCAGTGAAAAATGGCAGTTCGACCATCTTATATAGGTTATTGTTATTGTGAAATAGTAGTAGTATGATTATTTTTGATCGTCAATTTACTAGTCATTTTTTTGCCACTGTGAAGTTGTTTAAATATGTTTCTACGGTGTATTATATGCTACGAGTGGAACTAATACATACGACCTCACGCATCGAAACAGGTACGTTTTATTGTATTTTTTAATGCCTGTTGATTTATCAATGCATTTTTTAGAAAATTATCGATTTGCTGCTAAAACTTCCAATAAATGATGAGGCAAAGTTTGAAGAAGTTGAGTCAGCCTTGCTAAAGAATTCTATGAATATTTTGTAAGTTGAACATTCAATATTATATCTAAATCAAATATTGTAGTATTTATGTGATACTTTTTATATTTTAGTGCATGAAAATATTGAAATAATTGTTGATTTCATAAATTTTTGCAACAAAATTATTGGATAAAGAAGTTGGAAAATAATTGATGTGTACATTATTGTCGTTCATTAAGTATACAGGATCTTCCAAATGTCAATCAATTATCTTTGAAACTAAATATGAAAAGGGAGGATTACTATGATTCAGTGTCACTCGCTCAACAGGTATCATCCATATTGGGATATTCTACAAATATTTGAAATTTTGCTATATACGTTCCACAGATATCCTTATAATATTCCTAATATTACTGGGATATTTGTATAATATGCCTATTGGAATGTTCTATGAATATTCTGGATTATCTTGCTATATACATTCAGCAGATATCCTCAGAATATCCTTGAATTTTCCTGGGAAATATTCATAGAATATTTGAAAAATTTCCCATTTCGTGGTCCATAGAATATTCGAGAAAGGATATAGATATTTAAAGTGGGTCTAAAGAATAATACGATATCCGAAAACGAATATTTTTAGTACGTCCATTGAATGTCTAGTGCTATCTGGGTTGAAGAATACGAGGTGCTCGATGAAGGCATGCTTTCTATGATCACCCAAAATCAATATTTTTAGAAATGACCTAATAACACCAGCAGAGGATGATGTTGAGTAATGCATAGATAAGTAAGCCTGAAACATCCCTTTTGAATGCATCTGAACAAAACCCTTCGGTAGAATCTACAACAAATGGCCTTAATCGATTTCAACAGAATTACAAAAAGCACCTCAGATGGTTCTAGCGTATCTGATAATTTTAACAATGACATAGAACCAGACGAAAATCATAACAAAGAAAATCAAGAAGAAATACTTAAAGAAATCACAGTTAATAATGCAGCCGGTAATAATAATCAGATTAAAATCATCACAGTCGAATGTAATGCGTTACAAAAAGAAGGAGATCTTTTCGAAAAACATTTCAAAAATCCTAAACCAATTCAGAAATCCAAAACATGTAGATCTGGGCCGTCCACCAGTGCAATATATGCCGAAGCTTGGACAAAATATTACATTAATAAAGAAAAGGAGAAAGAAGAAAATCAGGGAAAAATAAAAACCGAAGAAACTGAAAGAAAAAATTAGAAAAATTATCCAACAGAAAGAAAACGTTGCAACCAAAAAGCAAAGACACCCGTGAACCAAAACGAAAAATAAAATTAGGAAGAGAAGCCTTAGGAAGAGAAGCATCAAGAAGAGAAGCATCAGGAAAAGAAAGAAAAATGCAGCCTCTATGAAGAGATTGTGTACAGTGATGCTGGAGAGGATGGAGAGAAAAACATAAAACGTAAAACACGAAGACTTCTGTTGTCATTATCGTAATGTTAATAAAATTCTACTCTAATTATAAAATACTTATATTTTATTTATTCAATACGTTTCAATATATTTTAGTACCTGTTCTGAAGAATAAATATTAAATTTTTTTATTTTCTTGTCATTGTTATTATTATATCAAAAATTCACTCCAGGGCTTATAAGCTTAAACCGGTTATGGTCAAAAAAAGCACGGCCGACAACTAATGCATCTACGGTCGACCAATGGGTCATAAGTGGCCGACCACTGGCAAAATGGCTATTTCGTTGAAAAAATTAATTTATCACAGACTGACTTTAACCATACCCTTCTTTGTTTATCTTGGATCATTACAAATATCTATGAAATAGGGTGCAGAAGAGGTTTTTAAGCTAATTCTCATGAAAGCCAAACAGCACTTAAGTGATAGGAAAGATTTGTCAAAAGTGGTCGACCACTGGTGCATTTACCCTACAATGAAATTGTTGTATTACTTAAAAAATTATGTAAAATATTGTGATAAATCCAATTAAACGCTGTTTACATCAATTCAAATAATTCACACAAGTACAGTTCAATCAGTACTTTCCATTTTTATTAAAACGTCATGTATATCTGTGAATTTCTAAACGCCTCAATAAAATGAGTTTGACGAGCTATACACTTATGCATTATAAATAATTTATGATGAAATTATAAAGTGTTCTATCGGTTCCTTCCAGTATAAATGATACGTAATGTATTCATTTCTGCAATTCCAGTTGGTTGTCTGGCACCAACCTCTACATGAAAAATCCAACAATGTAGCGTAAGGTTTGGATATATAGTTGGCAACTAGGTACCAATCTATTCGCATAATAGAGCGGTTCAATGGCCTGGGATTGAATATTTTCATTCAGAAGACTGTCCCTAAACAAAAACCCCTTCAAGTCGTTATTATTGAGCCTATAATACTTAGGAACCTTTATCGATATTTATTTTGTTCGCTTTTTGGTCTATTTTGACTTGAATAATGAAAATATCGATTAGTAATAAAATAATATCCCATTGTTACTTCCAAAGTTATTCAATCACATTACCTTTTTTGAATGAAACTAAGTGTTCCTAGATAATTCCATTATATATTGTGGAATTATCTAGAAGCAGTTAATTTCATTTATAAAAGTAGTATGCGATATCATGTGTAGGATCGTTAGCGAGTAGACGTGGCTAAGTGCTTCTGAAATGTTGGTTGTTGAAAGTGGAGATTTTTTATTTTTGACTTCTTCAGCTGAAGCTTAGGAGAGCAAAGTGTAAGTCTATTGGAAAGCTGAATTGAAATCTTGAATGAAAATTGAGTATTTTGTAAATTGGATGACGGTTTAGTAAACCTGCATCAAAATAGCAGTCCACACACGTTAATTTCCTGGAAGAGATGACACATAGAGCAAGAGGTGGAAGTCAATCGGTAGAGGATAGTGCAATGGAGAACTTGTTGTCTAAGGCATGCGAAAGAATCGAGGAAATAATTGGTAAAAGACGATAAAATTAAAGACAGTATATACAGCTTGTCAACTAATTTAGACGAGAAATTTAAGGAACTGTCAAACAAGATTTCGGAAACCAACAGTTCTATATCTTTTCAAGGGGAGGAAATAAAAATATTGAACAAGCAGATTGAGGATATTGAGGTGGTCCAGGGAAGAAATGTATTACGATTTGATCGGGTAGGTGAAGATGAAAATGAAAATTTCCTATCAGTTATGCTGCATATAATGAACGGAACTATGAAAGTGAAATGTTCCAATCTGGATATTGTCAATGTATATAGATTAGAAAAAAAAATTCTAAGGAAAAGACGACAAGAGCAGTTTCAATAGAATTTGTCTCTTACATGCAGAGAACGGAGATTTTATTAGCTAGAAAAGAACTGAAAGGTACTAAAATATATCTGAACAAGGATCTTACAAAATCTAGATATATGGTGGAAGAAAATATTCGAAAATTAATGCGCAAATAAAGAAGATCAATTCGATAGAGGATACAGACTAGTAATTTTGTGTGTGCGGACCGCTATTCTAAAAGTAAATATATCTATTTATCTAGTGGTAAGGATTGTAGTGTTCGAGTTATTGGATATTGGTCGAGAAGACTAGCAAGTTTTTAATGAAGAATTATTGATAAGGTTTTATGAAAAACCATATGTTGGAATATGGATTATAAATACAGGTTGGACTTGCATTTAACTTAATTTTCAAGTAAATTATGAATTAGTATCATTCTGGATAAAGTATAATTTTTTGGGTTTTCGCATAATTTTTATTATTTATATTTGGTGAATCTAATTAATAGAACGAATTTTGCTTTTCTTGGCTAGGTACTTCATCAGTTCATCTCCCCTAACTTTGATTGCTCAATGCTCCATGACCGACATATATTTTTATTATCAGAATTGTAGAGGTTTGAATACGAATGTAGTAGAGTTTCAGAAAAATTCGTCACAAGGTACATTTGACATAATTGTAGCGGTAGAAACATGGCTTCAAACGGGTGTTCTTGAGAGTGAGTTGGTTAATCAGAACATATATTATAGTAAAAGCGAATAGAGATCTCAATAAAACGGGTGTGTCCAAAGGTGGTGATGTGTTGATTGCAGTAAAAAAGCAACATAGATTTTCAAGTTTTACACGGCACTGCTCATCATTTGAAATGTTATCTATTGACTTGAAAATAAGTGAAAAATAGAGAATTGGTTTTACTGGATGTAGTGTAGATGTGAACTTATACAAAAAAGTATAAAAATATTAATAATATATTTATTGTTGGGGATTTCAATATACCCGAAATAAAGGGTATGAACACTAATTCATTTTCTAGTCCTGTGAGTAAGTTAAAAATTATACTGGGTTTTCTAAGCTCCAATTCTCTTGATTTATATGATGATGTAAAACACGCTGACGGTAAAACGTTAGATTTGGTGATTGCTTCTTTGGAAAATAGAAACAGTTGTAACGTGTCTGGGGAATTGTTGCCATTAGTAAAGAAGAATCCGCCTCATCCATCTCTGGACATTAAACGTACATTCACAAAATCGAATAGTAGTAGGAAAAACAAAATAACAGATAATAAATATTAATTCAAAAAATCGAATTTTTTGCGAATGAGCGAACTGATGAGAAGTGAATCTTGGGAGGACGTCACAACGCAAAACGATCCCAACATAGCAATTGACCCATTTTATAGTAAACTATATTATATTTTTGATAAGTGTGTGCCAAAATACAAACTTTATGATAATAATAATAAATTTTCCAAGTGGTTTACACAAGAAATGAAAACATTGCTGGAAGATAAAAGCAACTTTAGAAAATTAAAATTTGTTTCAGTATTTTGTAAAAATAAATATATAGAAACATGTATTCATTGGTTATTATTGAACACAAAAAATGTATACAAGTTATCGAAGAAAGTGTGGTAGCTGATTTAAACTCGTTGCGGAACTACGTAAATAAAAATAGTAGGGAGGGAGGTCTAGAGATCTATTTAAATTTAACGATCAAAGAAAACAGGGGGCTCAGGTAGTAGAATCATTTGCAGAATATTTTGCATCTCTTCACAGCAGGGAAAAATTATCATATAACCTCAATTTTGTAGACATAATTAATAATAATAGGGTATTATCAACGATTCAAATTATGATGTTGCGGTGAAGAAATTAAAACCAAAGAAAGCTGCGGGGGTCGACTGTATACCTCCCTACATTCTAAAAGGTTGTCATGAATGGCTCAAACAACCATTACTTCTCATTTTTAACTGTATTATGGGTTCTGCTTATTTTCCTGAGATATCGAAATTGTCAGTTCACACTCTAATACATAAATCAGGTGCTAGGAATGAAATAGAACATTATATGGGAATATCAATTGTGTGCGTTCCTGTAGAACTGTTCAAACAAATTTTGTACGCCCATATTAATAACCATATCAAATACAGTATAGTAGAACAACAGCATGATTTCATGTCGGGTAGATCAATAAATACGAATCTAAAATTTTTTTCAGAAACGGTTAATGATATATTCGAAAATAAACCGTAATTGGATTTAATATATACGGATTTTCCGAAAGCCTTTGATAAAGTCAACCATGATTTAATAATAAAGAAGTTGCATAATTTTGGCTTCTCATTCGCGTTGCTGAAACTGTTTGGTACCTGTTTGCAAAATAGATATTTTATGGTAAGATTCAACGGAAATACATAGGGAAAATTTCATCCAAAACCAGGGGTCCCGCAGGGGTCGAATTTTGTTACCATACTGTTTATTTTAATTGTTAACAATTTGCCCAGTGTTGTTGAATCGACCAGTGGCCTAGATTTTGCGGACGATTTCAAAATATTGAAGAAGATTCAGTCAGTGAGATATTGAGTATTTCTGCAAAAGGATTTGAAAAAACTAGTAAATAAGAGCAAAGAAAATAAATTATTATTCAATGTAAATAAATGTTACATAATGTCTATCTCTCGTGATAAAAATATTATAAATTTTGAGTAAGATGGAACAAAATAACTTAAGAAGAGTTAAGGAAATGAAAGATTTGGATGTTACTTACAGTCACGAAATGTTTTTCGCAACGCACATTCAAAAGACATTATCGCAAGCAAACAGAACTTTAGGTGCTGTCTTCCGACGGACATCCAATTTCACAAATGCTATAAAAATTTTATTCAATACGTTGGTTAGACCAAAATTGGAGTTTGGATCTGTTATTTGGAATAGTCAACCTCAGTTGCACTAGGACTCGATTGTAAAAATTAATTTCTACGATATTTTTGTCTCAAAAGATATCGGAAATGGCCTCACTGTTCCTATGTCAGATCAACCTTCTTACGGGAAGAATTTAATTTTGTATCTTTAACAGCTGGCTGTAAATTATTGAATATCGTATTACTATTATTTAAAATAGTTAATAATATTTCAAAGTGTAGTGATTTGTCGGCTTGAATTCCTTTTAAAGTTTCTGTTAGGGTAACTGGTTTTCCTTTATTATTTGATGAAATAAGAACATATGTGTGTTCACCTCTTGAAGTCATGCTGAAATTTGCTAATATTATCAATAATGTGTATAACATTGAACAAAATCCCATTGTTTTTCGATAATAGGGTATACTGTTTTCGTATTTTGATTGTCATTATAATCATGATTTGATTCTGATCTAATGTAAATTGTATTTGTTTTGTTATGTTAATTTTTAGTTCTCACCTATGTCCTATTGTGACGAACTGTAAAGTCACTAATAGATTTAGAAAATATTATCATTGCCCAGTGAACTCGAAGATCACTAATAGATTATAGGAAAACTATTAACCAGAATGAAATCACGACTGTTTGAGAACATAACAATAACACGTTTTAATTGTAAAAATACGTAGTTTAAGTACAATGGGGTCAACTGCGACCATCAACTGTGTGTATGTTTATTGTATTCGATATATATATATATATATATATATATATATATATATATATATATATATATATATATATATATAGGAATTCCTTACCAATAATAATACACATGTATTTGAAACTGAATCGGTTCATTGTCAACCGTATCATGTAAGTAGTACGTATTTTAGTGTAAATTATCTGTAATCAGGATTTTATGTTATTTTATGGTAATATATACACCCCAGTGATTTTGATA
This sequence comes from Galeruca laticollis, assembly GCA_963921935.1. Lineage (NCBI taxonomy): Eukaryota > Metazoa > Arthropoda > Insecta > Coleoptera > Chrysomelidae > Galeruca > Galeruca laticollis. The sequence continues at coordinate 153,360,640 of OY998177.1, forward strand.
TAATCCATGGTATTATTCATCCCACCGACTAGAGGTAAGTGTTCTCCATCAGCGAATGGTATAATGGACTAAGGGCCTAAGAAGAGGACTCTTACTTTTAATCACCACATGGCGCTCCTGCGAACTAATGGGAAGTTTCAATAAATGGTAAATAGATCTTGCGAGATAATGGGAGTGGAAATAAATGGTAATAAGTGGCGATAACTGGCGGAGCAAAACTATGGGTGGTACAGCGACAAAACAAGAGGTACAAGAAACCAGTACGGTGAACAACAATATCATAGTACAGTAAGGAAGTTACGCAACGCAAATAATGGCTTTATTATACATCATAACGGTAGCGTTTATTTTGAAATTCGTATGGTCCCTATGAAAGACCCACAGAAGAGCGTTAGAAAGAGATATCAACAGAAGCATAGCAGTTCAGAAAACGACAGGAACTTTAACCATATAAATTTGTAAGTACCTATACACTCCATTCTGTTGAACAAATAGTAATATAAATAGGACCGATTTTTTTCAGTGTCAATTACGTGGAAAGAATTCGAAGATAAGTTGAAATCAATCGTGGATAAGATGAATAAACAGGGAAAAAGGATTTTAAAAAAGGAAACTCCTAAGAATCCAGAGATACATATCGAAATAGGTAATAGTATAATAATTAAATACAATAATTTTACAAAATTAATATATAAAAATTGGAAAAACTTAGGTATAATACAACAAGAAAGTTGTAAAAATTATTCTGATAAGATTAGGGATAAAACTTCTAGGTCATTTCAAGCGCTAAATTGTACTATTTTAATACCTATACCTATATTTGAGGGATATTGATACGTCCGTATTACAAGCAATAAGCATACAAGAGAAAATGGCTACGAGTATGAATGAGTTCTTCAATTTCGCGAGTAAGGTATTGCCAACTGAATTTAATGGCGAAGCGTGCAAGTTACAATCATTTTTGGATTCGTTGGATTTACTCCAAATAAATGCAACAGGTAACGAAGAAAACGCAGTTCTATTAATTAAAACCAGACTTACATTCAAAGCAAGAGGTCTTATAACGACAGAAAACTCAATTGCGAAAATCAGGAACAAGCTTAATCTGGGAATAAGAGGAGATAATACAAGTCTTCTCTTGGCAAAACTCAACAAAGTAACACAAAATGGGAAGGTAACACACTACGCGACAAAAGTAGAGAAGTTGGCAGAGAAATTACAGGCAACATATGTGTCGGAAGTTATGCCAGAGAATTTAGCAGAGAAATATACCAAAGAAGCAACTATTAAGGCAGTGACGATGAACGCCGCAAAGAACGCGACGAAAACAATTATAGCAGCGGGAAATTTCGAAAAAATTCAAGAAGTACTATCTAAATTAGTGTCAGTTGAAGGCATGATGAGTCAGCAACAGGTATTACATATTAAAGATAGTAGAAATTCTTTCAGAAAACCAAACTTTAACTATAGGAGCAATCAACGATGAGGAAACAACAGCAGAGTGTACAATGGAGACTCTCAATGAAGGACATTCAGACAATACAACCAAGGAAACGGGTATAACAGATACGTAGATTACAATAAGGACAAGAAATTTAACAGGAATAGTAATTACAATAACCACACTAATAATAACGTAAGAATATGCGAAATAGAACATAAAATTGAAGGAATGAGCAGACAAGTAGCACAGTTAAAGAAGGAAAACTACAAATTAAGGATGGAAAATGTGGATCTCAAGGAAAAATCAGAATTTTTGCAAGGAAACATGACACAGACAGACCCAGAAAAATTTTAGAGACAAGAATTTGATAACACTCGGTATAGAAGAAGGCAATGAAGAGGATGAAGAACAACTAGGAAATAAATTAGAAGACGTAATGAAGAAGGTTAATAACACAGTAAATGTTAAAGCAGATATTTTGAAATGTAAAAGAATAGGAAATAAAAACAGTAACAAAAATAGGCCAGTAGTAATAATGATGAAAGTGGTGAATAAGAAAGTAGCAACTTTGAACGGAACGAACAAACTAAAAGGAACAAAGATATATATTGATGAAGATTACCCAGAAGATATACTGGAACAGAGAAAACAGCTAATAAGATATATGAAACAAGCGAGAGAAAGTGGAGCCAAAGCTAAGATAATCGATAATACATTACTGATAAATGACAACGTATACAGTCTAAAAATACTAGAAGGAAGGAAAAATCAGTTAGAAATACATACAGGATGGAATAAATCAACACTAAAGGAACATAACAAAATTAATACGAAAACTTTGAATAAAATTTTTAGTGTTAAAAGTTTTCAACAACTAAGAGGTGAATAAATTGTCAATTCCACATTTAAAAAATAACCGTATCTCGTTAAGAATGAGCACGCGGATCAAAAACAAATTGAAATTTAGTGATGCCTTAACTACCGGAACACACAACTTCGATTTAGGACGAACGTTGGAAAAGCTTCATGAGCTTCCGGTAAAATTTGAAGTAAAAAGAATGAAGATATATGCAAATGATTATATAGTTGAAAAGTGCACAATACAAGAATTCATAAAAGAGGAAAATGAAAAATTGGAAAACGTACAAGTATGTATCTGCGAGGTACCAGAGACAGTACAGCGGAAGGAAGAGTTTCAAGAGATTTCGAAAGATATCACAACAACCCAATGTTTGAAGGACACGTAGGAAACAATAAACCATTAGACAAATTGAGAGCGAATATTAGATGGAAAAACATGGAGAATGATGTAAGGAAGTATGTGAAGAATTGTCATGAATGTCAAGTGAATAAATCAAAACCCAGTCATGAAGAGAAATTTGTCATCACGGACCCATCAATAAAACCGTTTGATATTATATACATAGAGACAATAGGTCCTTTTGTAGAAAGTAACAATAGGAACCGGTATTGTATTACAATACCATGTGAACTGAACGAATACGCGGTAATCATACCAGTCAGTAACAAAGAGGCAACCACAATTGCAAAAGCCATATTTGACTACTTAATACCAACGTACGGTTTAATGAAAGAAATAAGGACAAAACAACGAACGGAATATAAAAACGAAATAATGAAGAATTTAGCAGAACTTTTAAAAATAAAACACAATTTTTCAACAGCATATCATCACGAATCAATAGGCAGCTATAAAAAACTGCATATAACATCCAACGAATACATAAGAAACTTTATCAAGGATTCTAGTGATAACTGGTGTGAGTTTGTAAAAATGTTTGCATGTTGTTATAATACAACACCTAATACGTATCACGGATACATTCCATTTGAATTATTGTACGGTAGAAAACCCAACATACCGGAATGTTTGAATTCAGAAATTGAACCATACTACAATTTTGAAAGGTTTGATAACGAATTGAAATATAGGCTACAATACGCCCTTGAAAGAGCTAGAGAGTTTTTGCTAAAACATAAGTTAATTAGGGAAAATAAAGGCGAAAAAGAATCTTCACCCGTAAATTATAAGATAGGAGATTCAGTAATTTTGAAAAATATAGGAAGAACTAAGTTCGATCCTTATTATTTAGGTCCATTCAAAATAACGAAAATATTAGGAGTAATCTGTGAGAGTTTATCTAAAAATAATAAAAAACAAACCGTTCATAAGAACCGATTGTATAAGTACAATATTAATAATATTTGTAATCAAAGTGAGGTGAGAGCGTAATCAAATAATGTAGTGTTTGTAAACAGACAAGACAGTTAGTGTTAATAACCAAACAACGCAAGAACTATTAACAAGACGTTATATTTATCGAAACACTATCTGAGACTATTTTCTTGCAAGAGGAGATGATGTGACGAACTGTAAAGTCACTATCAGTTTTAGAAAATATTATCATCGGCCAGTGAACTCGAATGTCACTAATAGATTATAGGAAAACTATTAACCAGAATGAAATTACGACTGTTTGAAAACATAACAATAACACGTTTTAATTGTATAAATAATTTAAGTACAATGGGGTCAACTGGGGCCATCAACTGTGTGTATGGTTATTTTGTTCGATATATATATATATATATATATATATATATATATATATATATATATATATAGGAATTCCTTAATAATAATAATACACATGTATTTGAATCTGAATCGGTTCATTGTCAACCGTATCATGTAAGTAGTACGTATTTTAGTGTAAATTATCTGTGGTCAAGATTTTTTAAGTTATTTTATGATAATATATACGTCCCAGTGATTTTGATATAATCTATGGTGTTATTTATCCCATCGATTAGAGGTAAGTGTTCTCCATCAGCGAATGGAATAATGGACTAAGTGACTAAGAAGAGGACTCTTACTTTTAATCACCACGCTATTCCTATTCTCATTCTTATTCAAATTATTGTAATTATTTATAAATCCATGTAATTATGTTATATACCTGCTTGGATTGTTTAACAACAAATAAATAAATAAATGTGTAGATTCCACAGAGTAGGGGACGAAACAGTAAATGTATTCAATCACAGTTTCTCTTTTCATGGATTATATAAAAACTAACGACTTCTACAAGTATTCCACTTAAGAATGCGAATACTATTATTTTCCAAATTGATTTAATAATTTGGAAGTAATTACAATTTTCAGTATAGAAACCTGATAATGAAGTGGTGATAAAATTAATATTATAATGTTCCACACAGGTAGGTACTTGATGAATATAGCTGGTCAATATACAAATTACTGGAATACCACTTGACAAGTGACGGCTTGTTATCGAACGTAGACAGGTCCTTTATGCCATGCAATTGTTAATAGATGACGGGATTAGCACAAGAGTTCGTTTGAAATCAGTTTCGAGTATCAGTTTTAATTTGTTCTTTGTATACATGAACAATTGTTGTGTTTTTAGTCTGATATTTTGTAGTGAAAATCAATATTATACTATGGATTCTGAAATATAATTATAGTTAAAATACTACCCCAGAGACACATTTTTTTTTCAATATAAAACATGTCCTAATTTGTTTTTATCTGATTTTTTTACTTAATATAACGTGCCCGTTAACTATGGCCATATACACAATTACGTTTAATACATGGTTGGACATAAAAGTTTAATTATAACAGTTGATTATATAATAAATGGTTTTGAATATTAAAACTAACTTTTTCGCATCTGTGAGATGTCCTGAACAATATTCTATGATGAAATTGTCACTTGTATACACTTCAGGGAGGTATCGTGCTAAAAAACCCAAATGTCTCCCAAAACAACCAAAAATGTGGTATATCTGGATTTATAGGACTCTCTGTAATCACTCTAGTCAGCTGAAACTCAATAGGGTACAACTGCGTGTTACTCTAGACAATACACAATCATAAAATTGGTCACTTCTATACAAATCGGAGGCTGTATCGTGCACTGAAAATTCTCCAAAAATCACAAAAATTTGGTACTTCAAGTACAATAGCACTCGTTGTACTAGCTTTAGTAAGCTGACTATCAATAAGATTCATTTTCAATACACGCTGAATAATATCCAATCATAAAATGGGTCACTTGAGTATACTCCGGAGGCTGTATCGTGCTATTAAACTGATCGTACCAACAAACTGAAAATTCTCCAAAAATGACAAAAATTCGATACTTCAAGTACAATAGCACTCGTTGTACTGGCTTTAGTAAGCTGAATATCAATGAGGTTCATCTTCGATATGCCCTGAATAATATACAATGATAAAATGGTTCACTTGTGTATACTCCGGAGGCTGTATCATGCTATCAAACTGAAATTTTTACAAAAATGACAAAAATGTCGTTCTTAAAGTACTATAGCACCTGTTGTACGCTCTCTGGTAAGCTGAAAATCAGTAGTGTTCATCTGTTTGATATCCTGAATAATATTCAATCATAAAATTGGTGAGTTGTTTCACTCCGAAGGCTGTATCTTACTAACAAACTGAAATTTCCAAAAAAAATACAATAATATCATACTTCAAGTACTATAGCACCCGTTGGGCTGGCTCTGGTGAGCTGAATATCAATAATCAATAGAGTTCTTCTGTCAGATATCTTGAACAATATTCAATCATAAAATTGAGGACTTTTTGAACTCCGGAGGCTGTATACTAACAAGACATGTAAAGAAAAGTGGCCGACGATGACATACACACAGTATTTTTTTCTAAAAACCGTTTTTTCGTGCACATTTTTTTTCCAAATTCTAACATTTTTAGGGTAAACCAATACTTTTCTGGCATATTAGATAGGTTGGGCGGAAAAGTAAAAAATATTAAAATGGTGAGTTCATATTTTATTGTAAAGTTGAATGTCTTTTGATAGTTTCATAACAGCAATGATTCTATGCAGATCATTCAAGATGGTTCGAAGATCATTGTTGATATTTAGTTCTGTCCTCTCGTAATATACTGATGCAATTTGGTCTGGATGTGTTTGACAGTCAAGATGGATTAGCAGAATTGTCATATTGGTTTAGCACTTGATTCTATTCGGTAACCGTGCGTTAGTTTTGAATGGCCAATTCTTAGTCTTCTTACAGTTACCATTTCTTTTCTGGAAAGTTCGATCAAAAGTCGGTCTGATTTTTGTTTGGTGTAATTGCTATGTGTTATATGTGATTCACCTTATTTCTGAATTCAAATTCTTGCAGATCTGGATGTTGGAAAATCCAGTATTGAGTGGGACATATTTTTTTTGCATAACTATCGTCTGATTTTTGTTTGTTGTAATTGCTATGTGTTATAAGTGATTCTCCTTATTTCAGAATTCAAATTTTTGCAGATCTGGATTTTGGAAAATCCAGTATTGAGTGTGACATAGGTTTTTGTATAACTATCAGCGAGTTCATTACCCTTATTGCCAATGTGCGAATGAATCCAATTTATAATGACTGTTACACCCTGGGAGATGAGATTTTGATAGATATCTTGGATCTTTTGAACGAGAGTATGGTCAATAAATATGTTACGTATTGAGTGGATTACTGCTAATGAGTCGGTGAAAATAATGATAGATAGCTAGATATTTGAAACAATGATGCTATTGACTGCTAAAAGTATACTGAATAATTTGCCTTTGTGGACACTGTGTAGAGAAGGGATACGTGAGGAGTTTATGAGGTAAAGAGCAGTGGTGAATAAATAGCCTACACCAGTTTCGTAATTTGAAGCGTCCGTGTATATGTCCGAGTAATAATTATTTTTTTGAACAATTTCCAAGAACCTCTGTATTATCAGATCTTATGAAGTACCTATCGTATTTGTCATAATTACTAAGGGAGGTATTGAAGCGAGGGATATCTTTGTGGCAGGGAGGGATAGATGGATTTGGAAACGGATGTGTATGTGAAAGGTTGAAGTTGCTAACTATCGGTGAATTAAGTTTGGGATTAGATTTGAAACTGTATTGATCAGGTTGATTGTTTTTGATATGAGTAAGGAGGACATGCGTAGGACATGAGGGGTTCGATACTACTGAGGCAGCGTATGAGAGGAGAAGTTGTTGACGGCTTATCCAGAGAGGGAGCACATTAGCTTCAATATAGAGACTCTGCTGGACTGAAGGGAAAAGCTTCTAATCAGAGTTGTAAAGCCGTGTTATGCAAAAGTTTAGTAGGTTTAAATATGTTTTGCCTGGAGACATGTGAATAAAGCTACCATAGTCCATTTAGGAGCGTATCAGAATGTTGTATACTTTTAGGAGATTATTATGCGAGTGACTTTTGATGATATTTAGTCTTTTGAAGCAATTGCCCCTAATTTCCATAATGTGCTGTTTCCAAGTTAGATGTGAGTCAAAAATAAATCCTAGTATCCTACATTGCTCAATAACAGGAAGAAGTGAGTCATTAATTACGATGCAAGGGCTTTGTGTTGAAGGTCATCTGCTGATTCTTGATTTTTGGTGATGTGAAGCCAGACCCAGGAACATCGTTCTAATAAGTAGGAGATTTATTGCGTTCTGCGGCAATGAGCATATAGTGGGTGTGAATTTTCCGTGGCATTACAATACTCGATCGTCAACATACAAAGTATGTTTGACGGGGTTTGAAAAGCTTGTGCTTAGGACACTCAATGAAAAAACGAATAATTTAGGACTTAAGATGGATCCTTGAGGCACAACTTCTATACAAAGGAGGAGAGAAGTGAGGACACCGTTAACCGACACTTGTAAATTTCTGATGAAAAATAATATGTGAATAAAAGACTGTATGTTACCATGAACGTTTTGATGTTTTAATATGTTGTTTATCGCTGCTCTGAATTCAGTGTCTATATCAAAATGGCTGCGATCTCATGCTGTGTTTATTATTCATTGCATCAGTAATATCTGTTCGAAGAGGTACCAGCCTATAATTAGTAGAAAGTTGAGGTCTGAAACCCGATTAGGGTTCTGGGATAATATTATGTTAGTTAAGCAACCACAAGAGCATTTTACTTATCATTTTTACGTCACCTTATGTATAGTATATGTAATATATGTATACGTATAAGGGAAGTAGGGAAGACCGGGGCTAGTTGGCCCACTTTTTATACTCTAATTTTTGAGAAATATATGATTTGAAATTACTCAACAACCAAAACGTAGCACGATTGCCTTAACCTTTGCCTACTCTAAAATGTATCAAATTAAGGTGTAACTTAAGGATTTTCAAAGTAGTAAATTTTCAATATGGTAATGTCAAGTGGGCCAACTAGCCCCAGGTTCGGAGTAAGTTGACTATACAGTTGGGGTAGTTTGGCCCATGAGAAAATAAAGCACCTAAGAAATAAAAGAAGCAAAAAATAATTGAAATGTGATATATATTTGTTATAAACGGGTGTAATCAAAAAGTCACCTGACTTAAACTTAGTTATTTCATAAATACTGTGAGAATATGATTCTAATAACTATTTTTTGTTGTAAGCAAAACAGCAAATAAATTATACAAAAGAGAAACTCTTAGACACAAACAACTCTCAAAATTGCACATATTTGCATTTCAAGAAACAAAATAAATTTTGCGTCACCTGCTAAGCAGTCTTCGCAAATATAAAATAATATATCCCCAGTGGTACAAACTTCATAGGCACAGTTTCTTCCGGGTGTCATAGATTGTAAAATAAACAGCCGTCTGGGCTATATTTTAAAGCGCGTATGTCCGTTACCAAAGGATCACCCACATTCTTTCCAGGTCGCAAAGATGTGAGAAACTGTAGTTTTGTGAAATTTTTAAAGAAGCCATGGTCCAGATAAAATACCTGGTAAGGTTTTGGTTTTTCACGAGCTCGCATACATATTCCAACATAGTCAGCTGGTATATTTATGTTGGTACGAAGAATTTTTCGCTCAATAACAGAATGCACGGAATCTGCTTCCATTTGCGTATGGCCTTTCTCAAGAAATTTCTGTTATATGGAATGTCATAATGAGAATAATTAAACTGTTGGTCAAGATAGAATTTCTGTTTTGTGAGGTACAACCGTCGCTATACAAGATCAGATTTTGCCCCGGCTGTAGATAATTTTTAACATGATTGTAGAAATACACAAAATTCGTACAATAGATCGAATATCAACCCTGCCCAATCGTCGACCTTCGTTCATTCTCGTAAGCCTGCTATGCCTTATTTAAGGGCAGTTCGCTCTCATCTCATCCTCATTCCTCAACAATCACCGACCTGAAGAGACGAAAAAGGTTTAGTGTACAGTTCTTCCAAATTTAGACCCGATAAAATGGGTATTTTGCAAACTAACAATTTAGTGAAAAGTAACCATCCTGAATTCAGTGCTATTTAAACTGTGAGTACATTATTTCTTGTATAAAAATTCAACCAACTCCGAAGTTAGAATCACTAGGGAGATATTTCTACATCCACGTGCTGAATGAACTTTGATATCACGATCAGCCCCATTAATTGCAGGTTTGCCGGTTTTCTTTGTTCTACCATGAGTTTGAATTTAATTTACCTATTTGTAATTATTTAGCTGAATGTATATTGTGTATGTATATTTACATTGTTGTCCAAGAACCACTGTATGTGAACGTTTCAGATTATATGTGTTTGTAACGGTAGTTTAGAGTTGCAATTCTCGCCTGCTCCACGTGTTCAATCAAATTAAAGTATTTCTAAAGGAAAGGTTCTTTCAATATTTGTATCTTACTCCACAGTTTCGTGACATGAGTCACTGGTCCTTCGAAGCTTTCATTACACATTAATCAACTTATTTTAAGAGCTCTCACTAGATACTTCTAGTCGCTACCAAATGTAGAGAGGTGATCATTTGACAACACATTACTTTCACAAAACCAGCGATCCTACCCTACACCTTCTCCTACAATCATCCTTTATAAACTGGCAAACGATGGAAGCATAATCGTTTGCCGTTACGCCCCCAGCTGACTCATGCCAAATATAGCAGTACCCATATTTTGTTGTTAAGTTGAAGAAAGTAAAGAAACGTTTGATTTTGGTGATAACAATACTGATTGTAGGTCCATACAAAAAACCATATTGGCTGATTCTTTGTCTTTAGACTTCTCATTTCTCGCTTCTAGTTTTTTTCTCGATGTAAGGCGAATTGTTTATTAGCTAAATTTCCAGTTTTGTGTGCCACACATGCGTCACACTCATCCTTTTTTGTCCTGAAAAGTGAAAAGTTCATTTTATCAAAGACATGGTGAAACGACGCAATGGATAGATAAGAGTCTTTTTTCTGTTGACACCAATTTTTATAAAACTTATAAAGTGCAGACTTAGATTGCCAATTGGGCTCCATGAAAAGTTTTGTCGATGAAGCTCGACAGTAATGAGACTCAACTTTAGGAAGTTCACTAAACACAATTTCAGCTTTTTCTTCAAGTCTGTATGGCGCCCACGTTCTACAGGATCGTCGGTTTCTGATGAATGGTCTGCATTATTGTCGTGTCTTTGCTCTTTTTTGTTTTTGACTTCATTCTGCTCTTTCAACCAATCGAGAATCATATTTTCTTTCACGCCATGAGTATTCAAGAACATTTGTTTACATACCCTTTTCCTCTCCTAGAAACACCTTCTGAAACTCTATTTCTACTTCTTTTTGTGAATATAGAATCAATTAAAAAATAGGTGTAAACTTTTCTCTCTTTCTAGCCCATATCAGACCAAAGATGATTGAATATAGTATTCCTTTCTTCATCAGAAAAAGTCCTACAGTGCAATGATTTACCATTCAAAGACGCTTTGCAATTACATAGTTCCTTCATTTTTCTTTCTTCTTTTTGAACATTATATTTCCATTTCACGTCAATTTTTTTTCTGCCGTTATAATCTTGTCCCATTTCTTTTTCAATTTTTGCACGGTTATTCTCCCAATCTTCAGTAAGCACCATTTGTCTTTTCTTTCTTTTTATTTCAGTGTTTTTATTCGTCTCTACAGATACCATTTCAATCTCAGGTTCACAGGCGGGATCCTTTCCGGAATTAATTGCATTTTTGCCTTCTATTACTTCTACTGCAGGAGTCTCAAACAATTTATTTGTCGTAGTATAATATTCAATTTCAATAATACCAACATCAAAATCGGTATTTTGGGTAACGGTTTCTGTTAGTCTCTATCTTCTGATCAAGGATGTTGTTTTCTATTCATGGACTATGGTCATCTTGTTCCTTAAGGGTGTCACTGAAATCTTCTCTTTTAACACTAAGCGGGACGGCGTTTAAGTTCGTCGGATTGGGTACTACTAGTTTCTTCAAAGCCATCAGTAATTTCTGGAATATCTAGTATCAGCAATTTGTTATTTGTTGATTCCTTTAAAAAGCCATTATTGTTAGCAAATATATTTTCTAGCTGCGGTTTGTTCTGATTATCGGCGATGAATATATCACTCTTGTTATTTTCTACATTGGTTTGTTGTGCACAATTCGACATAACTATTTGCGTCCTTTTTGATATGGAAGCGAACGTCGTGAACCTCGATCATGAAAAAATATTTAGTCGTTAGGTCCTCAACTCCATCCTCGAAATAATACATTTTTTTCAAGTTCAAGGTATTTTCTAACCCAAAAAAACTAATAAATTGTATTATCCCGTATTTTCAAGTTGTGTGACAACAAATACTGCAAAGGACTCTGTTTAGGTTTTTTGATTCAAGAAACTAATTTTTAATGGAAATAACTGTAATTTATGCAACAAGTGCATAAAGTGGTACTTTCTTTCACGAGTGAAAAGAAGACACTTTATGCACATGTTGCATACATTATTTTTTCCACAGCCCTATACAAAAAGATTTGGGATATTTTAATTAAGCTCCTTTCATGAAAGTCCATCCTCGATGCCCAGCCAAGAGTCATTGTGTTAGTTGGAAGGTTCAGAAGCCAATCAGTGTGAGTCTATAGAAAATGAAATTGAATAAATAATTTTTTTGTGAAATTAATTATAAAAAAATAACAGTCCTATACAATTGCAAATCATTTTTTTTATTGATAGATAACATACTTATACACCTTAATACAAGAAAACTAACACGAAAATACTAAAGTTTAAAAAAAAAATTAAAATTTTCCAAAAATAATCTGACTTATGCTAAGTGTCCACTGATTATTTTTCTAAAAATCAATCTTTGTAATCTGAATCGTCACTGTCACTGACATTTTCTGCTTCTACATTAACTTGTTTTGAAGTCGAAGCTCGTGTTCCGTCGTTAAGTAATGGCAAACTTTTATAAAATGGGTGGTAGTGCGGCGGAATAAAACTCAACAAATCAGACATGTGCTTTTTCTTTAACTCCTTCACAGGTCTGTGATTTGGATAAAGTGGCTCCTGAACAACATTAGGCGAATTGGAAGGTCTTCCTTTTGATGGAGGCTTTGCAATATTGATCTCATAAAATGGAAACTCATGTTGCAAAGTTTCTTTGTAGAAAATTGATTTTGGTTTATTCTTGGAATATCTGAGCCATTTTATTTGTAGCCAATTAACTTTACCCCCTTCCGTATTAGTTTTTCTATTGCAAATAGACTCTTCTAACGGTTTCGTCGAGAGAAACTCTTCCCTCTTCATTTCTGTTACATGAAATGGATTAGTTTTTTTGGCAGTTGCAACTAAATTGACCCAATCTCTAGGACCAAACATAAATTCTTTTTTTCTTGATTTTGACTCAATGACTCCAAAATCGGCGTAGTTTGGAGGATAACTGTGTCCAGGCACGAGAAATTTGTAGTCAATAAAAGATGCAGTTATTTATGGCTCTTGCACAAGCTTTAGAAAAGATAAGCTCAATTTAATATTTCGGCTCTGGCCTGTGCAACAGTCTGAGTACATGATGATATGATTAAAATTGTTAGCATGCTCTTTCAAATGTTTTACCAGGCAAGATGCAATTTCTTGGGAACCTCGAGACCCCTCGGTTTCATCCCACATAAACATGTATCCTCTATTGTCATTGAAAGTATGAACTCCCAAGTTATAAACATACATGTTTACTTTATAGTGAGCAACAGAAATTCTAAGTTTTGGAAATGGTAGAGCCTTTTCTAGATCGAATGTAAAAACTTAAGTGTTTTCATCAGCTGAGAGTTTATCATTGTTTAATGATTTTCTTGCTAGTTCCGCCTTTCTTAGGTGAAGTTCCGTATCTGACGTTGCTTCACGTTTTTTTTCATTGTTTTTCTCAAAATTGATGACATTCTGCAAATTGTCGCATAACTGGCAGGTATCTTTAGCTGGTGGCTTAAAATGAAGATTAAAATTTGTAGAAAAGACATGATAATACATTTTTTCTTTGACTGGTTCTGAGCCTTCTTGTTCGCATTTCTCTTTATATAGCTCAAACATTTTTCTTATATTCAAATCTGAATTCAAATATCTCCTGTTTAGAGTATCTCGACGGGTATAATGGCTTTTGTACGAAGGAAAAGACTGAATATGTTCTTTGACTTTTGTGACATCGATTTCATTGGTTGGTTTTCTATGGCCCCTTTTATCAATGCAGGCGGATGGCTCCGAATGACATGATATTTTATAGATACGAGCGTCGCTAACTTGAAATGTGTCCAAAAAAATTTTTTACACACACGAATTGTCATTACTGCGGTGGTTAAAAAATATTTTATTGATTTTGATTTTGGTGGTCTTGACGAATTCCTAGCACGGCGCTGTTTAACAGTACTATTATGAATAAGCCCACAAAGATAAATATTTTGCTTCGTATTATCACTTATTTTCTAAAAAGACTTAAAAATAATTTGTCGTTCTGGAGGTTGTACGTTAGTAAAACATCGCCGCGCACATTTACAATCAACATTTTTAAAAGTTTTTTCAGGTACATGCCTACCGCTTCTATTCATGTAAGCTTTCCCAGAGTGCCTATTAGCAGTATTGACTACTCGCTTCCATACACTTTGGTTCCTTTTGCGTTTTCTACCTTTACTCACAGCCTCTATGTTGATACCAACCTCACTCTCGACTTTGTAACTTTCCACCTCGGCTTCATTATCTCCAGAAAATTCTGAATAATCAAAAAAAATATTTCAGAGGTCAATCAGTGTGAGTCAAAAAAAAATTCTTCTATGTTTTTACAAATTTAAATACTTTAATTAACAACAATTAATAAAATTAAGCGCAAAAGGTATTTCCATAAAATTGTACATTCTTTAGAGGTTAGAAATCACTTACCAGCTTCAGATGAATTTTCCTCACTGTTTGGTGCATATTCGGATCCACTATTAGAGTAAGGATCATTTTCTAACAACGACTCAGGTATATTTTCACTCATTGCATAACTTGCACAGCGTAATTATTGTATTTTAAAGGTAAAATAACATACCATTAACCTAGCGCGACAATAAAATGACTTACACTAACTGACATCCGAACAATTTGGCATTTTTAGTCTGTGGTTAGAATAAGTTTCGCCATCTATTACTGATATATTAAAGCAGTGACTTGGGCGCTTTGTCAACCGAAAGTCCGAACATTGCGGTGGGACTTACACTACATAAGTCAATTTTAGGAAAACAATGACTTACGCTGTTTGGCTTCTGAACCCTCCAGTTATACGTATTCCAAGTTTCATGAAAGTCCATCCTCGATGCCCAGCCAAGATTCAATGTGTTAGCTTATGGGAAGCGTGAAATAAAGTTAACGTTATGGCACTTTCTTTAACGCTTTTTTACTTTTTTTCACTCTAACCATAAACAACCACTTTAAGCGCTGCAACCCGATGAAATACAAGGTACTTTAAAGATAGGGCGTAGAAAAAAACCTTTTTTTTACTATCCCAATAGCATTCCATTGCCATGGATAGCTGATAATAGATAATTTTATAATTATACAAATACGTAAAACGAGAAATTCCCGTATCTCCCCAGCATCATGATGTCTGGGCAAATTTAGTATTTTAGAAAAACCCGTAAGTCAAAGACAAATGCAAAATGACAATTAAGGGTGTAAAACCATTAGTTTTTAGTAAATAAATGTGTTGAACATGTTTGCATGCACTTACCGTTCATATTTATACACTTTCATCAAATCTAACTTGCAGAATCGCACAACATCGGGAGGTAAACACAGAGCAAGTCTATTGTTTACATCCGAATGGTGGTTTGATTGTGACGATATGCTGAATAAATTAATTAATAAAAAAGGGGAAAAATTGGCATTAAAACTAATATCTCCTCAACAAAATAACGAAATAAAAAATTATAAAACAATTACATATGCAGGTAATATTTGTAATAATATTTCAAAGATAATATCTTCAGCTACAAATACAATAATTTATTTAACACAGAAAGTAATGTAAGTACAAAATGGTTGAATGTGAAAACAAAAATATCCACATTAAAGAAGTCTGGAATATATAAACTTATATGTCCAGAATGTAATGCTGTCTATTTGGGTCAAACCCTTAAAAATTTTGAGATCAGATACAGTGAACATTTACGATCATATAGATTAAAACAACCAGATAAGTCCCACTACGCAAAACATCTACTTGACACCAAACAATCATTGACACCTAACACAGAACTAGAAGTACTACATATTTGTGATAAGAAACAAGGACTGGATTTCCTTGGAGAATTGGAAATTAGGAGACACTTAAGAAACCCACAATATCACGTTGTCAATGAACAGATAAATCCAGGGAGTTCTGTCTTCTTAAGTGATAATTGTGAAGATCAGCAGATATAGTTTTCCTGATTTTCTATAACATTGCACAGTTATACTGATCTTAATTGGAAAAAAGATATCCAGGATATCTCCATGGGGCTAATAATATCTAAGCTTTGATATTTGTAACATCACATATTCTTCCTCTTTGATTAAAATATATTAAGTCAATCACTAGGTAGGTCACTTCTTGGCTTCAAATGAAATGTAACCCCTGTCATTCTGACGATGATATTTAGGTAATATCTAAACAATTGTAAATTATCTTTCCAATATATTGTGGAATTAACTAGAAACAGTAAGTTTCATTTAAAACAGTGAAATGAGTAGATTCCACGAAGTTAGGGTCGAGACAGTTAATTTTTATTACAATTGTTACATTCATTTTATATTTAATATCATTTTTATATTGAAAATTCAATTTTACTTTGACTTGTTAAAACTGATGGATTGTGATCGAATTCAAAACATAAGTGATTTGGGCCATCTAGATTGATCAAATACCTGTATGTACGACAAATGAACTCTTCTTCCGTTCTAAGAAATTAATTATCACCTAGCGTAGTTTTAACGAAGCTGAATGATCTGAATTGACATCTGTACCCAACAAAGCAAGTTAGATTTAATGCGATTACCTACGTACGTTAAGAAACGATGTGAAAATAAACCAGCTTTTAGGGAGCATTACATTAGATCAACTCACACGAGATTGAATAATCTTTATGACACTTTCGGTTATTATTTGAAAGATTACGTTGTTCCAACGAAATCCTTGGTGTTTGCAAACAATGTTTTCTGACAAGAAGAGAAGGCTCATGGGGTAGAATATTAGGGAAGGCGTGAAATTGAAGACGCGAAAAAGCGTGAACAAAGTAAACAAGACTATTGAGCAATTGAAGATAATTGATTGTACGTTGCAAAATAATTCATATAACGTGATTCATTGCGAATCGCCACTATCTGAACTGGAGATGATAGATCCAATAGTGGGACTAGTTTCAATATTGAAGTTGCCAAGTGTTGGCAGCTTGAAATTTAGTAATTTGAATTCAGCAACAACTTTTCCATATTTCGGATAGATTTTAAATTAGTTGGATTCTAATTCAGCATTGCCGAAAAAGGAGCAAATTGAATTCGGTTTCAAAACTTATCAATAGCTTAAGCGAGACAGGGTATTCATCAGAGATGTCTATTATTGTGTCATACATATATTTAGTTTTTGATTTTTTTCTCTATTCTAATGAATAACGTGTTTGCCATAGATATATTTTCTGACGTTTTTGGCTTTTTTTTGGTATGCACTTAGAAAATTAGTGAAAACAAAGGCCAAATCTCTCAAAAGATATTGTTAATTGGGCTGATTGATACCTTTGGCTATCTTTACCATATGTATTGACGAACCGAGACTGTCTCACGAGTTATCAAATGATGTTAATGAATATGAAATCGGAGTAAGTCATAAAGGACATATGTAACACATTATCAAAATATATCGCTATTCCAAAATCAAAAAAGCACCGAAAAACTAAAAAAGTGAAATTATATACGAAGTTCCTATTCCTATTTGCTAAATTGTTTACATATAACAAACATAACAATTTTTGGAAAATGAATTAAAAATCATCAATACGATAAAAGAATTAGACATCATTATCAAACCACGAAATAGCAAAAAAGACAAAAAAATATGAAAATTCTTAAATCAAGAATCAGATTCAGTGAAAAGATGATATTTACAAATTGTGTATAAACATAATTTTAGCAGAATTGATAACTCTGTTTTATAAATTCCATAGATGTATTATGAGTAAATTAAATTGTTAATTAAATTAAATTAAATCTTAAATTTTAACAGTTAAAGACAAAAAGTTCATAAGTTAATTGAAACTGATTTTATTTTGATATTCATCTAGTGACATATTTATCGGGTATGTCAATGTCAAATAATATTTTCATAAAAGCCAAAAGGACCAAAAAGGGACTAGCAAGTGAACAATTGGAGAAAGATATTCAGAGTGTTTCAAAAAAAGGTTGTCCCGTTGCTAGTATACGTAGAACACTGCAAAATAAGTTGGGTTCGTTCAGTGGAAAATTGTCGTAGCGGCATCCGTTGTCATGATACATGGTATAGGAAAAAATGTTTTATACACATTTTTCACTCGTTGCTAAGAACGGGGAAGATGCAAGAGGTAGGCTTAGAATTGAAAAAATACAAAGCAGATATTGCTGCAATATAGGAAATAAGATGGAAAGGGCAAGGAAACATAGAAGATAAGCACTTCAGTTTAAGATATTCAGATAATGAGAAACAAGGGCAACATGGGGTAGGATTCATGATATTTGGCGGGTAAAGACAAAAAGTGTTTGAATTCAAGCCAATAAATGAAAGGCTGGCATATTTAAGAATAGAAGCGAAACCTTTGAACATATCCCTGTTAAATGTGTATGCTCCAACTGAAGGTAGCAGTAAAGAAGACAAAGATGAATCGTATGAAAAACTGGGAGAAGAATTAGAAAAAATTCCTAAACAAGACACTATAGTAATACTAGGAGATCTCAACGCACAAATAGGGAAAGAGGATTACATAAGCCATGTAGCAAGAAAGGAGACGATACACGAGAAAACGAATGACAACGGACAAAGGTTATGTAATTTCTCCGCGAGGGAGAACTTTATAATAAGCAGTACGGGCATAGTAAAAATCACAAAATGACTTGGATATCACTAGACCAAAATGTGTATTCCCAAATAGATCACATATTGGTAAACAGAAGAAAACAAACATCGATAAAAGATATCAGAACATATAGAGAAGCGTGTGTGGACCCCGACTACTTCCTGGTAATGGCTAAAATAAAACAAACAATAAGGAACACATCTGATATACATTAGAAAACCCAGAAATGGAACGTGGACAGGCTTGAAAATGAAAATATAAGAGAAGAATGCGCAATACAAATAGAGAAACTATTATCACAGGGCGAAAACCAACAGGAAACAATAATGTCTGAATGGAGCAATATAAAGAAATGTTTGGAAACTGCAGCGGAAATACAGTTGGGTGCGAAGAAAAACGGGAAAAGACAGGAGTGGTTTGACATGACATGCAACACTGCGGTAGAGAAGAAAGCCAAAGCAAGACTTAAATGAATAAAAACTAATAATCGGAGGACAGAAATGAATACGAGGAAAAAGAAAGGAAAGTAATAAAATAATTAGAAAAAAAAGAGAATGGATAGATAATAAGATCAGAGAAATTGAAAGAGAAAAGTCGAGTGGAAATACGAAAAGCTTCTATAAAAAAATTAACGAAAACAACAAGACGTATAAGGGCAGAACAAAAGGAATAAAAAACGAGGAAGGAAGGCTGACAGAAGAAGAACACAAATATGTACAAACATGGGTGGATCATTTTAGGGAACTATTAAATGAACCACATTACTGGGACGAAGATGAAGAAGTGACAGAAGATAAGAAACAAGATATATTAGAAGAAGAACCAACAATTGAGGAGGTCAAGGAAATAATAAATAAGAGCCGAAATAGAAAGGCCCCCGGAAAGGATGGAATAAACATCGAACTAATCAAATATGGAGGGAACACTATACATAAAAGAATATATATCACCTGATTAAAAAAATATGGAACAAGGAGAGGATGCCGGAAGAATGGGAAAATGGACAAATTGTCACTCTACATAAGAAAGGAGACCAACATGAATGTAAAAGCTACAGAGGAATCACATTATTAATCACCGCGTACAAAATACTATCCACGTTAATTAACAGAAGGCTTGTGGAAAGTACAAGTGAAGTGATAGGGCAATATCAATGCGGCTTCACACAAGGCAGATCAACAACTGATGCTATTGATACATTAAAATAAATAATGGAAAATGCGCATGAATACAGATTAGACATAGAAATAATCTTCATTGACTTTCAACAAACCTTCGACCTAATCAAAAGAAGTGAATTCATTAAAGCATTAAGAGAACAAGGAGTAAGCGCAAAACTGAGAAGGCTAATCAAAATGATTATGAATGAGTGAACGATCAGTGTAATAACGCAAAAAGGAGGAACATCTCAATTTAGAATTAATAAAGGGGTGAGACAAGGTGACTCTTTGTCCACAACGCTATTCAATCTATCATTAGAACAAACAATGAGAAAATTACAAAAGGGTAGCTTAACGTCAAGTGGCAGTCAAATAATAGCCTATGCGATATCGTGCTTGTATCCAATAGAAGAAGAATCATGGAAAATATGCTAAAGGAGATTGTCACAGAGGGAGGAAAAATGGTGCTAGAAATAAACGAAAGTTAAACCAAGCTAATGAGATTTGGGAACCTAAACCAAAAAATAAGAAAGAAAAATCAGCGACTATGAATTTAAAGAAGTTAAAGAATATAAATGTTTGAGGGTTATGATTAGCAATACTGGAGATAGAACTACTGAAATTGAAGGAAAGATACTCGCTATATGCAAATATAAATCTACTTAAGAGTAAAATTTTAGAGAAGCAAACAAAATTAAATATGTATAAAACGATGATAAGGCCAATCATGATGTACTCCGCAGAAACAATGACGTTAACAAAGAAGGAAGAGGAAAACTAAGAATAACTGAAAGGAAGATATTGAGAGCAATACTGGGTTCTGTAAAAATAGATGAAAATGAATAAAGAATAAGAACGAATCGTGAAATTTTGTACAAAATAAGGCGAAGACATTGTAAAGAGAATAAAAGCACAACGAGTTAGATGACTGGGACATGTATGGAGAGAAGGAACTAAATCAGTAACCTACAATATCTTGCAGTGGAATCCAGGGGAAAAGAGGAGACGCGGTAGACCCAGGTCAAAATGGCTAAATGAGGTGGAGGCGCACCTTAATTTTGTACGAATATGTTTTGAAGCGGGATGGATCGCATAAAATTGTTTTCATATCTGCCTCTCTTAGAGGGCGCTACTTACACGGTTGGTGTCGAGTTGTTTTGAACATATCTTTTTGAAGTTAAACTTTCTAACCCAAATTCGATGTGAACTGAAATAGCATTTGATTTCACACAAAAAAAGTACTCTTGATAGAACTTGATCCTGTGTACCGTTTTCAGAATATTTTGATTTGAAAGTGATGAAGTAATAACTAATACTGGCATAAAATATTTTAGAAAACCCTACCAATCAATCAAAGACCGTTTTAACTATCAATAAATGCCATTTTTCAAGAGATAACTCAGTCAAAACCATTTTGAGGTTTGCGGCGAGCCCTAAACTTTTTTAACGGAAAGCATTTTGGACACTTATTCTAATTGTTCTTAGTGTTATGCTTTAATTTATTAGCATTAGAAGAATGTTATTGTTTATGGTTTCTAATTAATATGTTGTGGTTTTTTGAAAATACTTGATATCAGCAATAATTATCACTGCATATCGAGTAACGAGTCTTACAAAGACTTTTTGGTATAAAATTGAATGATATTAGAGTTCACATGAAATTTGGGCTCAAAAATTTAACCTCGAAGAAGAAATGTTCAAAACTACTCGATACAAATCGTGTAACTAGCGCCCTCTGTGAAAGGTAGACATAAAAACACATTCATGCGATCCGTCAGCTCCCAAAACAAATTCATACAAAATTTCATCACAATGTTGCCAGTAGTTTCGATATAATCGTAAAAAAAAGTATAATAGAATTATTTTTTCAATCCCTGTATCTTGAAATATTGTATATTATTTTTCACTCAGACCGATCATTGAATGAAGAATGAATATATTATCAATAACATTCTGTCAGAATCACTTGATCACGTTCCAACACGCAATAGAGAAAGCAACTGTAATTAATAATATTATCTCGAAAATTTTGCTGAAAAGAAGTCCCTTTAGATTGCATAACAATATGCCATAGCAGAATTTTTATATGGACGTGACGTTAATAATTAAAAGCAAAGCAAAAAATTATTACGAGCACAATAAAAATCATGTTGTAGGTGAAATCCTCAATTCAACTCCATGTCTGTTGGAAAAAAACAAAATTGGATAGAGTCCAGAAGGTATTTGTATGATTCACATCCGACCAGCGAATGAAAAACAAGTTTTTGTACGGATTGATATGATTTTGATTGTATTTTTTTTAGTAATATAATATGTGAATAGCCATTGTACGGAAGAATTCGTATTTTGTAAGCACGAAAAAATATAAAGGAGATGAGTGCCATACTCGATACGATATATTATATCTGTTTTCGAATATAAACTGGTACTATTAATATAAATAAAATATTTCTGCATAAGTAAACAATAATATATTCTAATAGACACGTGCTCCGATTATTTTAATATTCAGTGTGGATAATTCAAAATTGTCTTAATAAATTTGTTGAATTGGATTCCTTAGAAACTGTAAGTGATCACGTCTTACTTTACTTCTAATCACCAACTGTACAACCGAATACAAATTGATAATCCATCGTTATCAGTAAACAAACCTTACCTATGTCAGATTAAAGTGTTTTGTGGAAAGTTCAAAATGTATACCAACAACTATTCTCAATCATTGACCTCATGTAAAAGTCAATCTCGTACCCCCAATATCTACTCTTCAGCAGTATCAAAACAACAGTTTCCCTCAAAAGAACAAGCAGTAGTTTTCAGAAACTTAGAAAACACTCAATTACAAGATTATCTAATTCCTCTATGAACCATAATCCAACCGAAAAATTTATTTTTTCCTCTTGATTGTCCCATAATCGTATATGTATGTACCTACCTAGTAAACAGTTGGTGGAGGACTTCATGAATAATCATGGATACATAAAAGTACAGGAAGAAATAGTTAGGACCACAAGACTAATAGCACCTGCTGAGAGACTTATTCTGTCGAACGTATGTCCTACATTACCACATAATCTATTAATAGAAAAATTATTAAACATCGGACTAAATCCTGTTTCTCACCTGACATGTTTAAGAATCAGTTCCTCTCTACCTGAGTATAGCCATATTCTTAGTTTTAGAAGGCAAATCTACGTCAATCCTCACAATTTATCGCTACCAGAATCGTTTACAGTAGACTTTGAAAACACGACATACCGAATTTTTCTGTTTCAAGATGGTATGTTACAATTGTAAAAAACCTGGTCACCAAGTATCTCAATGTACTGAACCTAAAACATCTCTACCGCAAGTACAACCCACAGGCAGCTCCAACTTACCAATCAGCGCAAATACATCTAATTATGTTCCTACAAACACCGTTTTCACGCAAAATGTAATACCAGCTTCCCCAGTGGACTCAAATTCAACCACAAAAGAAACGGCAACCTCTAACGTCCCGCCGGTTGCATCTACTAACAAGGATGCATCAGAATAAGCCAACAACAGCTCCATCAAAACAAAGCGTAATATAAATGAAGTAATTACACCTGAAGCAAACGCAGCTGAAAACGATCTCAACTCATTTCCTTTACCCAGAAACAAACCAAAATCAAAGAAAAAGAAAACCAATCTGACAACACCCAGTGTTACCTCAGATATCACAATACACTTACTTGAACCGGCCACTTTATTCATAATCTTCTCTTCTCTTCTCAATTACGATCAACTTGCGTTACTTATAACCAATGTTAGTGGCTCTACAGATCCTATCCGTATGATCAAAGAATATACAACAGATTACCTAGCCCTGACCCATATGCTCTCTCAAATACATCCGCACTTAAAATATAGATCTATGAAGACTCGATTTACTAACTTAAAAAAGAAAATTTTCAGGTTCCTGGGTAACGATACTTCAGAGTGGGATAGTGACATATACCAAAGTAGTCAGCAAAATATATAATGTCAATACTTCAGTCGAACATCGATGGATTTTTCCATCGCCTTGCTATGCTACAAATCCTAATTGGGGAGCACTACCCCGATATTATATGCCTACAAGAAAGATATGACGAAAGATAACTAATTTGAGAATAATTAGGATTAAATTTATCGAATAATTTTATTACGTTTTGCAATAATTTGATGTAATATAGCAAAAATAAAATTTAATTTGTCTATAACTTTCTTGAATATTATTTTTATCTTCTTAAATCTAGCTAGGTGTTGAATTGTATTAAGCAATTTTTAGATCAGTTTAAGTTAATTGTAGATAATATTTGCTAAATATATGATTGATTATAGAAAAAAAAGTGACGAAAGATAGTAAATTCACGAATAATTAGGATTACATTTATCAAATAATTTTATTACTTTTTGCAATAATTTGATGTAATATGACTAAATTTTAAGTAATAAATGAATCGGATTTATCTAAATCTCGAATGTTTTAATCTAATAATTAAGTTGAACTTTTCTAATCTTTTGATTATTTGTATTCAATATTTGATTGATGGCTGTAATATTAATTTTCATTATTAACCGTGGTGATGGTGGGGAAATACTACCAAAAAATCGAAGTTTCTGTTTAATTAATATTTATTTGAAATAATTGTACAAATCTGAAGTAAAATGAAATGAAACCTAAATTATTATATTCTAGCTACTAGTAATAACCTGTTCAGGTCCCGTTCCGTCATATAATTAAAGTGGAAATTGAAGTGGAAATTCCGTCCTATGCAAAAACAATTTCATATTTTTACTAAATATCAACACACATTAGTAATTATACTTTAAAATTACCCTCAAATAAAACTTAGCAAAAAATGTGCATGATACAGGCGGTGATGGGTCCCGGAATTTTGCAAGAAGTTTTTAAATCTTCATAGTTTCATTCAAGTTATCAATGATAACTGAGAATAGCATTCATACTATATATACTATGATATGAGAAATAATTTGAAAAAGAAATCCATGGCAACTACATAGCAACTCAATAACATTTTTCTAGAACATTCATGGAAAGTGACATTTTGCGATTGGAAATTATCGTTTTCTCATTGAAAATGAAATGTAATGGAAGACAATCGAAAAACTACACTTTGCCGATTGATTGCAGGTTGAAATGCGCCTGAAAAAGATATAAAATAACCATTGTGTATTGGATCTAGATTTACTGATATTCAATTTACCTCTGTTATAGTTTTTTAAATTTAAATGAAGGGTATTTCATTTCTGAGAAAAACCTTGTATATTGCACATTTTTGCATAATGTGAAGAAAAATAAATAAAAAAGAAGCTCACTTGTAAGTGTATCAAAAAGGTGGGGGCATACCCCATTCTTCTAATAAACGAAGAACCATCCAAAACAAAATTGAAGAAGCCCTAAAATAATTTAAATAACTGTTAAAATTTATTTTTCAATTTGCTTGGTAGCAATCTCTCAGAATTAAAATATGTACTAAATACTTATTAGACAAAAAATTAACAGTGGCACTCCGGGAGTGCCGATAGAAGAGGAAACTTTAACAATTACGTGTGTAAGAATTATAATTCGTAACACAAGAACAACTTGAAGTTAAAATCTTGGTAAAGTCCTTTGAATCTATTGTATTATGTATTAGGTAGCCTCCGAACTCCTATAAGAAGTTTTCACTTCAATAAAATCAACAGAAGTTAGGTATGTATTTACTTCAACAAACTGTACGTAGTGTAGTATTAATAATTGCATCCTTTTTGCACTACTCATTAGTGTCTACATGAAAAAATTGTTTATTTTGTACTTACCTAGAAAAACTACCAGGGATCAAACCAAGACAACGCTCAGAACAGGATGGGATCAGTTATTGGTATAGTCTCACCCAACCAAAAACTAGATTTGTTTCTTCCTTCGGCGCGCACAACGTGAGACACAATCAAAACTCACCACCCGCCCGCGTGTCCGTTGAAACTGATAAGTTAAGTATGAAAAGTATACGACCACAACACAAGGGTTGTGTTGTGTATGCGAGCAGCGAGCTGACGAAGACGAAGGGTCTGGACATACTAAATGATAAACATTTCCAGATTCACGCACACAAATAGCCAAAACCGTTAAAAAGAAAATTATTTGCTCAATTTAATCCTGATATTACAGATTTTGTCTAAATAAATGCTTGATTCTAGAAGATTTTTATTGATTTAGTTAAATGTTTGATAATCGTAGCAAAAATTGGATAGAATTAGCTGTATATTTGATTGTTTTCCGTAGACAGATTATTTTTTTTTCTCTTCTTTTTCTAAATTTCGTTAAATTGTACAAATAACTTAATCTATAGACAGGAATACATTTTATCTAAATATAATAGAAATTAAGCATTTATTTTATTGATCCCATTATAACTATAGATCAAAACTACATTAATATATTAATCTGTGTTCTGTGTTAAAACTTCAAATATTTCAAATTAATATACATAGAGGTATATACTGCTAATGCCCCCAGAACTTTCTGACATGCAATTCATTCCCAAATGATTTTATTTGAAAATGTATCCAACAGTGAAACATGTAAAAAAATTCATTATGATGCTTGTTGAGATTATAGTAATTATGGAACTTATCGTACCAAGACCAAGAATCTCAAATTGGATTTGATTGTTAAATCGGATATTATTATTTGATAAAGTTATAATCCAATGATTGAGCTAAAATAATATAATCTATGAGTCAATTTAAGTAAATTTCTTGCGAAAATTAAGCAGCGGAGGTATATCAATCCAGTCTTTAATGTTCGATTGGTTTAAGAAATGCGTTTTCTGTAGTTAATCTAAATTTTGGTGTACCTATCAAAAAATGAATGTCATATAGCAGTTTTAACGCAAAAACAAGAAAATTGAGTCTACTGACATTAGTTTTAATTAAATGTTATTAATCATAAATGAAATTGACAGAATAATCCTAAAACACTAAGATTTGTCAGCTTTTTTCTTGTTTTATTCTATTTTAGATTGAACTAATTTATTTGGCATAGATTAAGGAATTTATTATTTCAATAAGTCTATTTGATTCACCTTATCAAAGCTTTCTTTCCGAGTAATCGTAATTTAAATAGTACTGTGTTTTTTCCACTAGATACAAATTACTCGAGAGCCTAGCAACTCTGTAGAGCAATTTTCAGGCCAGATTAACACAGTTCATTGGTGTGGAAATTTTTTTCCTTAACTACAATTTCAATTTCAAAATTTTAATTTGTTGATTCTGATTACTGATATTGAATGATATTCTCAAATTATTTTTCTAATGATGTGATTGACTAACAAATGATTACCTAAGTAAAAGAAACATTTCTTCAGTGAATTTGACGTTTTATTAAATATGTGTGGTACTTGATTCGATAAGGTGTGACTTTGTAATGATTCACTCTCAAAGTTTTACCTAGAATTCATGGTATAAACTGTTCATTTCTCGCTACTGAAATGTTCTAATTCGAAATTGTCTCCAAAAAAGTGAAATATCTCTTTCGTATTAATTACATTTGTACAGTATAACTGTTAATCCTAAAATCTATATGTTAGTCACGTATATGGACGTGGAGACATCTATTAGTATAATTTGCTTGATTCATCTAACAGATTGCTATTCTCAGTCTCCCCCGATAGTATATAGTCACGACCCGTTGTTCTTTATTTAAATAGGATCCAATTACACGGGTCATATGAGATCATTAAATTTTATAGTAGAGTATTCAAAAGCATGGAAAATGGAAGTTCAGCCTCGCAAGTAACCAAAGCAAGCGAATTGCTTTTTTAATTTTAATTGGTATAATAGCTTAGCATGAACAATAATTTGACAATGTTCTTAGAGTTACGAATGGAAAAATAATTGAATTTCAATACAAATTGTTGTACAATTTTTCAACGCAATTGAGAATTTCCTCATGATGAAAAAAAATTCGGTTTCAAACTAAATTCTATTCCAAAACAGGAAAATCCTTAATTTTATTATAACTTGTACAGTATGTCTGAAAAAGTTGGCAACATATTATATCAAACTTTTATATTATTACTTACCTACTTAATCCATATGTAGACGTGAGGTTCTGCGTTTGACGCAGGGTATTTTTTCACGAAATTCTCCTCATTACATCCGATCATTTATTTGGTGAAGAACTTCGTGTAGTTTATTTCCTCTATTTTCGACCGCTTCATTAATTTCGCCCAGCCATATTTTCCTTGGTCTTCCTTCATTTCTCTTATTTATTGTTCTAGCTTCAATCACTCATCTTGTTATCCTTCACCCATCCATCCTTTTCACATGTCCGAAGCATCTTAATTGGTTTTCTCCTATATATTGTCCTATGTGTTCTATGTTCAATATTTCTCTCTATGTTTCGTTTCGGATATATGGTTTTACTTTCTATTTAACGGAGGAATATCATTTCTGCTGCTTGCAATCTCTTTTTTTGAGTGAATGAAACGACGAGTACTCAGTGTGTATTTATTATTAAAATTCAGCTAAGCGCTTTCGGCCATTACGCCATTCTTAAAGCTGTCCTATAAAATTATAATGTTTGTAAAATTTGAAAGAAAAATTTAAAAAAGTTACTGGGTCATAGTTGAGTCATCAGTATACCAGTGTTCTATATCTGATAACTCTTATCATCTTATATCCTTCCCCCCTTTTTACTTTTGACTCACTCTTTTGACTTATTCTCTTCTTATTACAACTTCTAGCATATCCGCCATCCCTTTCTTCTCTTGACACTCTCACCCCGTTTCTTCTCTCCTGTACATGCCTAGTATGGATCTAGGGTTGTCATAACTATCAAAAAAACTTTTTAAGCACATTGTTTCCTTGTAACCTAGCTATGTATGAGTCATATTTGGATTCATCAATATACAAGTGTTCTATATCTTACAGCTCTCATCATCTTCTATCCTTCCCTTTCACTCTTAACTTACTCCTATGAATTCTTCTTTTCTTGTACATGCCTAGTATGGGTCCAGGTATGTAACAATTACCTTAAATGTGATAATGACATTGTGTTCTTGACGCCGGACTAAGTATGGGACATAGTTTCGGGCAGCAGGTCACAATCACTTCACCATTTACATCTAATTCATATGGGAGGCCATCAGCTGTTGGGTTCACCTTGCCAGCGTACTTTTTCACCTTCGTTATTAAATTAGGTAAACTCCTCCATGGATGTATTCACGACCAAATGTTCAATTTATGTTACCTAGCTTTTTACACATATAGGTTTACTGCGCTTGTTTCCTGACTGGCTGGGGAATGGATCCAATCCCTAAGTCACTTTTCTTTAGACAATCAAGGGTGGAGGGGTGTTTCCTATTCATCTAGGGTAGATGAATTTTGGGAATTTTGAATTTGAATTTTTTAATTTTATCACATCTTTAACTTCATTTCTAAATTTAAAATAAATGTAATGTATATATTTTCCCTCAATTTTCAGTTCACTATATGAATATTTTCATATTTTTAAACATACATTTGATTCAATGTTCATCATACAAACACGTTATATTATTATAGACTTGTTGTTTTACTGCACGCTGGTTTATTAGTCACCGTCTATTAACGTCTAACTTGTCATCAGATATATTTAGTTCACATTTTTAAATGGGACGTCTTATTGTGTAAATGATACTTTTACACTCTCTTGAACGGGTATTTTTAATGTTTTCAATCATTTTATTCTAATAATGATGTAACATCATACATTTCTACATTCTGTATTCATTGGATGTTTTTTGACACTTGTAGGATTTTTTATGACGTAAGTTCAACTTTTTTAAATTTTTCTTTCAAATTTTACAAACATTATAATTTTATATGACAGCTTTGAGAATGGCCTAATGGCCGAAAGCGCTCAGTTGAATTTTAATAATAAATACACACTGAGTACTTGTCGTTTCATTCACTCAATTTATATCAAGTATGTACACCATAGTCAGACATATCTCTTTTTGCGTCTATCTGTTGTAGTCCATGATTCTGAGCCGTACGTTAATATTGGTAAGACTACATTCTTATAGAATTTCTCTAGGAATTTCCTTGTTTCTTACAAAATTTGTTTTTATGCTGTTTAAAAGTTTTTCCGTACTAAAAATTCTCACGGTGATTGCGTTATCTAATTTCCCAACTTTTGATATACCTTCTTGTCGGATCAAATTGACTATTTCCTATTTGGATTGTATGGGTTTTCCTTCTAAGTTTATAATCATTGTTTTGGTCTTATTGATGTTTATATGCAGCAGTTGTTTGTAGGTTTCAAGATTTTGATTCCGGATTTTTTCATTTTCTGCTAATAACGCCAAGTTATCTGGGAACATATTTCTGTTATTATTACTATCTCCGTCCCCCAACAACCTACTTCATAGTCATATCTGTACATTTTTCTCGCAGTTCTCAATAACTCCGTATCTTAAGTTGCCAATGAGAGGAATAATCGAACAACTTAGTAAAAAATTGAACAACCTAGTAAAAGAAATAGTTATAACCTTTTTATTGAAATACATTCTCCAAAAATAAGTGACATTGAAAATGGTGATAATATAAAAAAAGCAATACAGTTGAGACAATGAGAAGCAGTAAAAAGCACTACCGAAATACTAAAGATCTTGAACTTGAGGATAAATTTTCTTGGAAGCTTTCAACGCAATTACAAAAAATTTCATATCATTGAGAGGCGCAAACAAAGCTTCAACGTCTAAGAAAAAATTTTCTATGATAAAGTGCGGCTGCTGATCATGAAAGAAGAAAAAAATGAATATATTCAAAATTAAATAAGAATGAACGAAATTATTAGAATCAATAAAAAGTATTAACCAGACTTTAAACCCGGTGAAATTTTGTTTAAGAAATTTTATACGTTAGCTGAGGTACCCTAAATTTTCTATGCATACATAATAAAGGGCTCGACTTGGTTCTCATAAACTAAAGCACAAAACTTAGCAATCTCTTTAGACTTTACATCTTATTTCAGAGCTTTCTGCACAACTTTTTGATGATTATCTATTACTATACATTTCCCGCATATTGTTGGGCATATGTGCGAAGGCCACGAACTGAGCAAGAGCTGTATGCAACAAAATTCCTTAAAATGAATTAAACGTCACCCACGTGAATCTTTTTTGGTATTTCCTCCAATTTGCACTTGACCTCACACATTTTAGTACGTTTATTCGCCCCTCCCCCTGCCATAAACAAATAGCTATAATCTTTCGGGAATGTGGTGAAAAAAAAATCATTCATTGAGCATATGGTTGCATCAGGAGTGCATTACGAACATATATGTTTTTGTTAGAAATATCTATTGGAGAGAAGGGAAGGGGGTCAACCTAACTGACCTCAACCGTAGAGCCCTATAATTCGTTAACAAAGAGCGTAAAGAAATTTTTTTATATGAAATATCATTCTTATTTTTACTCTCTCCATCGTCTCCCAAGTTTAGGTATGAGCTCCTGGGACGCCCTGAATAATAATAAAATCATAAAATTATAACAAAATTGACCACCGTTAAAATATCTTTGTCAGAATAACAGAAGTTACATTTGATGTTATGCCTAACTGATGTCTAATAATCATTTTAGGGTAGACCAAGAAGTGACCTATTTTACAAATATTGAGGATCAGATATTATTAGCCCTGGGAGGATATCCAGGATATATGTTTTAGCATTCAAGATCAGTATATCTCTAATGATATAGGAAACCAAGGTCCTTACAATTATTAATTAAGATGATTTTTCTATTCATTGACGAGTTCATATTGTGGGTCTTTTAAGTATCATCTAATTTCAAATTCTCCGAGGAAATCTAGTTCTCGTTTCTTATCACAAATATGAAGAAATTTTAGTTCTGTGTTAGTTGTTAATGTCTACATGACAATTGGAGCATAGTTTTCCATTTCGATCAACTTTTCATAATGAAAATTTCGATATTGTCACAAATAAAGATAATTTAGTCTTTACTAAATCCATCTTTTTTTATAAAACTCGTATATGGATAAAAACTTTGGTGTCTTACAATTACGTTTCACGTTATGAACCATGCAGAACTTTTTATAAAGAAAAACTCTGTTCAGCAACATTAATAATAAAAAGTTTCCCTCATGTAACTTTTTCTGACATACTGTTTAGGATGAGACGTTCATAATAAAAAAAACGTAGTTAAAAATTTTCTTATGACTATAAATGGATTGGAATTTAAATCAGTTATGTCTTTTTCAAGGTACAGATAAATTTCAAATGTGGTCATGAGAACTAACAAACTACTCTGATGTGTCGAATATCTGAGAAGACTGGAAGTTTATCTACTAATCCAAGCTTAATCTCGTGTAGCGATAGATTTTTACTTTTGTAGAGTTCCTCCACATGAACACGTTGAAAATCAGTTTCGACTGAGTCCAAAACTTTGCAATGCATTATCGAAATTTCAATCTGTTTGCGGTCATCCAATGTATCACAGTGCCAAAGTTATTCCAAGTTAGCGAATAGTTTTTGTTCCAACAAAATAAACAACATCAATAACTTAATAACATATCTTGACCTAACTCGATGTCTATATCACAAATAACAAGCTAAAATCAATTAAATACTTGCGGAGAATAGATAATGCTGGGAACGATTATCTAAACTATTCGAATGGTCTCTCCCATACATCTCAGACATGCCTATCTGTTGCAAGTAAAAAATGAGGATTCTTCATTATAAACACAAGCCGTCGGTTCAGTTAACGGTGTAAACATGATACATCATCTAAAGTCAATAATATAGGTAATTTACCCCAAAAACCATATTTAGCTCGGAGTAACCAATAATAAAGTGTGAATGTAGCCAACGAATAATGAGTTGAAGAGCTCATCCGACGATTTTTTTTATTCAATAAACGTGCTCGGCAACTATGGCCACTTGCACAGGTGCGATTACAGAAAACCGTAGTTATTACATATAGTTAAAAAACATAGTTTAAAGTTTATGATAGAGTGATATATATTTTAAGAATTTCAGTGTTGACTCGATTTGGTTTGGGTCCCCTACGATGTCTTGCAGCTGGGATTTAAGGTTATGTTGTCGTCTTCTGGTGCTAAATTGGTGACAATCAACCAGGATGTGTTCAACAGTAAGGGGGCACTGGCAGCTTTGACAGGAAGGTCTGATGCTTGAGGTCATTGAGTAGCTGTGTGTAAATTTGGTGTGACCTATTCGAAGTCTACGTAGAATTGATACTACTTGTCTAGAGAGTCCAGTGGGGTCAGTATACAAAGGTGTGTTGAGAACAGGCTGGATAGATAGTAGGGAATCCTTGGTGGAGTTCTAGTGAATTTGCCATATATATCTGACGATTATTTTCGCTTCTGCCTTAACATCCTTGCAAATTTGGATATGAGAAGTTATTGTGGCTGTAGTTGACGCTGTTTTGGCATGCTGATCGGCCAGTTCATTTCCAGGTATACCAATGTGCGATAGTATCCATATAATGTTGACTGTGGTGTTTAGGGAATAAATGTGTTGATAAGAGTGATGGATTTCTTGGACAATGGGATGTTCAGTAAATAATTCTTGGATAGATAGGATAGACGCTAAAGAGTCTGTACAAATGGCAACTTTTTTATTGGAACGGTTGATGTGCTCAAAAGCTTGTAGAATACTATACAATTCTCCAGTATGCACACTGCATAAAGGAGGGATTAGGGAAGTGCTGATGAGATTGTTGGCTGTGGTAACTGAGCAGCCAACACCAGTATCACTTTTGGAAGCATCGGAGTATAATACAAAGTCGTAGTGATTGTTATGAATGACTTAATGAAAAGATTTATTCATGAGCTTTTTAGGTGTTTCGTGTTTATTAAATTTGGATAAATAAGTATTGACCTGAGGAGGGTGCATAATCCAGGAAGGGGTTGGAGAAAAATGAATGGGGTTAGTGAGTGAGAGGTGATTGTTATTTGTTAATGAGGATAATATAAGAGCGATAGGTTTAATTATTGGTGAAGGGTTGTTAAGAGGGCTGGCAGTTGATGTGTACAGAGAATAGACAGAATTGAGAGGATTAGATGAGACTGAGGCTGGGTAGTAGTGGAGGTTCATCAGCTTCGCAGTAGAGACTTTCAGATGGGCTGCTACGGAATGCGCCTTACAAAGTGGCAGGGCCGTATTATGAATAGGATCTAGGAATCCTAGATCTGTCTTAGAAGCTGACGTAAACGATGCAGCCATAATCTAATTTGCACCCTAGTGATAATGAGATAGGGTTTGAATTATATTTACTCGTTTGTAACATATACTTTTTATTTCAAGAATATGCTGTTTCCAAGAGAGGCGAGAATCAAATGTCATACCTAGTATTTTGCAGTGATTAACCACAGGGAGGATGGGATCATTAATAAATATGTAGGAGATAGGAGATTGAGGTCGGCTGCCAAATTCAATAATTTCTGATTTTGTTGAAGATAAGGTTCATCCTATAGAACGTGTCTGTGCAAGTAAGAGATTTACCGCGGTTTGTAGAATTTTGGAGCTAGTGATTGCTGAACGACCATGACAGTATAGTAATAAATCGTCAGCGTCAGGTAAGTTATAGCACAAATCACTTATTGCTAAGTTGAATAGAGTTGGGCTTAAGACTGATCCTTGAGGAGCACCATCGGTCTGGGTGTACAAAGATGAAAAATGGCCGTTTACAGAAACCCTAAAGGACCTTTGAGTTAAAAAGTTTTGTATGAAAAAAAATATATTTCCGTTGATATGGTATTGATTTAGATTAGAGATTATGGCTTAACGACTAATTCTGTCAAAAGCTCCTTCGATATCAAAGATGGCGGCGATAACTTCCTATTTGTTATTTATTGAGTTGGCAATGTCATTTTGTAGCAGAACAAGATTATCGAGAGTAGATCTATGGCGTTAAAAGCCTTATTGTTCTTTTGGTATAATGTTGTATTTGTCAAGGAACCGAACGAGGCGTTTGTTAATTATTTTCTCTAGTATTTTACATAAGGTACATGTGAGCGATATAGGTCTGTAAGAATTAGGAGAAGTAGCAGGTTGATCAGGTTTTTTTAATAGTATTATTAAGGAGGACCGCCATTCATTTGGGAATTTTTGGGATAGCCAGATAATATTATACATTTCTAGGAGTTTTTGAAGACTTGGAAAAGAAAGTTTTTTTGAAAATATATAGGGGAAATCCTCTGGGCCAGAAGCAGTGTTTTTACAGGATTTTAGTGCAAATTTTAATTCTGGAAACGTGAGTGGAGCGTTGAGCATATCAATATCTTGAATGAAAGGGGATGCGCAAGGCAAAGGTGGTTGGGGAGGCGACTTCGAAAAAATTGGACTAGGTTCACTGCAAAACTTCGCTGCATAGCTTCTAGCTAGGACCTTGGCAATATCTTGATTATCAGTGACATTGGTTTGGTTGTGAAATAGACTCGTGATTTTTATATTATTTTCTTACCCTGGATTTGTACGATTTTTTTCCACACTTGATTGGGGTTAGTGTTTTCATTTACGGAAGAGACGAAATTTCTCCAGGAAGATTTTTTACTTAGTTTTATAGTGTATCTGGCTTTTGCTCTTGCTCTCTTGAGATTGATGAGGTTTTCTTGAGTATTGTTACTGCGGAATAATTTTAGTGCAAATTTTTGCTGCTGAACTACATGTTTGCATGATGAGAGTTCCACCATGGAACAGTTTTTTGTGAAGGACAGATGACTGATTTCCCAATGTGAGCCTCCGTAGCAAGTCGAATAGTATTTGCGAACAAGGTAACAGACTCATCAATATTGTTAGTAAAAGAGATATTGGGTATGGATTGTTCAGTTTTAGTGATATATTCAGGCCAATTAGCATATTTAAGACGCCAGTAACTTTTTGTTAGAGCTCGGTCATTTGAATTATCGGTGTTTTAGTTTTAAATATGGGAAAATGATTACTGTCGTGAAGATCATCTTCAGTAAACCATGTTAATGAGGGAGCTAGTTTGGGGTCACTAAAACTAAGATCGATTTTAGAAAAGGGGCCAGATGAAATGTTAAAGTGGGTGTTGGAACCGGTGTTCAAGATACAAATACCTGTGCAATTTATAACGTTTTCAACTATCTTTCCTTCACCAAATGTATGACTGGAACCCCATATTGTATTGTGAGCATTGAAATCTCCTACGAGAATGTAGGGTTGCGGAAGTTCGAATATGAGATTAACAAGCTCTTCCCCTTCAAGAGGGTCATCTGGTGAAACATACAAACTACAAATAGTGAGTTTATCGGGACACCAACAGGTTATGGCTATGGCTTCTAATTCAGAGGAAAGCGGGAGATGGACAGAGAAAAAGTCAGAGGAGACAAATATTGATGTACCACCACTAGCTCTCAGTCAATTGGTTCTGATAATATGATATCCCTCAAAATTTTTCAATAGAGGAAGTTTGGAGTTTTTCGCATTGGTTTCCTAAGTCTAGTAGAGTTTTCTGGTGATACACCACTGGAATTCACTAATAATTACTAGGATAATAAAAATACAATTATAATTGTAAAAATATTGCAACAGAAAAAAAAATCGTTTTCTAATCACATATCGGTAATAATACTCGTAGTCTAATTAGCAAAAAAATTGTTGTTGGCTTTAACGAAGTTTACTAGATGAAGCTCAACACGATAATCTATCCGACGAACTGATATTCCCATTTGGAAGGTTATTACTCTCTTTTATATGTTCAACATAATCCGCGGATAGTATGAGAAAGAGCTTCTTTAGCTAGACAAATCGGAATTACAAATGCAAATTTCAGACCTATATTGAGATTTCGATTTCTTGTCATCAATTCGCTTCCTGAACAATTAATACTCACTTCTAGTGTTATCAAATCAATTAAGATAATACTCCTCAGCTCATTCACCTGAATAATGGTGTCGATTTTGTAACAATTGTTAGCAACAGGGACATACAATCCTTATTAGGGATGTTGACAGTTGTAAGCACTACGGCTTGGAAATTGACTGTATTTGAACAATGTTATGCAGTCAACAAATACAACTTCAATTCAAAGGATTTAACAAAAGATGACTGACGGTTTCTGCAACTTACTAAGCTTCAACGATCGATCGTGTTGCTCCTAGTCTGATACCTGCCCTTTGTGAGACGAAATAAAGTTGATGCAATGTCTATATTTGTGAATAAGAACACTATATGGATTGACAGACCGTCGCGGTTTAACTGATATTTTAAAGCGGCTTAATAATGAGATATTAGGCATACATGTATTTGGGAAACGAGTTGTTTCTCCAACGAAAACGATAATGACAAATATAAAACTAGTCTTTTACCAGAGTGCACAAGAAAACTGGTATTAAATTATTCCATGAGCGTCCCGCTGAATTTTATGAAAAAATGAGATGGAACGTACCGCCCACCAAAATTGGTATATTGGTACAATTTTAGCACTAGGAAAATAATTAAAACTTTTAGAAAAATAGAGGAACGAATAAAGAAAGTTACCTAGTGGGGTAACAAAAACAAGACACAACAAAGAAAGTAATACAAAAAAAATACAATAAAAAGAGGAAGTCACTCCGGAAGTGGATGGATCAAGTTAACGGGAGGTCTAAGAATGCCAGTGGAAGTTTGAAGGACGACAACACGTGAAATGTCGTATTGACCGTACTTCAGTTCAGCAATACGAGCTAAGGACCAATATAAGGGAGAAGTGTTCATTACCTTCAATATTACAACGTCGCCCGTTTTAAGCTGATGGGACGATCCACTCCACTTAGTACGTTGAATCAATGTATTGAGGTATTCTCTCAAGACCAACGGTGCCAAAATGATTGTGAAATCCAACGGAAGGTTAGAGAAATATCCTCAGAGAAAGAGATTACAGATAAGAGCGGGACACTAATAAGAAAATCACCTGGAGTAGATACATGGATACTTCATTGGGGTCTGAGGACAATGATCATAGAGGTCGATTATTGAGTATATCTTCGATTCGTGCTAAAAGAGTGGCATACTCTTCCGCGGTAAAGATTATTGCAGCACACAAGCGATGTAACAAATTATTTATAGATTTGACGGCTGCTTCTCATAGCTCGCAAAAGTTAGTGGCAGATGGGAGATTGAAAGTTCACTGAATTTCGCGCTCCGATAAAGTACTCAAGATCTCGTTATGCTGAGTGTGGAGGAAATGATAAACCTGAATGTCCCTGTTGGCACCAATGAAATTCCGGCCTTGACCGTAGGAGTTGGAATGAGGAAAACCTCTACGAGCGATAAATCTATCGGGCGTTGCTAAGAAGACGCCTGTAGAAAGTTCGGAAGCAAACTCCTATATACAGCCTTAGTCGCAGTACAAACAAAAACGCACTTGGTAATGGTGGCTATACGAAGACGAGAAGCACGAACTTGAAATGGTTCGGCATAATGAACACCCGTGTTAAGAAAGGGTGTACATGGCTGAACTCGAGAAGGGGGTAAATCGACCATGATTGACTGTATAATGGAAGTTTGAAAGTGATGATAAGTGAGGCATTGGTAAATCACTTTACGCATAAGCTGACGTAAGAAAAGAATCCAATACCGAACGCGTATTGAAGAATGAGACGTGGCGGCTCCAGCGTGCAAGGCAGTTGAATGATAGTGCTCGCATATGAACACAGGGAGGTGAGCTGATCGAGGCAATAATATTGTATGCTGTGCATAGTAATTTAGGTGACAGTTTGTGAGTCTACAAATGACCCTGAAGACCCCATAACTCGAATTTCCCGCAGAACATCAGCAAAATATGACTGTATATACAAGTTGATTGTCCGTAATACATTTTGCAATTCAAAAACGCTCAAAGGATCTGCGGAGGGAGGTTTAGAATAATTACGGGGTCAACAATTGAAAACGAAACGTCGCATCCAAGCAACAACTCGTTGGATACGTGTAAAGGAGGAGAATCGTAGAGAGAATTCTCAAAATGAGGGATCGGGTTGAATAGTGATGAGTGCTAGGCGATTTGGTTTAAACTCTAATAGAGATTCGGAGTTCAGATTGGTATTGCGAAAGGGAATAGGCCATTGCTGGTGGTAATCTTTCAATAGGGAAGGACCTTGAATCCATAAATGAAATACCGTTTTCTGAAGAGACTGAGAGGCAGATAATCCACGTGAGACCATGTCAGCGCGATTGAGAGCAGAAGGGCAGTGTGATTACGTTAAATTCGGAGGTGCGTGACCTACAATATGAGCAATTCAATGTGAAAAAAAAGTTTTAGTGGATGGGGAAAGTACGTAACCATGTAAGTACTATTTCAGATTTCGAAAAAAGTCCGATGCTAGATAGTGCTTTGGGATACCAAATATGCACAATAAATTAAAAGTACTGCGGTGCAAAGTTCAAGTCTAGGGATAGAGATTGTTTTTAATGGGGCCACACGCGTTTTGGCATAACACAGAAAGGAATGTCACAAATTTACTGATTCGAAACATACGCAGCAAGTGACGAGGCATCGGCGAAGCCTATCAGGTGTTAGAAAGCACGCAACGAGGAAGGTGGAACATGACAATGCGATCAAGATTATTGATAAGCTAGCTCCAATGTAATGCAGTTTCAGAGGTTACTGGTTGATCCCAATCAAGTTTAGCGAGCCATATCTTCTGGATTATAATTTTAAAGGAGATGACGAGAGGAGACAAAAATCCAGTCGTGTGAAAATTTTCAGCTAAAAAGGAAAGAATGCTACGCTTATTACAAGTCGCTTGAAAAGGCTGAACTCTGAATACAAAGCAGTCTGGAGATGGTTCTCAATTCAAACCTA
Source organism: Galeruca laticollis (assembly GCA_963921935.1). NCBI lineage: Eukaryota > Metazoa > Arthropoda > Insecta > Coleoptera > Chrysomelidae > Galeruca > Galeruca laticollis. Next base: position 153,400,464 of record OY998177.1, read on the forward strand.
AAACTTTCAACGAGTTGTTCTCGTCATTAAACTGTGGAGGAGATTCTAAATGTCTGCGAGGCAAGTCTCTTAGTAGCTGAGGGTGACTAGACACCATTTGCGTAGTTCAAAACTTCTAGATGAAAGTAACTGTATTGCATTTGCAAATCCATTGCGGATGCAATGTTTTACGCATCGGAAATGATATCGTCAACATATATCTGCTCTGATAAGACTTCTCAAGCCAAGGAAAAGCGTTATCCTCCATCTTGAGTTGCTGGACAACGCGCATGGTGAGGAAAGCGGAGGGGGCCAAGCCATAAGTTACGGGGTTGAGCTCAACTTCTTGTTCAGGAAGATTGGCTTCATGTTTCCAAAGGATATGCTGCACGTGACGATCTTATTCATGTACTAGGGTTTGTCGATACATTTGTCTAATGTCGCAGCAAAGAGCAATTGGAGAAAGTCAAAAATTGAGTAATATGTATGAAGCTGACTGTAACTTGGTTCTTTTGATTAAGCAAATATTTAACAAGAGATCGGATGAGTCAGTACTAGATGGATTGAAACTACTCGAATTTTTTTGCCCAGATTCATAGGATTAGTTACTACATGGTGGGGAATAATATACTGAGTGGGTTGTGAAGACTTGGACATGCGTCCTACTTCTAAGTATTATTTTAGAAATTGTTCGTGTTTCAATTTGAGTGATGGATTCTTCTGATTAATAGTTAGGGGGGCCTCGTTTGGTTTGACTGGCAGAAATACTGAATATATGCCGTCTTCATTTCGTTTATGAGTGGCGATGAAATGTTCTGCTAAAATGTCAAGAGAATCATGCGGTGTGAGATTCGAAACATTTTTAATTTCACAAAAAGCAACCAAAAGTATATCTATTTTGTCTGAGCGGTGGAATACAGGATCAGCCAAAGTTAAATATCGAAAAGCATGTGCAACTTCTGTTTTCATGTTGGAAGGAGGTAAATGATCAGTAATACGAAAAGCTACTAATGAGTTTATGTCAATGATTTGAAGAGAGTCTGTAGAAAATTTGACATTAAATAGTGTCAGGAGAGAAAGTGACGTGTTTGCCAAAGCCTGATACGGATACTGGCAGATCGTGTAACTTTTGACTCAACTGGTTAGATAAACGATTTGAGATAAAAGAGATTTGTGATCCAGGGTCAATAAATCGCTGTACGGCAATGTAACCTGTGCGCTAATCTGAGATGAGTGCACGAAAGGTACCTAAAAGTGACAACACGGGCGTTGTGATCGTACAACTGAACCAGAGCGAAGAACCAGATGGTGGTTGTTCGACAAAGATGGTGGATGCAATAATGGACTCATAATTGACAAGATCCGAGGTGCAATTGGACGTGAAATTGTGACTTGAAATGTCTAATTGGAAAGGGTTAAAGAGAGTCTGATAATTACTTGAATTCATTCACGGCAGCCAGATATAGATACCTAGAAGCAACAAGTATGTAAACCGCGAATTATGGTTTTCGCAAAACCGGAATATGGCCCGTTGATGAATTTGTGTTCAAGGATTGTGACTATATGCCCTCTACAATGTCTGATATAACTCCAGTTCACGTTACAGCTGAAAGGGAGAAGACAAATACGTTGCCGGACAATATGGATAACTTATTGAATTATCAACCCCATTGTTCAAGTGACCAACCCCACTGTTCAAGTGATCGACCTCATTGTTCCAGTACCGTTGATAAGCCCAATTTTGAAAATGGCCAAATAATTATCGAGGTACTCCTTAATGATGTTGAATATGCCAAAAATAGTTGTTTCAATTGCAAGTCTCCTACATATATTATGTCTGTTCCAAAGATTGCTTAGACCACGAGAAGAGATTCTAGGAAAAGAGTTAAAACGACAATTCTCTCATCAACTCCATATAAGAAGGAGTTAGAGACTACCATTACCAAACAAGAGTTACTGGGAAAAAACAAATTCGAAGAAGTATCGGGAGTAGCCAAACAGAAAAAGGATCTACACTCCTACATGAACAAAAAAAGGAGGTAAAACTCGACAAAACTGGGAAAATGAACAAAATTGCTCAAAAAATAGAAGAAAATTCCTCGGCAAACAGTGAAACTGATGATCATGACACTGACCGTCTTCATTGCAAAGAATTTTACTCTAAATCAACAGCAGGTTGGATCGCATGTTCCATTTGTAAAAAATGTGTTCACAATTCTTGTGCAGGTATTGAAAGTGACGACGATCACACTGTCCTGATCTGCGATTTATGCAAAAAATGCTCAATTTTAAAATATGGCTTATTATATTTTTATCTTTTTAGTTTTGATATTAAAGTTGTATATTTGAGCTTTAGTTTTACTTAAACGCAATGTGAATATATGGATTAATATTATTTTTGGATAAACCATTCTGTCTCTCAAGGGTACCCCCAACGTTGGGGCAGAACGGTCATTTTGACGTGTGCTAAAAATTCTAAACTTTTTTCTATATATTCAAACTTCTGTAATTTGATAATTAAACATCGAACAATGTTTTGTGTTCAATTGGGACTCAAAATTTAAATGTCTCTGGCACAGAAGGTCTTCTAAACGTTAGGTATGCCTTTCTGCCCCCTATTCCTCTATATTGCCAAGCCAACTACTGACGATAATAGTTAATGTAGGATTTCCTAAGTATTTATCTTCACAAAACCCAACACTAACGAGAGTCGAAATCCTTGTATAAATGTTTTACACTATCTCCATAATCCATATTTATATATTATGTACTCACTCATTTGTGAGCAGTAAAATACTTGGATGCTGCGGAATAGAAAGAGGAATATATTTTGGATATCTAATGAGTTGTTGATTATATTGAATATCATATATGACAAAATTAAGAGGGGTTGTTATTTATGAGTTTTTAGTATCATGCTTTGATTTATTTCCAATGAGAATTTTGTTTCCAACTTTATCGGGTTATAAAGCAATTAGTTTTTAATACACTATATGTATACTTTTTAATATATCATGAGATACTAATATCATCCTCATGAATCCTCATAAGGATTCTAACTATAAATCAATGGATTGCAAACTCACAGTTGTGGACAAGCCAGAAAATCCAACTTCTGATTTCGGCTTCCATGTTTCACTCGATTTTGGTGCTTGAACTATTTGTGGTATCATTGGCGTAATAGCACCGAAGCTTTAATGCTCCTAAAATATCGAGAGATCGGGAGAATGTTTGTAAGAAAGCACATTTGAATAATATATTGCGGATATCAAACACACATATTCATATATATATATATATATATATATATATATATATATATATATATATATATTGGTATAGTCTAATATGATGTGAGGAATTTTAATTGTTTATTGAGTACATAGACAATACAGGGTTTGCCAAATGTATTTTATAAAAATATATTTAGTGAATTCTTTAAAATTTGAAATAGGAGTACTGTATTAGAATATATAAATATATATATATATATATATATATATATATATATATTTAATACAGGATGTCCCGGATAAGAACCGACAAATAGCTAAGGGGTATAGGTATAGAAGTATGACGATTGGGGCAATTTACCTCTATACTAAGTTGCATACCTGAGGAGTTATAGGGCCTCAAAGTAGGGCCTATAATTTCGAAAAAAAATTATTTCTCTGCAACCCTTTAACTTAAAAATACCAAATGTGGGCAATGAAAACATGCCCTACAACAGCTATGGAAGTTAATCTGAACCTCACGCCAATGCATATGTGCAGGAAAGTGTACCAGAGAGAGCGAGATGCAGATTGAGTGGAGAAGGAATTCCTTAAAGACGTTCAATACAGAATATAGTAAACAATGGAGAGAGATCAAAACACCATTACTAAACACTGTAAGTATACTATTAAATGATATAATAACGGTTCATAAATAAATGATTTTGAAGATTGAAACTAACTTTTCCACATATGTAACACGCCCTGAACAATATCCTACCATAAAATTGGTCATTTGTTTACACTGTACCTGCTAATGACCAAACATGTATTATATCTGGATTTATAGAACACGTTGTACTGGCTCTGATGAGCTGAAAATCAATAGTGTTCATGTGTGAGGCACCCTGACGAATAAACAATCATAAAATGGGACACGTATACACTCCGGAGGCTGTATAGTGCTAATGAACTGCAATTTCTCCAAAAATGTATATCTGGATTTATAGGACACGTTGTAGGTACTGGTTTTGGTGAGGTGGAAATTAATGAAGTTCTTCTGTGAGACACACTGAACAATAACCAATCATGACATTCATTTGTCAGTTATTCACACTCTAGAGGCCGAACCAACCCGAAATTTTTCCAAAAATGATCAAAAATGTGGTACTTCGAGTACTGGCTCTAGTGAACTGAAAATGAATAGGGTTCATCTATTAGACGCCCTGAACAATATCCAATAATAAAATTGGTCACTTGTATACACTCCGGATGCTGTATAGTGCTAACATACCGAACTTTTTCTAGAAATGAAAAAAAGGAGGTACTTTAAGTTTAATAGCATAACGTCGCCTAAAGTAAGTTCCCTCATAGTGGCGTATGTTAGCCCGTGCTCGCCGAATACAGAAAACCTAAATTGAGAGAGTGGCGGAGATTCGCAAAGAATGTGTTCGACAGTCTCATCTTATTGTTCACATCATCTACAAACAGGGGTGTCAGAAAGACCCAGTCTGGGGAGGTGTTTTCGTAGGTGGCAGTGTCAAGTCAGAATACCCATGGTGGTTCGTAGGTTCTGCCTGTTCATAGACACATATTTTTTTTTGTTATTTTGCTGTCGGGATACTATACCAGTTCCTTGGCAAGCCTGCAGCCTTCTGCGTCATCCTATCTATCGTTAAATAGGTCATCCGTCGGTGACGCCGATGGACCAATGAAAGTGCCGGGTCCCAAGTGTTTTTGGGAGGCTGCTTTCCTGGCTAGCGAGTCTCCCTTTCGATTTCTCGTGGCCATTGATCCAGCCTAAAGTGACCGTGTTGTTGTTACAGTCTTTGATTAAGGCCGAGTGACATTCTAGTACTATGACCGATGTAATCAGTGGTCTGTTCAGGGCTAGTAGTGTTTGTCTACTATCCGTAAGGATGTAAATATCAATACCAATGTTTTACTTTTTTGTATTCTATTTTGCAGCGATGTAGATAGCAGTGAGCTCGGTTAGAGCAACATTTGCGTTTCAGCCCATTGCCCATTTTATGTTTAGATTCAGGGGTCTGGAAAAAATGGAGATGCGCTCAGTTCAACATCGATAAGAAATATAGTAGGCAGAGAATCATAATCGTGTCGGATAGCCAGACAGCAATTGAATCGCTAAGATTTTCTGTAATCAGCTCTAAAATGGGGAGTGCATGCGTAGGCGTACTGAATGAACTAGGCAGGCAGAGCATAGCTACCCTGGTGTGGGTACCAGGGCACAAGGCATACTGGTGTAGAAGAGAACGAGATACCTAATGATCTAGCAAAGGAAGGGGCACAAACACTTTTCTGAGAACCAGAACCTTTCTGTGAAATCATTATCTATAGAATATTGGGAGAAATGAAAATCAATTGAGCAAGGAAAATATTGGACTGCTGGGACAACATAGTAGACCAAAGAAAAGCAAAGATACTACTGGAAAACTGTGATCATAAGAGATTGGAACAATGTATTAACCAGAGCAAGTCAGCCCTAAGAGATTTAACAGTGGTTCTAACAGGAAATTTCCGCCTGAACGGCAACCTCAAAAAACTGAAACTTGTGAAGAGAGGCGACTACAGATTCTGTGGGATAGAAAAGGAAACATCCATCTACATACTTCCTAAATGCACGGCATTGCAGATTCTCGGAGACACCTGGGAGCACACAACATAGAACAGGAAGACTCACCCAAACTGAAGCAGGCGGATATCGTAAAAAATTATAAACGGATCAAAATAAAAGAACTACTAGTTTCAGGGGCAATTCTTGGAGACTGAGACTGAGAGAACGGGACACAATAAATCTTTTAAATCTCGGTGAATCTCAACTCTGTCAAGTATACCTACATACATACAAGAATTCCTTTAATCCCACTTCACTTCTCCCCATTATTGAAGTTTCATTCGCCAACGTTATAATTTGGACATATAATGTTTAGCTTCTCACATTGTAAATCTTGATTAATGTGACCTACTTTGATTTACAGACCCCACAAAAGCTGTCGCCGGTACCGAAACGAATTTTGTGTTGAGAGTTGAACAATTGTTTTCGCTTTTCCTGAAATTTCGGAATACATACGTATAGCTTGTCACTGTAACTGTGAATTTCATGAATATCAACTGAATTATATGAAAGAACAAAATTGACTTAGATCTTGTAGATATCAACATCTAGATAATGTTTAATTGTGAACTCTGAATGTTCTCGAATTTAATAAAATATTTTCACATTAAATTATGTGAAAATCTTGTATATAATGTGGTCGTTATTATGAACAGTTTTATGAATATGTATCAATATACGTCGGTGTCATCTACATTTGTACCTGCTACCTAGCTGAATCTCTAGTAAACGAGCCGTCAAATCGTCGACTATTCCTGTGATAACTACATCCGCAGCTATATCTGCCTTTCTATTATAAAACTAATTGATAAATATCTATCACTATGAAATTAACTGTCTCGACCCTTACTTCGTGGAATCTGCTTATATTAGTGTTTTAAATGAAACTCACGGTTTCTAGTTAATTCCACAATATAATAAAAGTTATTGAAAATTCTAAAAAATTGACAATTGTTTCGATAAATCAATATCATCGTCAGAATGACAAAAGTTACATTTTATTTGATGCCTACCTGATGTTTAGTAGTTATTTTTGGCTAGACCAAGAAGTCACCTAACTTGTGATTGACTTAATATATGTTTATATAAAAAAGAAGAAGATTGTGATATTACAAATATTGAAGCTTAGATATTAGTTTTCCTGGTTTTCTATATCATTGCACAGTAATACTGATCTTAATTGGAAAAATGATATCCAGGATATCACCATAGAGCTAATAATATCTAAGCTTCAATATTTGTAATATCACATCTTCTTCTTTTTTCTATAAACATATATTAAGTCAATCACAAGTTAGGTCACTTCTTGGTCTAGCCAAAAATAACTACTAAACATCAGGTAGGCATCAAATAAAATGTAACTTTTGTCATTCTGACGATGATATTGATTTATCGAAACAATTGTCAATTTTTTAGAATTTTCAATAACTTTTATTATATTGTGGAAATAACTAGAAACCGTGAGTTTCATTTAAAACACTAATCTATCACAATATCAACATAACTAACTACTACAGATTTCATCACCACCCAGACTCAACTAACAATGATACAAGCTCTAACGAAAAGTCACTCAAAACCAACCCACGACCCGCAGACAACTTCAGAGATCTGAAATTAGAAACGATCATCAGATTTTCAACGGTTATATCTACCGAAATCATTAACACTTCCTATCCGTTAGTGAAGTTTACCAGCGATATCTTCGAAACCAATTATCCTAGAACACTGACACAAAATATGATTTAGTTTTTTGTTGAGCTGCGTAGTATATTGAGGAAATGAATGGGGGTTTTAAAGGAGATTTATTTTTTATCTCTCTCATTGAAGCATTAGTGGAATCATCAATGTCCCAGATCTGAATAAAGTATTAATACTAAAGAAACTGACCACTTTGTAGAAGTCAACCAAAATATCCAGTGAAAAAATATCCGAAAAACAGTCGCTCAAACCAAAGCTTTTATTGTTAATAATACTGGGTTTAATTCTACTGCGAAAGATCCTAATTTGTGTGTCCAGAAGATAATGATATAATATTTTATCTATAAGTCATAGTGATAAATAAAAATGTTACATGAAATTTAATATTCGAGAGACAACTTTTAAATACGACTGGCACGTAGTGGTTATTAGCCCCGACTGTCAGAAATTATTCTTACGAACTGATATGAACTTAAGATAAATATGTTAATAACACAAGTTAATAAGATATATTTCAACTAATGGTAAAACATATTTGAAAACATACAAATATTTACTATAAAAATAAAGATTGGAAACATATAGGAATCAATTAATTTCATATTCCATTTATCGTAACCAATTAATCACAATGTATATTATTGGTACGAATTGAACTTGACCGTTCTTAGTCACTTACAGGTCATGTATTAGTATCGTTTAAGTGTTATTCAGTGTGTAACTGAAACCCAGTGGTATTTGTCGAGATGATTCATTTTCACACTATAATCCAGATTGGGGTAAGTCTGCATTTACATTAATTTATGGAATCATCGTGAAACTTATGGTCGTCATCCGTCTTATCAACTATCTACATTATATACCTTGTTCTACTACACGAATATCCATACAACACGTGGCAATCCTGCGAACTAATGGTATCATAAATTGTTCGTTCAATAATATACTATTTTCTACAACTGCTATGAAAAGTAGCATATTTCTCATAGCTTACTTAATTTAAAAACCATATATTGCTCACACTGTGAGAAATATCATTTCTCACGGCACTTTGTCCACACTACATACATTTATATGTAGAATCCAGTAGGGGATCCTCGATGCCCAGCCAATTTCAGAAACTTATACTCGATGCCCAGCCGTTTTCGGTGGGTGGTCCTCGATGCTTAGACTTTTTCTACAAAACTATTTACCTGTATTCTTTAAATTTGTGTAGTTGTAGAACTTCCACACTCGTGAGAAAAGTTGAACTTTTCCCACTTGTTGTACAATATACTATTAACTCGATACGTAGGATAGCCTAATAAAAATGATGAATGCGCAAAATCGGTACGAAGTGCATTAATTAAACGGTTAATATCAGCCAAATGGCTTCCTCAACAGAGAGTGCTGTTCATTATTTAAAGGTGTGAAGAAGCAATTTTCGATATTTTCATTTAGGGCAAAATTTTTTGATCGCTTCTCTGGCTTCAGGCTCTGATGTAAATATGTTTGCCTTACTAAAATAAATATACATATACATCATAGATATGCTGAAAATGTTGTAAAGATAGAATAAACAGTACCAAAACAAAAAATAAAAAGCGAATTCAAAGTTCAAACTTTGGAACTAATTCGAAAGAGAGTACTGACATTTTTTATATGATTACTAACATTAGTTTGGTTCATAATATACGCTTCTCATTGGTTCCGGAACAACCTGTATAACTAAGTTGAAAGAGTATCAACATTATTCTTGTTCAGTATTTGTTTAATAATATAATTCTCAATAAATGAGAATAGCAAGATAAAAATAACTGTATACAAGAAAAAGTAAACTGAAAACTAACCTTCTTTTGGAGGGTTGAATCCATGGACTTCGCAGTATGTAGTAGGTCCCAACCTTTCTGGAGTTAGTAGAGTTTCAGTACTGGGGAGAACGGTTGGAGCGTCTATGGTGAAAAAGGTAGAACATGATGCAGATGCCCGTTGTTCTTGTTCTAATTGTCTTTCCCTCATCTCCCGACGACACTTAGCACATCTTTTCATCTCACTGCGCACGCGCAACAACCACACCATACCGAACAGAGCCATGCCAATTGGCCGCCTCATTGTAGACGATCCCTCATAGCAGGGCAAGCTCAGGTGGGACACCCTGTGTAAGGTTACAGGAGTAATATGGTTAATGGAACGGTGAATGAAAATGTTCCAATAGCGACATCAATTTTGAAAAACTGATAATTGCAAGAAGTTTATATTTGAGAAAAATTATTATCGTCAAAATTATTGTTTAGTTATGATTACCAGAAATGACAGAAAAAATTTAGTAAATAAGAGTTTCCAGGAGCCAAGGAATCATCGAATAAAAGGTAGTTGCCCCAAAAGTAATAGAGGCAATGGCATGTTTAGTGTGATATTCATGATAGGTAAAATTGTAGAAGAGTTTTTGTCCTTACACCAGGATCTACAACAATATGTTTAGTGTTCAAAATGATTGACGTATTAGATTATAAATTTCTATACACCATGGGTAGATGCGGAATTTATAGAAAACACGTCTACCCAAGACCTTATCAAAAATTAAAAAGATCTTCAAGTTGATTTGGGGTATCTAAAATAATAGCAAAGGCGACACTTTCAATATATTTCAGCGAGTAAAATGAAATAAGATATATTCTACAGGAGAAAAGAATATAGAAATTAAAAAGTACGCAATTAAAATACAAGGCATTTCATAAAACGACTTGGATATTGTGATTATATTGTGAAGTGAAGATATTTACGAAGATCTGATTTGAGTGAAAATTATGTTGAAGATAAAAACGAGGATTGCAAAGTAGATAAGAGAAAACAACGAAAGGTATAAACATTAAAGATTTATACAGTATATGAGGTATATGATAAGTGAATATGCTCATAGAGATCGAAGTTAAGTAGACAAAAGAGAATAGGGCAAAAAGAATATGAAGCAAAATTCAGGAAAAGGTGAAACAAACACGCTATCTAAAGGAATGAGAGAAAAGTGTAACTATATGAAAATATTCAGATAGAGAGCATGTGAAAAAGTCGTGCTAATGAAGAGTGATTAGGATAACATCGGAAACGCTATTACAAATTAAAGAATAAATGAGATGTATGTCGATTTGACTAAAGTGATATGAATTTAGAAGAATTAACAAAATAGCTGTGAGAATTGTGAAGGAAGAATGAAAGATAGATGGAAAAAATACTCCAATGAAAAATTGAAGGATTCATGAATCAACAGCATGAGGAGAAAGGAAAATATTAATATGATTTGGATGAAATGGAGCAAAAACTAGAGGGATCGTAGATTATTTCGAAAATTTTGAAGCTTTGGGAGAAGAAAATCATACTTGAATTATTTGCATGGTCAAACATTGACTTCGCGATAAAAAAGGAAAATGTTCGGATATACGATTTTTGCTCCAAGAAGATTTCTGTATTGTGGAAAAAATCAATCAGATTCATATAACTATCAAAATAGCACTATTTGATACAGTTGATGAAATTATATTGCAGCGACAATTTTAGAAGAGCATCGAGCAAGGTTTTCAGCTTTGTATCGGGCCAGTTGTTTATGATAAAGCTAATACAAATAATCTGTTACGATTATAAGACCCATTTTCATGATTTAAGACGAGTTCTCCTCAGAGTTAACAAAAAGAAACTATACAAAGTGTTGAAATGGCTAGAAGTGCCCGGTAAAATGATCAGTTTGCCAAAAATTAGCATAACAAAAAAGTAGTGGAGTGGTTCAGAGCAGATAAAGATCATGCGCTCTCAAGATAGGAGTTGGAATGGGTTCGCTATCACCAACGGCTAGTGTTAGAAGACATAAGTAGAAGATTAGGGACAAAAAGCGATGGAACAATTCATTACAATGAGGAACAATGTTTCGTTAAAGTAGATGGCAAAAGCGACAAAATTACCTCTGTGGATAAAGTCATAAATTTGATGTGCAATTTGAAACTATAACTAAGCTGAAAGCAATCGAAATATATATGTTGTTGTTGTTTGGCAAAACTGGAAGTATGCGAAAATGTCTTATCATAAAGTTGGAAACAAACACAGGTTTTTGAGACGAAACCACTCACCTGTGGGGCTCATATGCAAATTTGGTCATGAAGAATTGAATATGATCACAAGAATAACGGAAAGCAATGAAAAATATGATGTTCTCAGTACATTCATGTATTCTTAACATTTTTGAGATCTAAGGATCTCTGCTTCAGATATCTTGATGTCATTATATACTGCCCGAAAATTGTATAATCTAAAAAGATGCTGATGAGATAATAAAACTTCCTGCAACTACTCAATTGAATAGGGTTTGAAATGTTTTTCATGAATCAGATAAAAATCATAGAGGACTAGAGACAATAGGCTTTTTGCTTGATTTCAAAGTTTTCACTCATTATAATTGTTTGGATTTTGAGCATTATTGTATGAAAAAATTGAACATTTTAAATTTTCAACCTTAATATTTTCTAAATTTTCAATGTGATCAGATTTTATTGTTATCTAACCAAAAAACGTTCAACATCAAGTGGCAAAAGATTACATTGCATACTTTTTTGAAAAAATAAATTTTTATGAAATTTAAAAAAAAAATTTATATTGATAATTTTGTCAAATGTTCCAACAGATCCTATCTACCCACCATTTTCGTTTGTGCAATCCTCTAGCAAGGAGCCAATATTTCATTTTATCTGATTCATATATTCTAAGTAGGTAGTGCTATGATTAGCTTTGTGGAAAGCACGTGAAATGACCACTTCTCCTTTTTCGTTATATGGAAAACTGCACTTTACATAGAACGCTCCATTGAAAATTTTGTTAATAGCGATATAAACAGAAATAATCGCTAGTAAGTAAGAATACAGTTTAAAATCCACAAATAGGACAAAGTTAATGTTTTATTTCAGTGATATACAAAATAATTGGACAAGGATTTTTCCAACCTATCAATTTTCTCCCGAAAAATTATTTAAATTTTTAACCATTGGAGAAATTGCTTTGACATAGCGAGCATTATTGAATTAAGGAGAGAGTGAAGAACTTCCGATTAGTTAATTTATACTTCACACTTCTTATTACGTCTATATGACGATGATTGACTCATATTAGCGCGCTCTTGCAGTAAAGGATTGAATTTTACTATCATTGAAATAAAACATTATTTTTCCGCCTACCTCTATCCAAAATTAACATTTCCTGGCCTTATTGTAGGGAGCAAAGTCGTAATTTTCCTCCATAGAGAGGAAAAGTACTTTTCCTCCCTAGTGAGTGAAAGTGACGTCATAATACGTTATCAATGATATAATTTTTGCAATTCCGAGACTAAAGTGGTCACTTTAGCCTCACATGTTAAAAACTAAAGTGTCTCTTTTAGACCCGAGGGATATAAATAGACAGTTAAAATCCCAAGGTATTTAAAGTACAAATACAAACGTACATTCCCGATGCCTTGCCAAGCATTTTAGAAATCCGTCCTCGATGCCCAGCCAAGTTTCATAAAAGTACTCCTCGATGCCCAGCCAAGCATTTTAGATATCCATCCTCGAAGCCCAGCCAAGTTTCGTAAAAGTCCATCCAAGTAGTATTTATTAATTTTGTTTGTTAGTTTCATAAATAAATTATTCAAAAATGTGTTTTTATTTGAGGGAGGCGGAAAAATCATTTGTATAACATGAATGATTGTTATACAACTATCTATTGGTGAGAACTACTTCATACGTAGGAAATTATATGATATATTTTTATTTTGCAGATGCTTTTTTGAAGATATAATACTTCTCATTACAATTATTTGATAATATGAAAAAAACTGATTATGTCCTGAATACGTTCCCTCTTTAATAGCAGTACATGTGCAATATATATTTTCTTTCTAATTTCCACATCTAAATATTTGTTCTCAAAGCATCACCTTCTTATTAAAATTTTTAATTTGGCTCCAGTGACATGTGTTATAATGTAGAGGCAATTTTAAAAAGAGATAAATTTATTTCACCTTGAAAATAACATCCACATTGACGTAATTATATTCAATTATGGATATTTTTCAATATGAAGTGAGAAGCTCCGGAACTTGTACTATGAGAATAGAATGCTGAGCACGATGTAAAGTTGTATCTTCTATGTCCTTTGATGTATCAAAGTAAATGTTGAAAGGATTGTAGCGATCATCAGACTCCGCATTTCAAATACGGTTATAATATTTCAAGGTGCTCCAGAATGCCGTACCAGATTAAACTGTTATCGATTTGCTATGAAACCCTGTGTTTAACTTCAAATATGATTACAATGTTATAAGGTGCTCCATAATTATCGTATCAGATCAAACTGTTATCGATTTTCTATGAAACCCTGTATTTAACTTCCCAAAAACAGATTCTTCAATATATTTGGCCTCTCAAAAAACGTTCATGATATTACTCTCACTCACATCCATTTGCTCTGATTTCTTCCTTCCAATATTCATATTATATTCAGTGTCTCCGTAAGTTAGCGGCGTAGGAGAAACTTTTTTATTATTAAGTTTTAGAAAAAAGTTATTCTTTAATAAAATTTCTGCATGGTCCAAAACTTACCATGCCATTATCAGATATCAAGATTCAGCAGTGGTATACGAGGTTTGTCAAAAAAATATGATTTTCGCTCAAGAGTAAAGACCGTTATTTTTGTCAAAATCGAAAATTATTATTGTTGTTATTTTAGTGCAACGACAGTGACCGTAGAAGTGATATCGCCAACATTTTATATTCATACAAGTGCAAAAAGCAGGACCGGTTTTGGTCTAGCTAGAAAGCTGGATATTCTGTTACTGTATATAGTGGTATTTTATTGGTTTAAAAGAACAGTAGCACCAGTCTATCGCCTGAGGAAGGTGATACAGCCAGAGCGGGTCACTGATACAAACCTGTTCACCGCGACTTCGCCGGCACCGTGGACGCCTCCATCGAAGAAACCCTGCCAAACCACATGTCCTGCCGAACTTTTCAGTTCGACAGTTCATTCGATACACTTGGAAGTGTAAATTGTTTCTCCCGAAACAAACTCTATTTATGAAAATATAAACAGTGTTTAATCTTGTTTTATTTCAGGCAACATATAAGCAAGCCACATCATCCGAAGAGGGAAGGATATTTAGCATCCAGGTAATATAAATCTCCCTTAAAGCTAATAAGTCAGGAAACCTTTAACTGGGGAGTCCGCTGTCGGTATTAGCTTCCGCCCTCACATCCTAAACCACCAATATGTCCTCGTATCACTCACGCCGAAGAAAATCCACCAAACCTTCTCCTCTCCCACAATTCACAATAAACCTCTTTCACTCAATGAACCCTAACCACCCCCTATTTAATCCGGACGAGTACGAAGAGAACCTTAAACTTCTCTCCCTTCCCAGCGTCCAACAAAGTCTTGCCCTCTACGAGAAGGAATCACCTTCTCTATCACCCACACAAAACACAACCCCTTCACACGCCGCCTCCAATTCAACCCACTCTCACTTACCATCGACACCCCAATCTACAAGACAAACAAACACACAAACACCATAACAAACCCTCCCCTGATTCCGACAAGTCTTACAACTCCTCAGTAAGATTCCAATCCAGCACACACTAACCACGCTACTCACAAAACACACTTACACGACAATACACACAAACCGCATACGCATCCCCATCCTCAACAAGGTCTTCCTCCGTAAGATCTAAATCCCATACACCTTCAATCACACAATAACCACCTGTCCCCGACGAGGATGGCTTCATCCTCGTCGGTAAAACCAAGAGCCGACCCACAACACCCGAGCAAATCATTCACCCTACAACTACCCCCACACACAACACCATACAAACCCTAAACCTCAGAAACCTTACACCCCAATATTCCACACAGAAAGCCCTCTACACCCTTCTAAACACTCTCGAGCTCCTCAACGGACATATCATCTATCTCAAAGTCAACTTCAACAGAACCGTGCTTTTGATAACCTCCTCCCCCCTGTCAGTCTCAACTCTTCAGAGACGAATTCACAACTCCACTGGGGACAACAACATCATCCTCAACGATCTTAACTTCACCGAACGTCCACCTCGTCAAGTCAATAAAACTCTTATACCCACATTCTCTTTCGTCTGCAGGAATGTAGACACCACTATCAGCCCCGAAGAATTTGCAGAAATTCTTCGCAACAAACAAATTCCTTTCCTCAAAACTTGACGAATCGTAGCTAAGGCCACTAATAAACCCACTTCGATGTTCCGCATAATCACCACCTCCGAAACCCACTACCACCATTCCCTCACCTCCGGCCTCTCATTCCATGGACTCCCACATCGGTGCGAACCATCTAATACCAATCCACTACCCCCAGTGCCCAAATATTGCAGTCGATGCACCCAAACCGGACATTCTTCCGAATCTTGTCGGTCCAAACCGATATGCCCCTCTTGCGGTCACACAGGCCACCGAACCGGAAATTACCTCAAGTCCGGCACTCCGAAATGTACAAATTGCGGTGGTCCTCACCCCGCCTTCCACCCTCGCTGCCCCCACACATTGCTTTCACTCCCATCAGGAGTGAAAGCGATTCAACTTGATTCGCGAACCCCATCCACCCCGTCGGTGCTGCAGGTTTTTCACGCTTTTTCCTGTAGCATAGTGAATTTATTCGCTAGCCAAATGGGCCGACGTACGACGCAAGTTTTAGATTTAATATTATTATTCGGTGCCAGCCCACTCAATACAATATTTTAACTAGTCATATTAAAATCTTCATTCTCAACATTTTAATAAGTAAATACAAAATTCAACTCAATAATCGAAATTTTTTTTAAACTTCCACATTCAACACACCACACCGCAGATAAACACGCCTATCCAACAAATTCCTCACCTCGAATTCCAGAAAAGCCAGTCGCCACCACCCGACATCATCCACACATCTTTCAATGTCTCCTAGTCACTTTTCCAACAAAATTCAAATTAAACTAAATAATTTCAAAAACCATTCCCAACGCTTCTTATTAACTCTTATGACATAGGAGACACCCAATCCCAAAAATATTTTTCATTTTCCAACAATTTCAATCACCCACCTCGCCCCTATTAACTATCCGCAACGCAACGTGGTTCGTCTTATTAATTTTATACCTTTACCAGATACTTCTAAATTTCACATTCCATACATCTTTAAAACCACGTTCGCACAAAAATCATCCAATTTCGATGCTGATTGCTCCTGCCTCTCTCTCCGGTTGATTTCTAGCAAAAAAAAACACAATTCACCCATAAAACCAAACAAATCTTCAATTTTCTATACACCTGTTTTCTCAACGTGCCATACACTTTTCTAAAAAACTGAATTTTCAGCCCTACCTAAAACACAAGCCAAGTCAATACGCGCACACAAACCACCCACAAAGACACCTACAACCAGCCCTGAAAAGGAAATAAATCCTAAAACAGGGCCAAACTCCAATACAAAAACAAACCCAAATAAAACACTACGAGCCCCAACTCAAAAAATCTACGAACTTCTCTCTCTCTCGCTCTTAAAAGAAGTGTTTTGTATTAATTTGAACTCTATATAGGCAAGTAGTCGGTAGGGATTGCATGCTGTGGCCTTACAACCCACTATTGCAATAGTAATAGATACTCATTATTCAATAGAGTATTATTTCACCCTATTACTTTTCCGCCCAACCTATCTATATGCGAGAAAAGTATTGGTTTATCCCAAAAAAAGTTAGAATTTATAAATTTTTTTTTGAGTTATTTTCACGTTTTCCATCAACAACAACACGAATAATCGGTTTTTAGAAAAAAAATCCTGTGTCGGCCACTTTTCCTTACATGTCTTGTTAGCACGATACAGCCTCCATAGTGCCATAAGTCACGAATTTTATGATTGAATATTGTTAAGGATCCAGTACAACGGGTGCTATATTACTTGAAGTACGACATTTTGTCATTTTTTGAGAAATTTCACTTTGTTAGCACGATACAGTCTCCAAAATTCAACAAGTCACAAATTTTATGATTGAATATTATTCAGGACGTCTCACTGATGAACCCTATTGATTTTCCGCTCACGAGAGCCAATACAACATGTGCTACAGTACTTTAAGTACAATATTTTTGTCATTTTTGGAGAAGTTTCAGTTTGTTAACACGATACAGCCGCCGGAGTATATACAGGTGACCAATTTTATGATTGGATACTATTCATAGTGCGTGTCAATGATGAACCGTATTGATATTCTGCTCACTAAAGCCAGTACAACGGGTACTATGGTTTGTCATTTTTGGAAAATTTTCAGTTTGTTAGCACGATACAGCCTCCAGAGAGTATTCGATTGATCAATTTTATGATTGAATATTGTTCAAGGTATCTAACAGATGTACCCTATTGATTTTCAGTTGACTAGAGCGATAAATCCAGATATACTAAATTTTTGGAGAAATTTCGATTTGTTAGCACGATACATGTTCCAAAGTGTATATAAGTAACAATCTCATGATAGAATATTGTTCAGAGCCACAGATGCGGAAAAGTTAGTTTTAATCTTCAAAACCGTTTATTTTTTATTGGTTTTGATCAGGATAAAAGAATTTCACTACATTCCACCGTCTGTGATAACAGCTCGTTTGTTCAAGGCGTCGCTGCGCACGATGGTAGAGCGTGGGTTAATACAACAAATTACTCCAATTATAAAGAAGAAAATGTTTAGAGTTAAAAACAATGAAATCGAGCCCATGAGGAGATCAAATTAATGAGCTTAGGGTAGGAAGCCATAGACCGGAAGCTGACCGAGATATAATAAAAAACCACGTTGTGTCATTTCTGACTTGTGTGAGTCATTATAGGAAGAAAAACGCTCCTAATGTAAGATATTTACCCAGAGACCTTACAGTTGAAATCGTGATACGTATTCACATCTTAAGTTGAAAACTAGGGCCATTATTCGTTAAAAACAGATGTGTGGTGAGAAATTTATAAATATTAAATAGTTGAACCTGTGATATTTAACAATGAAATTTGTAATTGTCTTGATAACCTTCCCCTACTCGAACGTCAGCATATACGGATCCAGCAGAATGGTGTCCCAGTCACAGCAGACCGTGGTGTGATCCTAGAGACTGGAGGAATTATGGTGGTGGCTGGAGAGGTTACCCTGAGGGCAGGAGACATTTGGAGCTATCCTAGAGTTCTGCTTAAGTTCGGCTAGAGTGCTAGAGTTCTGCTAGAGTTTTACTAAAGTTCTCCTAGAGCTAGGTTACAGTTCTCCAAGAGGATGCATATGAAATCTTGTTGATTCAAATGGAAGAAAAACAAGCTTCGTGTCGTTGAGGCGCTTTATTCACAAAATTTAGAATGGGAACTAGTTTTTTAACTTCGATACAATTGAAAATATAATAGTCCAATAGAAATCGTCCGACATCCGACTGGCATGTTACAAGGAAATGTCGAAAATAATATTTTTTGATGTAAATAGACAATGTTGATTATTTGACAATAATTATTAATTCTAAATATTTCTTCTTTATAATAAATTTCGATATTGTCAAAAATAAAGGTACTTTACGTTTGAGCAAAAATCACATTTTTTGACAAACCTTGTATACAACTGCCAAATTTTGAGACCGGATGGTTGCATTTAGGTTTTGGACCATGCAAAAGTTTTTATAAGGAATAACTTTTTTCGAAAACTTGATAATAAAAGAGTTTTCCATATGCCGCCAACTTACATAGGCACACTGTATATCACTGCTCGTCAAATTCACAGACAATAATGGTGTAATTATTTACCAAATGAATCATAGCAACTCAGAATTATCAAACGTTTGAATGCAGATCCTTTGCAAATGAAAATGGGAATATCACGAAAAATAATGATTGATAATGATTCTGATACGGAATGTTCATCAAGAATACCAATTCAATAATAACACAAGTCTATCATTCTCTCAGTTTTTTCATTGTTTTGGCCCAGACTGTAACTGATTCAACGGATATGAACAAAGGCAATCATTTTTAAAAATTTGATAGTCCCGGCTGCAACAGATCTTTGTTCTTGAGGTCCTCCCAAGGACACTGAATTTGTTGTAATTCTCAGGGAATATTCTTTCAAAAATACCGTGAATAACATATCAAAACTTCATTAATTCAATGACTAAGTGGAGAGTATTACAAATTTAAAACAGAATTCATGAGAATTGTAACTTAATCTGGCAGGTTGTTAGGATTTACCCGGTAACATTGTAACTATTTGAAATATGACTCGACTTTCACATACTTCAAAGGACGAAGAAAATATGAACTCAATCTTACTTATCAATCCCACTGTATATATAGTGCACAATCGATTCAAAATGAGAGAAGGATCCGTCCCTGCAACCTATTCAGTAGGACGTGTTTATTTCGGTGCTTCGAAAAAAGTGGAATTTCTAAGTTAAACAATTAATTGAATATTCTGAGTTTTAGGAAAATTACTATATTTATATGGTGAGTGCATTTGTGCAAACTACTATCAAATATACCTTGGCAGTAAACTGTATACTTTAGAATAACGTTGTCTTAAAACTAAAAGTCATCAAGAAAGTACGATATCAACTGGCGTACTGAAGCGCCTAGGACTCTTTCATCAGAGATCACATTAAATGCTAATTAATATTTCATACTCTTCTATAGTTGCTGAGTCAAAATATTCTTCAAAAAATTTTGGAATCATAATCAGTTCAATTGATGGTGTTAACGTTCAAGATTATTTAGTTCCTCTAGGACGAATCGTACAACCTAAAAATAAAACCCATATTTCTAAATTAAGTCAAAATCGGGTATGTGTTTATCTTTCAAGTACGCAACTGGTATACGACTTTATTAACAATCATGGATTCATAAAAGTTCTTAACCAAACTTTATGTGCTCGACGACTGATCACACAAGCTGAAAGACTTGTCCTTTCCAATGTTTGTCCTTCGATACCCAACGAACTTCTTCCTGATGAATTAAAAAAGCTTGTTCTGAATTTAGCGTCTCGATTAACGTCTCTTCGTATCAGCTCATTACTTCCCGAATTAGGTCAGATTTTGAGCTTTAGACGGCAGGCTTACGTTAGTCATCATAATTTGAATATTCCCGATTTCATTGTTAAAACCGTCGAGAAGACTAACTATAGGGTATTTCTTTCCCAAGATGGTGTACCCTGTTACATTTGGAAACAAACGGGTTATATTGCATCGCAATGTACAGCGCAACCTTTATCACAAACACTCACAGAACCTGTACCACAAATTCCTGAATAAACACCTCATACTCACCACAAACCATTTATTATTCTTTCAAAGAACCATCCACACAACCCCTTTTCACAAGCAGAAGTTTTTGCACAACCATTTGATGTGCAATCCTCATCGGTGGAAAATATACAGTCTTCATCCATTTCGTTGGCTGCACCTTCACCTCAAGCAGTGAAAACGTCAAAACCAACCATAGAACAGATCCCTATTCCAGAAAGCTCAGGTGAACCCGTCAGTGGAAATGAAAGGCCGCACCCTCCAACAAAACGTCAGTTTGTAGAAATAGCCTCTCCTTCAGATGCCAATACGGACCTAATCAACTTATTTACCAAACCATCATCCAACTCATCTGCAAAGACTAAAAAATCGAAGACAAATGGCAAATGCTCTGGCACCGACTCCACCAGAAATTTCGTCGACAATCATTCTCCCTCTTTTGTTTTAAACTACGATCAATTGATGCTTCTATTGGACAATGTTCAAGGAGTTCAAGATCCAATAAGTGTGATTAATGATTATACAGCGGATTTATGGGAATTAATGAATTCATTAGATGGAATATATCCTCATTTAACTGACAATTCTACGAAAACAAACATTACAAAACTAGAGGAGAAAATTTTCTGCCATATAAGTAAAGTAGCCTCGGACCTGGAAACCGATTCGTCGCAAAGTAGTTCTCACAATACAGCAAGGACTCGATACTACAGTGGAATATTGATGGACTCCTCCATCGCTTATCCATGTTACAGATTATCATCGCAGAACATTCACCTGAAATTATCAGTATACAAGATTGGAACCTTAAGACAAGCCAAACATACAGCACTAAACATTTTAAATGTTTCAGAAAAGATAGAACTGATGCAGCTCGTGCAAGTGGTGGCCTGACAACATTAATAAATAAATCTGTTGATTCTGTAATGTATGATGTAAACACAAACCTAGAAGCTCTTGTAAAAGTCATTTCCAATACTCCGTTATATATTTGTGGTATATTCATACCTTCCAATGCCCCTGTCGAATATTCAAGTTTTACAAATCTAATTGAGCAAGTTTCAACTCCGCGGATAATTTTAGGCGACTTTAATGGACATAATATTATGTGGGAATCACAAAGCACGAACTAAAGTGGTAGTCTAATAGAAAAAGCTATCGACGATAGACATCTAATTACTTAGACGATGGTAGAAGTACAAGATTCAATATGAACACGAATCTTCAAGCATTGACCTAACTCTATGTGACTCAAACATAACTGCTTCCCTATTATGGGATACTTTAGACTACATATATATCCAATAATTATTAATGGTAGTTGCACTCCACCGGATAACTCCAATAACTTAAGCAAACGGAAAGTTCACACGGGAAATTGGAACTCCTTTTCCAATACTATAGAACAAAGTATGAAATAATTAGTAATCTCACCTGATATTGACAACACGCTTTATCACTTCAATCAAATTATAATCGCGAGCGCGGAAAAACATATTGGAAAGACTAAACTAGTTTCAGGACGCCAACCTGCTCCTTGGTGGAACGCCGAATGCGAAAAAGCAATAACTGAGAGTAAATCAGCACTGAACCGATACAAGAAACATAAAACGTCTGAAAATGGAATGGAGTTTAAAAAACTGAAAGCATTTGCACAGTTAACAGTAAAATCGTCAAAAAAGAAGTGTTGGCAAAACTTTGTGCCTGGAATAAATAGCTCCATTTCAACCAGTCAGGTATGGAATAAAATTAGGAAAATGTTTGCAATACACACTTCATCAAACATAGAAAGATTAAGAAAATATACCAATATTATAACATCTGCCACGGAAATAGTTAGTATTTTAGCAAATGTATACAGAAAATATCCCTCTGATGAAAGTTACAAAGATGTACCGGACACAAGCTCTTAATCGAAGAAGTTATACGATATGGAGAAACTTACAAGAATTGTATGAACGACCCAATAAGACTCGACGAATTGAACAGCTGTCTCGATGAAATGAGAGAGATTAGTCCCGGAACAGATGACATACCACATATATTTTTAAAAATCCTGCAAAACAAAAATTACTTTCAATTTGATATGGTTTGAACATAAATTTCTGTCTCTTCGGTCTTGAGGTATAATTATTCCATTGCTAAAAAGTGGAAAATCTCGACTAAAGCCGGAGTCATACAGACCAATATCTTTAACATGTGCCATGTGCAAGGTTTTTGAAAAGATTGTGAACAACCGCTTATTATGGTATCTGGAAAAAAATAACTTAATAGCACAAGAACAAAATGGTTCGGCAGTGGACAATATCTTAGATTTAGAAAGCAACATACAGGAAGCGTTAGCTACCAAACAGAAATATTTTTTGATCTAAAACACGCATTTGAAACTGCATGAAGAAATCATATATTATGGACACTTCATACTTGGAACCAGAAAGGAAATTGTTTGTCTTTCATAGAAAACTTTCTGACGAATAGAAGGTTCCAAGTGAGAGTTAATAATTGTTTCTCTAATTCCACTATTCAACAAAATGGAGTGCCTCAGGGTTATGTATTAAGTCCGACTCTCTTTTTAGTTGCAATTAATAACATCATCAAAGCCGTCGACAAACCAATTAAAGCACGTTTGTATGCAGTTGACCTGGTTATATTCATTGAAGGAAAAAACTTGAATCTCATATCACAAATCCTTCAGAACACATTGGTAAAACTAAAAGTTTGGCCTAATGATGTTGGATTTGAATTTTCTGTCTCAAAAACATCTGGCATGATCCTCTCCTCAATAACTGTTCTAAAGCCTAAACTAAAGTTATACGACTCTCACTTACAATTTAAACCACATGTGAAATTTCTAGGTGCAATATTTGATGCAAAATGAAATTGGAAGCAACATATGAAGCAGCTAATATCATCATGTAATAAAAAGCTAAATTTATTGAAAACCCTATCCAACAAATACTGGAGATCGTATCAAACTACTTCACTTAATTTGTACAGATCTTCAATCAGATAAAAAAATGACTTCGCTTTGGTAGCTTAGACTGCTGCAAGTAGATCAGTCTTGAAACTCCTAGATGTGGTTCATAACAACGCGTTAAGAATTTCTTTGGGAGCCTTTAGAGCTACACCAGTAGAAAGTATGTATGTGGAAGCCGGAGAACCGTCTCTTCATTATCGTCGGATGTAGTTGACTCTTACACATGTAGCACCCATTGCACGAGATACCACAAAACCCATCCATCTTCACACCTTTCGGGACCAGCATCCTGGTGAAAATAATCAATTTACCAACAGAACAGAAGACCATACTCCGAACGATTACGAATCACGCTGAATAGCCTTAATATAAATGCTCCCGATACATTTTCTAATGCAATATCCTACCCTCCACCTTGGACACTGAAACCTTTACATTGCAATACACAACTCCTGCGCTACAAAAAAATGAGTCGAATAACTCCATAATTAAAAATGAATTTCAGGAGATCACTGTTCGCTGTTTTGAAGGTTACTCTCATATGTATACAGACGTTTCTAAATCCAACGACGGAATAGGATGTGCTTTTGTTGCACCCAGGAATCAGTTTTTGTTTAAACTCCCAATGTCCTGCAGTATAATCTCCTCAGAACTTTATGCGCTACATGAAGCCCTTAAGCATATAAGCAGCCTAAAACTTAACAATTACTTGATCGTCACGGATTCTTGAAGTACTGTTTCGTTAATCCAGCATTTATATCCATCTTATCTCCTTGGAAAGTTGATAAAATGCGAACTTAAAACAATTCAAGATGACGCAACAAACGTTCAACTCATCTGGATTCCATCCAATATTGGCATCAGTAGTAACGAGAAAGCTGATAAATGTGCGCGTCTTGCAGTGAATAGTTATATCTCGGGAACAGTTATAATATGTGCCAGCAGTGCCCTAAAAGGTTTTTATGAAAGCAAAATGTCCGGTATATGGCAAAACGAGTGGCATCGCAGTGATTCAATGCTGAGACATGTAAAATCGGTCGTTACATCTTGGGGGGATAACCATTTAAGTCAACTTAATCAAGTGACTCCTTCACGATTACGTCTGAAACACACTACGTTATCCCATTCATTTCTAATGACTACAGCAGAACATCCCAAATGCGATTCATGTGATGAAATATTACAAAAAACACATGATATCCCTATTAACCTGATAAAGTTGCTTGGTGAACATTCTCCAATAGACAAACTAATAAACTTCCTTAAGGATATCGAGGCTTTAATAAGTATTCAATTCAATATGGTTGATATTTAGTACAATATTTGTACATGCTTAATTTTAAAGTTGCGATTACTGTATATAGTTTATTTACGATAAAAAGACGATGCTGTCATTTTTAGTTACATTCCTCCTCATCAGAATAAATATTAATTTACCAACCGTGAATACAATTTATCCTCAACAGCCATGCCAATTTACAGCTAACTCGTTGGGAAAACTTCAAGACGTTGTCAAATCAACTGGTAAAATTACCCAGTTTGTTTTGACGTTTATTGACATTCGATCATCGTCTAATATTTACAAGTTTTTTTGGTGTTTTCAAATTCATTGCTTCTTTAAGATTCAAAAACAGTTATTTTCATAACTAATTATTTAGACAAATCTGCAGTGTGTGGTTAATAAAATGCCGAAGCAGCTGAACAGGAAATGTCAAGAGATGGTAACATCTTTGTTGAGCTATTTTGAACGAGAATGCCGAAATGGGGGCCCGCTTCTCCCGCTCACTGCTGTAAGATACGTCAGTAATAGTATTCGCTATTTGTATTCATCATTATTAATATTATTGTTACTTATTTAAATGTAAATGATTGAAAGTTTTTATTGTTAGGTTAGGTTAATTAAACTTGATAATATATTATTCTTTCATTAATTGAAGAAATTATATTGTAGATAGTTGCAGAAGCTTTACAACTTAGCGTTACTACTGTTAACCGTATTGCCGCCAAGCATAATAGAGGTGAACAGCCTAAAAGCCCACCTAAAAAGAGACAACTCATAAAACTTACTGTTGAAATTGATAACTTTGATAAAAATGCTTTCTGAAATGTTATATATGAAATGTATGGAAACAGTGGGTATATTGAATTTACTGTTTTATTTCATTCACGATTAACTAACACAATATTTTTTCAGAGGAACACATAACCTTTTAAACTTTAAGAGACAAACTCCAGGAGCGTGAACTCTTTATTGGTTGTTTAACAGCACTCTGGAAGATAGAGAAAAATATTGGATTCCTATACCAAAAATATTATCCCCGTCGTGGTTTAATGCATTAAAACGTGTACATTTTCTAAATGAATATGTCAAGATAAAAAGGGAAGGTTTATATAAATTTGTGTTTTTGGATGAGACTTGGATATTAAGAGATGGTACTGTTGGACGTTCTTGGCAAGATTATAATCATAGAAGCGTGAATAAAAACAAAATTGGTGGTCTAAGGTAATTGAATAATAAAATTAAGCAATTAATTTATGATGGACTAAACTTCCTGCTATTTTAAGACCTTTTCAAATATTTACTAGTCACACTATTTTATTTAAATCTATATATTTATTAATAGTTGTTTTGAGCTATGCAGTCTATCTATGAAACCTAGTAGTAATTTGTTATTTCCTTATTGTAGGTATATAGTATTGCATGCTTGTTCCTCTTCTGGATTTATTCGTGGAGCAGGGTTGGTTTTTTCTTCCAAAAAAACAAGATGGTGATTACCATGGTGAAATGAACCGAGGAATTTTTTTGCATTGGTTTGAATACCAGCTTTTAGTGAACTTGGAAGAAACTGCCACAATTGTATTGGATAATGCAAGTTATCACAGTACAGTGATCAATCAAGTACCAACAACAGCTACCAAAAAGGATGATATACAGAACTGGTTGATACAAAATGATATTCCTTTTGAAAATACTTTCCCCAAAACCCAATTATTGAATTTAGTACAACGGTAAGTTGATATAAACATTTTTCAATATAATATGGTAATACTTAGATGAAGTATTTTGTTTAAATATATGCATGTTTGTGGTAATAAACCACCAACAGTATATGACCACTGTATGGTCAACTGGTCAACCCAATTGAACATATTTGGTGCATAGTTAAAAATGTTTAAAGAGATCATGTGAGAACTGATGGAACTTCAACAGAACAAGCAATAGGTGTATGGAAAAATCTTTAGAAAAAGTGACTACTGATATTTGGTCAAAGACAGTAGAGCACACTGAAAAAATTATACAAGATGGGTGGGATAGAGAAGTAGTATTCGATAGACAGGATGTGCTTCCACTTATTATTAATTTTGACAGTAACGATGAAGATAGTGATGATTTTGTAGTGGAGTAAAGGAAATCTTGTGTTTCATTTTTTGTATATTTTTAGCCAATTTGCTGTACTTCCACCTTTTCAAAATCACTAATAACTATTATTAAATTAATTAAGTACATCCATTTTATAATACACAAATTGAAACAACGACCACAGTATCTCTTCATAAATAATACTGATAAAATAGGAGTTTTTTATATTTATATCTTGTAACAAAATTCTATTTTGTTATCTATATTTTTCTTTTCCATTCTGTTTTTATTATAGTAAATATAATAGATTTTGTATAAAGGAACAATATTCAAATTTGCATGAAGATGATTACAGCTTGTATTGATTCCTTTTAGCGTAAACCCTTGCAGTGCTCTTGAAGATGGTTCGATAGAACATAAAATAGGGTATAATGACCTACAGTCCGTCATTTAACCCTCTTCCATGTAAAATAGTTAAATGGTAATTCGAATATAGAATGATTGGTTACTGTTCCTTGTATCTTATTCATAGTTTTTCATGAATAAATATATATATATATATATATATATATATATGAAAATATATATTAAATTAATCAAGCATTTTAATTTTAAATAAATATTTTTGACTTACGCCCTACGAGGCACTGAACAATGAAAAAGAAGAACTGGCAATCTAACATCAGATTGACTTTTGCAGTATTCGTTAAATAAAGGAAAAAACTACTTCTTGGCAACATCACAATATTTTGTTTTGCAACGTCATCGTCTTTTTTATCGTAAATAAACTATAGCTCTAATATTATTTCGTCGCTAATAACTTGTTGGTGGATGCCACTAATTTTTAATAAAAAAAATGGAAATTGTTACTAGATTTTCGCGTTACTCTGTACATCTTGAAGAAAATTTATATACAGTATAACGCATGTCACAATCAAAATGATCGTAAAACCTTTTGAACGAGGAAAAACATTTCTAGCATCCCTATTATAATTTATTACTTACCTGTCCCTGACACACATGCCCACCCTACCAAAACGCAGTTAGGGGATCATTTCTCATATTTTCCTCTCCTTTCAATGAAGGAGAAATGGAATGTTAACAGAAGGTATTCCTGCAATGCCTTGGAACTTCAATTTTGCTTTGTCACTTTGGGACAGAGTGGTCACCTTCAATGTATTAATCCGACAGCTTGAAAGTTTTGTGAAACGCAGAACTCATGCACCTCATCCGATTTTCACTTTATTTTAATTTAACACTCACTATACACGGACACCCAAGGGATTAAATTGTAGGTAGATAATTCACTTCACTTTGCGGCACTGGCACTTATCAGGAATTCGGTCAAGGGAGATGCTGAAATATTTATGGTTCTTTTATAATAAATATATAATGTAAACTGAATGGCCCAGTAATATATTCACATGAGGTGGAATGTATTCAAAAGTTTACCTCAATTGTACACACTATTTTGACACTAAGGACATATTTCGAACCCATCAACTTTGATCAAATTTCATAGATTTTGGTAAAATTTTGTGTGATTGTTGATAAGGATTTTTTAATTTATAGATATTAAATTCAAAGTTGAAGAAGACACCAAGTAACTGGCAATATGCTGAATTATTACCCTTGGGGTGTATATAAGACAGATAACGATGTGCTGAAGTTGGTACTAATCTTCTGTAAGCTCACGACGCTTTAAAAAGAAAAGGGCTGTATTCAATTAGCGTTTCGACTGTAAACTACAAAAACAATTCAAATATACGAGCAAATTATTATAGAAGTACATTTTTAAATGTAGGTTTGAATCAAGTTCCCGAAAACAATTTTTGGGTTATATGTAACTACTAAATAATGATATACTTATGAAACAATGAAAACTATACTTTCAGATAATTCAATCCAGCAGATTAGTTTTAGTGTCGATTCAAATAAAATTTTCATTATTCTGGGACATAGCGGTTTTCAGTGTCATCGGCTCTTCGCCGTCAATTATATTATACCTTTCGTCCAGATATCTACGTTATTATACATAATTTCATTAATGTTTTTCGGACAATAAAATTTTTTGACAGAATCGAAGAATACTAACTCGTCCATAAATGAAATTTGTCTTGTACTGGGCCATTAGTTGAAATATTAAACAATTTGTTTACTAGGTGAATATATTGTCGATATTTTATTATGGAGTTCTGTATTAAAAGAAATGATTGTTCCATATTACTAGTTGCGAATGGAATGTTCTACAATGACAGTATTATAAATATTAAAATAGCAGCAGTGTTGTATGATTTCGATTGAAAGATGTTAGAAATTCCATTAATTTTAAATTTTACAGAGAATATCGGATATCAGGTGTATTTTTCTAAATTGCAACTATATCTACTCAGTACATGTATATGGCTATTATAGGAAAAATTGAGTCAATAAATACTATGGTCAATAATATTCACCTATATGTCGAGAAAAGTGATCTTATTGCACTAGACATAATAATATATAAATGCACATGATATATCGCTGGCGTTTTTCAATCCACTTCAACATAAATGCCATTACTAACTGTTCCAGTATGATCCACATCCCACCAAAAATTGAGGACATGCAGAAGAATGTGAATAACAATTTAGTTCAGTTGATTTGTCGGACAATTGAGAACCTTCAATCGATGATATCTGAGAACTGGGATACCACTATTTGTCAGAATGCAATCGATATATTAATATTATTTCAAACATGGTATTTCCATTCATATATCGGTATATTATCGAAGATTTGTTTTTTCACTGGTATGAAATAGAAGTATGATTATAATGTGCATCATATTCTTCTAAATGATTATTTAATTATAATATATATAATAAATATCTTAAAATAACGTTTTTTGCAAGGCTTCGATCTCAACAATTTATGATATGATAATAAATGAACTTGATATGTATTGTTATGTTTTCTAATGATGACAAGTATGTAATATTGTTATTATTGTAATTGTAGGGTATGGTGGGCAAATACCGGTCAGATGGACAATGCCGGTCAGACCATAAAAATTATTATTACTAGGTTTGGCAACAATGCAATGTGGCCTCAAATATGCCAGCTGACCTACGATTTTCGACAGCCGATTGATATTCAGTTTGTGTTAAAATTTTGGTTAGTGCAGATCACCACGTGTTTTCGGCCATTCTGATGTAAGATTTAATGTGAGTGAAATAAGGTTTGGAGATAAAATCCTTCTCTCTTTCCAAAAAAAATGTTGACTTTTTTCTTTAGTGTCCTATAAAAAGATAGAATAAAAAAAAATTCTCCTCATAAAAAAATGACCCATAAGAAAAATTGTTACAGGCGGGTAATGCCGGTCAACACAGGTGGGTAATACCGGTCAAGTGACCGGCAATACCCACCGTTTATGTTAATGGTTATTTCATTTTTAATTGTCTTTACAGATGTCTCGAAATAGAAAAAGATTAACTGGTCAAGCCATATGGACCAGAGATAATTTGAAGCGACCGATAGAAGACATTCAAAATGGAACGAGTATAAGACAAGCTCCAAAAAAATACGCAATTCCATTTTCAACGCTACAAGAAAGGGTAAAAAATAAAAAAGACTCAGCACCTATAATGGGACGAAAACCTGTGTTTTCAACTGAACAGGAACTGGAAATTGCTAATCAAATTAAACACTTGGCGTCCATTTTTTACGACGTTACCACAGAAGAACTAAGGTTTATTTTTGAGTTTGCTGAGAGAAACCATATTATACTTAATTTTAACTCAACGCAAAGGCTGGCTGGAGAAGACTGGCTGAGAAGTTTCATCAGACGCAATCCCACCATATCAGTGCGAAAAGCTGAGGCTACCAGTCTTAATTGTCTGACTGGTTTCAACAAGGATGAAATAGCTAGATTTTATAAACTGGTGGAAGAAGTGATATCAAAATATAACTTTTCCCCTAACAAAATATATAACACAGATGAAACGGGAATCACAACTGTCCAGGATCCAGGAGTACTCCAGCCATATTTCTTTGAAGTCGTACGAGTTTTGCAAAGAAAATCATATTGTTCTGGTATCAATTCCACCACACAGTTCACATAAAATATAGCCATTAGATGTGGTCTTCTACGGGCCCCTGAAAGCCGAATACAGAAATCAGTGCAATTTATTTATGAAGACGCAGTTGATGAAAAGTATCACTCCTAATGGTGAAGCGTCTTTATTCAATAAAGCTTATTCAACTGTGGCTACAATTAGCAAAAGAGGAGCTGGTTTCAGAAGCGTTGGTATATATCCTCTTAACTGCAACGTTTTTAATGAACAAGACTTTTTGCCTTCCGAGTTATTGAATCAGGACGTCATTGCCATACAAGATAACGAAGCTGATATGGCTTTCAGCAATGATCCCCAAGCTGTAGCAAGCGATGATGCTCTACCAAAGACTTCTACAAATGAAGAGCAACACGAAATTCCTCCAACGTCTTCAGGATTTCTCTCTTTTCAACAAATTCTTCCCGTTCCTAAACTAGCAGAGAAAAAGAAGAGAGGAGGCAGGCAAAAACAGCACGCGAAAATACTTACAGCTACACCATTGAAGCAAGAGTTGGAAGAAAAGGAAGCCAAGAAACAGCTAAACGAAAAGAAGAAATTAGAGGTACAACCTTCTAAAATGAATCTTGATGAAAAAAGGAATAATTTAAGAAATAAAAGAGAATCCCATAAAAGAAAATTATTTGATGAAAACTCATCAGATTCTGATGTTGATGTTCAATATGATGATAATGAAGATGTCGATGAAGATATATGTTTGATATATAATGATTATGGAAAGAATAATGAGCAGTGGTACAGATGTACCCTATGCGGAAGATGGGCACATTCTGAATGCAGTGGATGGGACACAACTGTAGGATACACATGTGATGAATGTCAGCCTTCTACTTAGATAGTTAGATTGTTTTTGTTTTTATTTTATTTTTATTTCAATAAAAAATATTTTGGTGAAAAATGCTTATTTGAAGTCAACTTAATTGTGTTTAAAGCAATTTTCTGCTTGACCGGTATTGCCCGCATAAGTGACCGGAATTTCCCTATCTGTATGATAATTCCAATCAAATGCACATTTTTGTTTTTTTTGTTATCATAAAAGTATAGAAAACAATTTGGAAGATTTTCAAATCAAAATAGATTTTAAGTGCACTATTGATTGCTATATCAAAATTATTTGAAATTACCACTTATTTTCTTACTTAGAAAAAAAATGTTTCTTAAGTGACCGTCATTTGCCCACTTTACCCTAATATTTGATTATAACTATTAGAATACATATAACGTACTGATTAAAATATTTGTCATTAGTGTGATGGATGAATAATATCCTGTTTTCCAATACTTTGTATACATATTGATACGAACTCGCACACCGAAGTTGATACTAAGTACGGTTTTGTAACCTTATGTTTAAGGTGTTAAAGAAATGGCGAGCGCTCCGAATTCTGTGAAGGTCTATTGGGATTTTTTGTGACAGTTTTTTATAGACATGTTCTCCGAAGATGTTTTAAGGATTGAGCCGGCATTCGAGAAACATCCCGAAAAAAGAAAATTCCATAAGACCGACTAGTATACAAAGAGACTGCCTACTTGCCGCAGGGTCAGTTTAAAAAGTGATCTCGTGATATAAACAGCGAACAAGTAAATAGTCTAAGCAATGAAGTGTTTATATGAATTATTGTAAGTGAAAATAATGTGTATATAATATAAATTAGTGAATAGTGTAGTGATTAAAAAAAATCAAATTAGAATACATAACGTGTGTGCATAAATTTATCCCACCCTTATTGAAAAACGTTCAAATAAATAAGAAAAACATTACAATGCTGTAATATGTATAAATTGCTACGTAAAATTGGCCAAGAGACTACGTGATCTGAAAGTGACGGAACCAAGAGCAATATTTGGAAATCGTGAGTTGGAAACGTCCGGTAAGAAAATTTAATTAGCAGAAAGACTTAAAATGGCACTGGAAAATAACGGCTGTGTTCCAGCAACAGTTTTATTTGATAACGAGACTACCACCTTAACCTAGTCAATTTTTGATAAAAAAGACGATATTTCTGCCATTGAAGAAAAGATTTCAACGACTGTGAAAAACGATATTTCTGCTATAAGCAACGAAATTTCTGCTATGAAGAACGATATATCTGCCGATATCTTATTAATGAAAAACGACATTGCCTCTGACGTTGAAAATGAAATTTCGTCTCTAGAATCTGTAATCGATAAGATGTCAACGATGGACGAGAAAATTGAGAATGAGATGACAAAGATGGACGAGAAAATTAAGAAGTTAGAAAGAAAGATGACAGATATTCGAATTCAAAACACGCCAGTGGAAGAAAACCGCGGAAACAAAATCTTCCAAGCCAGAAAAACACCCTTAGTTAGAAGATATTGGCAGTTTTATCCGAGTCAATGCCCCAACGTTCGATGGAAAAATGTAATGGACCAATTATGTCAAACAGTTTGAAGCAGCCGCTAGAGTGAATCATTGGTCTGATAGTGAGAAGGCAGTGTACTTGACCATCGCGCTTCGAGGAGATGCCTTAGATGTACTTCAGACGACACCTCTGGAAGAAACGGATGACTTTGAGCAGCTCAAGAAAAGGTTGGTCATGCAATATGGTCTCGAACATCTAGAACATTTGTAGCAATCCCAGCTTAAGAACCTTAGGTGGAAACTTGACGAAACCCTTCAAGAATATGAACTGGATATTGCCTGACTAGTTTGATTTGCTCATCCATCAGCACCAGAGAACATGATGAAATGTTTGAGCATCCAGGCCTTTACTGACGGTTTATGTGATCACGATATGCAGACGACACTTCGATTAGCCCATTCCAATACATTGGTCGATGCATTGACTGCTGCTCTTGAATATGAAGCAGCCATGAAGGATTCGGAATATAACAAAGTCAGGACCATGAAGGAAGAAGGTGACGATGACAGACTTGACCAGATAGTCAACTTGTTGGAAGGTATGGTAGACAAGAAGCTGAAGAAAATCTGGTGCTGTAATTGTGGCGAGCTAGAGCATGCACGCGGTTCGTGTAAGCGTCCTACTTGACCAGAATGTCAACCTGCTGAAAGAAGCCGGAGAGGAACAAATGCCGGAAGTGTGACAAACTGGAGCATGTAAGCAGTACGTCTAAGTGTCGCAAGACTCCTACAAGCCAAGAACTCAAGTCACAGGGGAAATCAGACAGGGGTGAAAATCGAGCTGTTTTGAATCACCGAAAAGTCGACTCTCTGCTTAGACGGTCGTGCTCTATTGACTATTCTCAATGCAACAAGTCGAAATCTAGACAAGCTGCAGTTTCGAGAACTACTGTAGTCAACGAAGAATGGTCACCCACCCGGATCAGAGAAGAACAGGAGGATGATCCTCACCTGAAGATGATCCGGCAATGGAAGGAAGAAAATTGGCGACCTACATGGCAAGAAGTGTGAGAAGATTTTCACCGACACTCAAGGCATATTGGGCTCAGTGGGACTTCCTTGTCCTGGCAAAAGGGCTGTTGAGAAGAGTCCTTGAAAACTATAATGGTTCCGAGATGAATACGAAGCTAGTTATTCCGAGAGCAAGAGTAGCTGAGGTATTGAAGAAGTTAGACGACAGTCCATCAGGAGGTCATCTGGGAGTGAAGGAAACCCTTCAACGAGTCCGTGAAACGTTTCATTGGATGAACAGCTCCGACGATGTGAAGGACTGGTGTAAGAAATATACGACTAGTGCTACGAATAATAGACCAAATCGCAAGAGAAAGGCGAACATGAAACAATATAATGTTGAAAGCCCTTTCGAAAGGATTGCTTTAGACATTGCTGGACCATTTCCGACGACAGAAAATGGTGGTGAATACATCCTGGTTATAATGAATTATTTCACAAAGTGGTTGGAAATTTACGCGATCCCGACTCAAGAGGCCACAAATTGTCGCTGATGTATTGGTGAAAAAATGTATCAGCCGATATGGAGTGCCCTTGGAAGTCCACAGCGACCAGGGAGTAAATTTCGAAAGCCATCTATTCCAGGAGATTTGCGACAAGCTGGGAATTAAAAGCCAGGACAACAGCATTACACCCACAGTCAGATGCGATGGTCGAGAGAATGAACAAGACTATTAGAAAATACCTGTTCAAAGTAGTTTCCAGCCATCAGACAGATTGGTACTAGTATCTTTCCCTATTCACATTGGCTTATCGATCTGTCGACAGTGAGTCCACGGGTGGAACACACTGTTTGGACGTGAAATGAGGCTTACTTGTGACCTGCAATTTGGCTGTCGGCCTGGTGAAGATCTAGAAGGAGAAGACTACGTGATCCAATCGAGAAGAAGGCTGGACGTTGTTCATGAATGAGTTGGAACAAATCTTCAAGTTGCCAGCGACAGAATGAAAAGTCGGTACGACACGCAGGCCACAGTAGGCGGTTTTAAAGATGGGGACAAAGTATTGTTACACAACCCGACGAGGAGAAAAGGATTTTCTCCAAAATTACAAAAACTTGGGAAGGTACATACTAAATCAAGAAAAGGATCAATGATGTTATATATCGCATAAGAAAGATCCCGAACGGAAAACCAAAAGTAGTTCACCAAAACCAACTATCGCCATTCGAAGGAGATCATGACTTAAGAGAAAGGTGTAAGCCATATTCGAGATGTGTCTGACCCCACCCTCGATGAATTTATGGGCGTTTATCGAGGTATCGGAAAGCTAGATATGGAGTCACTTCAGAACAACGAGAAGATTTGTTCACACTTCCGGAAGATTATTCACTGGCAAACAACATCTCCGCACGTATCAAGAACGCACGAGGGTTGACAACCGCCTTCCAAAATAAGTTCGGGCAATTAGAAAAAATTGAAGACCAGAGTCCAGTCCCTGGGACTGAAACAAAATTCCTGGTACTTCTTCCACGTGGTAACTAAAAATGAATTTCAAGATCGATCTACCTACCGCGATGTGTGGGAAGTACTTCGAAACCTCGAGACCATATGTTGGAATCTGGTGTGAAGAAACTGGCTATGCCTAAGATAGCGAGTAACCAGTTGGATTGGCGAGTCATCCGGAACATGGTAGTGGTGATCTCCCAATTATCCGGTGTCCAGATATTAATTTGCAGCCACAACCCTCGTTATCAGTATCCGATGAAGACGGTGCCCTGTTATTTCCATAAGATCGGAAAGTGTGGAAATGGGGCCAGTTGTCGATTCGAACATCCAGTCTCGGCTACACAAAAGTTCCAGGAGTAATTTCCATTTAAGGAGGGGGTAATGTTACGAACTCGCACACCGAAGTGGATACTAAGTACGGTCCTGTAACCTTATGGTAACGGTGTTAACAAAATGGCGATCGCGCCGAATTCTGGGAAAGTTTATTGGGATTTTTGTGACAGTTTTTTATAGACATGTTCTCCGAAGATATTTTAAGGATTAATCCGGCATTCGAGAAACATCCCGGAAAAAGATTATTCCTGAAGACTGACTAGTATATAAAGAGACTGCCTACTTGCCGTAGGGTCAGTTTATAAAGTGATCTCGTGATATAAACAGCGAACAAGTGAATAGTCTAAGCAGTGAAGTGTTTATATAAATTAATGTAAGTGAATATACTGTGTATATAATATGAAATAGTGAATAGTGTAGTGAATAAATAAATTAAGTTAGTAGACATAACGTGTGTGTATAAATTTATCCCATCCGTAATAAAAAAACACATTTAAATAAATAAGAAAAACATTACCATATAATAAATATAATTGATTTACCAATATATACCACGGAAGAAAATTTTATTACGAAACTTTTGAATTCCAAGTTTATGCTAATCACACCTCTATCGAAGTACCAATTATTTCTAAATTTGATAATTATACAATGACACCGTCTGAAAACGAAATAATTGATGTATGTCAATGTAGTTCTTCTGAAGGAGATTGGATTATTTCTCCTCAGGAATTGTGCGAAGACGTGTTTATGGCAAGTACTATTGCTACGTCCGAGAACGACAATATTCCGGTACGATTTCTAAACGTCTCAGTAAAATAAATAAAAGTAAAATAATTCAAGCCAAATCTATGTAATATTTCTAATTTAGAAATTTACAGTTTTGAGGAATCCAAATTTTTCAGTTAGAATCGATAAAGTGTTAGATTTAATAACTTTCTATACAGAAAACATGTGCTGAATACGACGTTTTCTGTCTAAAAGATGATCCAATTACAGTTACTTATAAACACAACATTCATCTTAATAACGTTGCGCAATCTGTGTATGTTGAACCTTATAGGCTACCTCATGCTCAAAAAGCAGACATAAGTAGACAAATAAATAAAATGCTCGAGCTAACGATAAAATTGAAGAAGCAAAATCAGAGTGGTCTTCTACACTTCTTATAGTACCCAAAAAATCAGTAAATGCAGTTGAGCCATCTCGAATTGTCATTGACTACAGATTACTGAATAAGCAGCTATGGGACGAAATATTTCAGTTACCGAATATTTCGGACATTTATGACTCTTTAGCCGGAGCCTTACATTTTTCTCACTTAAATAAAGACAGTAGGTCCTACACAGCATTCACCACAGATAAAGGTCAATTTCAAATGGAAAGATTACCTATTGGATTAAACGTTAGCCCTAGTGCATTTTCAAAGCTCATATCTGTAGCATTATCAGGATTAAATCACAAAGCTTGTTTTATTTATTTAGATGACATTATAAATTTTGGAAATTCTCTACAAAATCATAATAAAAATTTTGCTGTGGCTTAGGTAAGTAAATTCAAAGTCAAATAGCAAGAATTATAATTTGCTTAAAAAGAAGTTTTATTTTTAGGGCATATTCTTTTCAAAGGGAATTTCTCCGGATTCAAAATGAACTAGAGTAATTTCCGTACAACCCAGACCACAAAATTCAGAGGAAGGGGAACGTTTTGTTGCTTTTGCAAAGTATTATCGAAAATTTATTAAAAATTTTGTTCAAATAACTCAACCGGTAAATGAACTAACTAGGAAAGGGAAAACTTTTGTTTGGACAGAAAGCTTTTGACAAGGAGGCACTTATGAGTCAATCTTTATTGCTATATCCAGATTTTTCGAGAAATAATAGTTTTATTCTCTAGTGTTGTGCAAGTGGCGGTAGGCTCTGTTTTATTTAGTGACGACGACAGACTTGTTACTTCCGCAACTCGTGCTTCAAAAAAATTCGTGAAAAATTACCAAACTATCCAAAAATAATTATTAGCTATATTATGGAGTGGTAAGCATTTCATAACTTATTTATTTGTTAGGAAATTTCAGACATTTTCTGACCACCGCCCGTTACTTTAATCTTTCTATTATGTCTAATCCGTCAAGTGGGTTAACAAAATTTAGGTTAACATTAGAGGAACACGATTTTCTAAGACATTCTATTAAAGGTGGAGACAACGTAACTGCAGATGCCTTATCGCGTATAATTATACAAGCAAATGAACTTGCAAGTATGCGGGCAGGAATTAATTATACAATAAATCTAATGACGTGCACTTAAAATCCACTGAAGAAACGGCAGTAGAAACATTGAAGCATTCTGTTAATAGTGTAGTATAACAACCAATAAACGAAGACGCATTTAAAAAATTGAAGAATACAAGAAATGGAATTAATATTATTTTTATATATGATGAGATATCTCAAATTATTTATCTTAACCAAAATTACCGATCAGCATTCGACTTAGGTACATTGTTGAGGTATCTAGGGATATTTTGAAATAAAAATATTATGTATTATATTAAAGGTGCCAATTCATACAAATTTATACAAAGTTTACGTAAACTTGAAAACGACAATCTGAATATAGGACTCCTAAGAAATATAGTTGCAACTAATGTACCTAAAATAAATAGATATTAATGAAATGAGATAGTTTATGATTAAGGCAGACATGCATGATAAACCGCATGTATAATTATATGACAAGAAAATATATTTGGCCAGGTTTGAGAGATGGTACTGACGATTTTGTCAGTATTGTCAAAGACATAAATACAGCATACCTTATAAACAGACAAAGACAATAGCCGCAACTCAGCTTTTCAAAAAAATGTTTAATAGGTCCTTTAGGTACAGATTTGCAAAACATTTCTTATCTTTTAAATATCCAATATGAACTTTGCAAGTTTATTAAATGTTATCCCTTACCAGATACAGAATATTCCACGCTCGCGAAAAGTTTTATTGAAAATTTTATTCCAAGGTATGAGATACCGCAAGAAATCGTCACTGATCAAGGTAAAGAATATATGGCAAATATATATCAAGAGTCGTCCAAATTAATAGGAATAAATACTTTTAATTCATGACACTCTTGGTGCTTCAGATCATTCTTATAAAAATTTACTAGCTTACTTAACAATCCAGGTATCAAAGCTTTCAACAACACCGTACATATAAAGACAAAATACACTCTGTATGAACTTGTGTATGGGAAACTTAATTTACCAAGTAATCTTTCCCAAAATATGGATATTTTAAATACATTTGATAAGTTACCCTAGATGTCAAATATAGGCTTCAAAATGCTTGGAGATAGCATATAGCTTAATTTTTGTTTCTCTGCTGTTTCAATAATTCAATTTTCTTTTATTGTGGTTCATTCATTCTCAATTATCTATATTTGATCAGAAACGACAGATCTTACAATTTTTTTAAAATAATATAGAACTTTTTGAAACTTAAAACTTCATGAGCCACTAAATTTGACAACTGTTATTAACCGTCTTACAAAAGTAGTCGCCGACCTGAGAATTCTTTATAGATTTAATGTTACAATTCGTTGCATTTTTCTTTCGTTTCAAATAATATGCGCTCTTTTACCATATGTCTATTAGCTCAATTATTATTCAGTTTTTGGTTATCCTTCCCATCCAGACTGTATAATTTTAGTATGCCTAGTAGTTTATGTCATCCCTCCCAATCTAGTAACTTTTTTAGTGATTTCACCGCCCTACAAAATTTAAAATAAATTTTGTTGCCAAGTATTTTTGAACGAATTCAGGTTAATTCAGGTCTGCTGAATTCAAAAATAAAAGCAGTTTTTCCAAATTGGCTCTAGTTTTTGAGGTAATGGATACATAAATTTTTAAGGAATTTAGCTATAACATATGCTTTTTATTTTTTAAGAATAATTTACGAACAAAAAGTTTACGCAGAAACGAGAGTTCGACCCTGTTTAGTGAGCGTACCACGTGCTGACTGCTGATCACGTGATCAGTGCATGCACTTGTTTGTCTTGTGTCTCTTCATTTTTTTAACTGTCAGTTCAGCGTAAGCAGTTGTTCTACTAAGACTAAACGTCGCGGTTATTGTGCTTTTCTTACGTATTTTGTGTATTTAGTTCTTATTGCCTACCTAGTAAAGTTATTTTAATTTAATAGACGTCAAGTGGAAGGTAGGAGTACATGAGACGAATATTTGTACCTATATTTTTAACTAAAGCTACTCTTTTTTCAGACGAATGAGCTCTTCACGCAGAAGTTGTTTGAACAGCCCTAATGTCTTCTGCTACATTTGTGGCGAATATATTGTAGCGAAACAAAGAAAAAATATCACAGATTTTGTTAGACAAGCTTATCAAGCTTATTTCGGCGTACAGCTTGGAGACCAAGACAAGTCCTGGGCTCCCCATATAGTGTGCAAAACGTGTGTCGAATGTTTACGACAGTGGTCAAACGAACAAAGAAAAAGTTTGGAACTTCGTGTGCCCATGGTGTGGAGAGAACCTAAAAATCACCATGATGATTGTTATTTTTGTTTAGTTAATATAAAAGGATTTAACAAATACAAGAAAGGCAAATGGGATTATCCTGATTTAGAATCAGCACGAAGACCTGTGCCACATAGCGAAGACATCCCCGTACCAGTATATACAACACTGCCAGATGTTCTGATGGCGGAAGAAGAAATTAAGGATCAGTACAGTAGCAGTGGAAGTGAATATGAGCAGGAAATACTATCAAAACCACAGCACTTCTCTCAAGAAGAACTGAATGACCTGATACGGGATCTCGGTCTATCAAAGCAAGAATCTGAACTTCTGGCATCCAGATTAAAAGAAAAAAGCTGTCTACAACCAGATATAAAAATAACCATTTATAGTACACGAGAGGTGAAACTTGTTCCTTACTTTAGCCAAGATGAAGATCTTATTTATTGCAACAACATTCCCGGACTATTTCGTCAAATAGGAATACAATTTGTTCCAGGTGATTGGCGACTATTCATAGACAGTTCCAGTAAAAACATGAAGTGTGTTTTGCTACACAATGGCAACCGATATGCCTCAATTCCTATCGCTCACTCAACAAAACTTAAGGAAGAATATCAAAACATCAAGTTGGTATTACAGAAACTATCCTATGAAGAACATCAGTTTTCCATTTGTGTTGATCTAAAAATGGTCAACTTCTTGCTTGGGCAGCAAGGTAGGTACACAAAATACTCTTGTTTTATCTGCTTGTGGGATAGTAGGGCGAAGCAAGATCATTGGAATATGGTTGATTGGCCAATAAGACAAAATATGACTGTAGGAACAGCAAATGTCATAAACGAACCATTGGTTGACCGTGAAAAAATCATTCTCCCACCCCTCCACATCAGTTAGGACAAATGAAACAATTTGTTAAGGCTTTGAGTAAAGATGGCGAGTGCTTCAAATACATTTGTAGATCGTTTCCTAAGCTAAGTATGGAAAAGCTAGAAGCGGGTATTTTTGATGGCCCTGAAATTCGCAAACTTATTAAGGACTCTAATTTCACAAATCACATGACGACACTTGAAGCTGCTGCTTTGTGTAGCTTTCTTATGGTAATTAAAAAATTTTTGGGTAATCACAAAGCGGACAATTACGAGGAATTAGTGCAACAGATGTTAATAAACTTGATCTTTGGTACTAATATGAGTATTAAAGTACACTTTCTTCAGAGCCACTTCGATAAATTTCCCGACAGTCTTGGCAATTTCAGTGAGGAACAAGAGGAACGGTTCCACCAGGATATAAAGGAGATGGAGGTAAAGTATCAGGGCAGATGGGATCATCATATGATGGCAGACTATTGTTGGAGTCTCCAACGAGATGTACCTGTCGGTCCTCATAAAAGAAAATCCTACAAAAAGAGCTTCTTTCCTACGTATTAGATGTAATTTTGTAAATTAAATTATTTCTTTGCTGTTATACCTAATCAATAAATGAATTTTATTATTTTTTCGTTTCTCTTTTTTTGAAACCACTTTAACATTTTTTACTAAATGTGGGGCCACTTTATGTAACCTTACCTTGCTGTTGTTACTCCAAGAAGTGAGGTTACATTGCCAAAGATTCGCTTTTCGCCGGAGACCATAGGGTCATGAGCTAGTGAGGAATATTTGAAAGCTTGTCCTTTATTATTTTTTAAGGCGCCACTTGATTAGTAGGACATTCAAGAAATTTACTGATTAATCAAGCAACCAATAATGGAAAAATTAGCTATTGTAACTTTTCAAATATGTTATTTATGTCGTTTTGCTTTCACGTTTGTGAATCAAATAAAACACTTTGTTGCCAATGAAACAGTTTAATTAAATGGATGGTACCTTGAACATATGTTGTTATAACCTGTCTCAAAAATATGAGGTGATCAACTCTATTTATGAAATGATAATCAGTTATCAATGATTGGTTAATTTAATATGTTTAACAATTTCTAATGTTATCAACTAACTGAGATCATAATATACAATACACTAAATCTTTAAAAACACGTAAATGGTATACCAGTTACCGCTTCACAACTGTAATAATTAACCATATACAACCAAGTAGGTCAAAAGTATCTCTAATATAATAAGATTAAACTGAAATATAATTTCAGGGCGGTATACATTAACAAAGTTGATATTCCAACTCTAAAGAATTGAAATAATGTTAATGTTAAAATTGTGAATTTGATGGACGTCTTTATGAAAATGTGAAGTTATCAATAGTAGAATATAAAAGTTAATGTGTCGTTAAACGTTAAAAAATGAAGTTATAAAATGAATAATTTGCTCAAAGTTCAGATAAAAACAAATAAAACTTTAAATGTTACTTGCGGTTAGTGTCCAAACTATTAGACGTCAATTGGCTTAATTGACAAGCAACATCTGACTTATGAAACAAGATTCAGCCATGCGGTTAATAATCGTTGTTCATGATGGAATTATTCGGCAGTTTTCACCAACAAACACAAGTCCAGCTTCATCCTTTGAACTGGAAACGCCGTTAGAAGCTCTTGTCGCTCTATATCGTTAATCGCAATCCGAGGTACGAAACGTCTCTACAACCCTGGACGGAGAACGTTAGCCTGTCAACTATCCCTACGAGAATATATACCATACAGGAATCATCCGAAATTGGAGCTTCTTAAAATCTGTTTTTGATCATCCTATCATTGATCACCATCACCCATAAAAACTATCAAACCATATTCAATTGACAAAAAATGTTGTGAAAATTTGCAAGTAAAAAACTATGCAGTATAGAAAAAAACCCTAAAAAGAAATTGGGGGTTATAGCCGTGAAAATATATACAAGGTGAAAGCTTACCTTGTTACCAAGGGTTTTTCACCACTACAGTTTCCAAAATATATGGATTAAGCCATGTGCCACCGGCCATTTTGGTATACTCACGACTTTTCCTCATTGATACCCAACTTATCCATCCGACAACTATCAAACAAGTGATTTCAACAATTTTAGCTTCCCTTTACTTTACAATTGACATCAGCAAACAGTGTTACCAATGGCAGTCAAATAAAATCCCCACATATAATAATAAAATACTCATGGATTGGTTAAATCACATGAAGAATAATAAAAATATTACTCTAAACCATCCATTAAGTCGAACTGTTTCATTGGCAACAAAGTGTTTCATTTGATTCACAAACGTGAAAGCAAAACGACATAAATAACATATTTGAAAAGTTACAATAGCTAATTTCTCCATTATTGGTTTCTTGATTAATCAGTAAATTTCTTGAATATCCTACTAATGAAGTGGCGCCTTAAAAAATGATAAAGGACAAGCTTTCAAATATTCCTCACTAACTCATGACCTTATGCTCTCCGGCGAAAAGCGAACCTTTGGCAATGTAACCTCACTTCTTGGAGTAACAACAGCAAGGTAAGGTTACAATGCACGCAGTTCGTGTAAGCGTACTACGACTCCTGCAAACCTAGAACCTCTTAATTAAATGGAAAGCAACCACGAAGAGCTCGCGGTAAAACAAAGGTAGGACCATGCAGGAAGAAGATGACAATGGCAAACTTGACCAGATCGTCAACTTGTTGAAATGCATGACAGAGAAGAAGACGAAGAAGATCAAATGCCGGAAGTGTGGCGAGCTAGAGCCGGTACGCAGTCCGTATAAGCGCCCCAATACTCCTGTAACCCAAGAACTCCAGTCACAGGGGAAATCAGACAGGGGTGAA
Organism: Galeruca laticollis; assembly: GCA_963921935.1. Classification (NCBI taxonomy): domain Eukaryota; kingdom Metazoa; phylum Arthropoda; class Insecta; order Coleoptera; family Chrysomelidae; genus Galeruca; species Galeruca laticollis. The sequence continues at coordinate 153,445,197 of OY998177.1, forward strand.
TATCCAGCTGATGTGAATCACCGAAAAGCCAACTCTTTGCCTAGACGGTCATGCCCTGTAGACTATACACAATGCAACAAGTCGAAATCTAGGGAAGTTGCAGTTTCAAGAATTACAAAAGTCAATGAAGAATGGTCACCCACCAGGATCAGAGAAGATCAGGAGAATAATCCTCACCTAAAGATGATTCGGAGGAAGAAAATCGGCGACCTACCTGGCAAGAAGTGTCAAGGTTTTCACCAAAACTCAAGGCGTATTGGGCTCAGTGGGACTTCCCTATCCTGAAAGAAAGGCTGTTGTAAAGAGCCCTTGAAAACGATGATGGTTCCGATTCGAGAAGACAGCTAGTTATCCTTCGAACGAGAGTAGAAGAGGTACTGAAGAAGTTACACGACAGTCCATCGGGAGGTCATCTGGGAGTGAAGAAAACCCTTCAGCGAGTCCATGAAAGGCTTTATTGGATGAACAGCTCCGACGATGTGAAGGACTGATGTAAGGAATGTACGACTTGTGCTACGAGTAATGGACCACATCGCAAGAGAAAGGCACCTATGAAACAGTATAATGTTGGAAGCCCTTTCGAATGGATTGCTCTAGACATCGCCGGACCATTTCCGACGACAGAAAATGGTGGTAAATACATCCTGGTTGTGAGGGATTATTTCACAAAGTGGGTGGAAATTTACGCTATCCCGAACCAAGAGGCCACGCCACGCGAATATATTGGTGAAAGAATTTGTCAGCCGATATGGAGTGCCATTGGAAGTTCAGAGTGACCAGGGAAGAAATTTCGAAAGCCATCTATCCCAGGAGATTTTCGAGAAGCTAGGAATGAAAAGGATCAGGACAACACCATTATATCCACAGTCAGATGGAATGGTCGAGAGAATGAACAGGATTAATGGAAAATACCTGTCCAAAGTAGTTTCCAGCCATCAGGGAGATTGAGACCAGTATATTTCCCTATTCGCAATGGTTTATCGATCTGCCGTCAATGAGTCCACGGGTAAAACACCTGCGAAGATCCTGTTCGGACGTGAAATGAGGCAGATTCCAACCCCTGGTAAGACACTGAAACTGAAACATAATTCGCGGTACGTCTTCTACGTGGTAACTAAAAATGAATTTCAAGATCGATCTACCTACCGCGATGTGTGGGGAGCACTTCAAAACCTCCAAGACCATGTGTTAGAATCCAGCGTGAAGAAACTGGCTATGCCCAAGATAGCGAGTAACCAGTTGGATTGGCGAATCATCCGGAAACTGGTAGAGGTTATCTTACAAGGTACCGGTGCCCAGTTATTAATTTGCAGCTACAACCCCCGTTATCAGTATCCGATGAAGACGGTGCACTGCTATTTCCATAAGATCGGAATGTGTAGAAATGGAGCCAGTTGCCGACTCAAACATCCAGTCTCGGCTACACAAAAGTTCCAGGAGGAACTTCCATTTAAGGACGGGGTAATGTTACGAAGCAGCACACTGGTATAGTCCCTAAATCCGACTCTGTCTAAGCCATGTGTGAAAGTGAAAATTATGGCGGATCCGCAGGGATTTCTTACAACTGTTTACGATTGTGACTATCTTATCTAGACATTGTTTTTGTGACCAGTCTTATCTAGAAAATGCAAGAGCCAATTGTTTTTGTGTAAGCCGCAATCTAGAATTATTTAGTAAAAAAAGCACTAATATATATAAAGGACCATCCAGCGGAGAAGTTCAGTTTAGTTGATAAAGTGATCTCGTGAAAGGAATAGCGAACAGTAAAGTGTTGATATAAATTAAGTGTTAGTGAGTAGTTGAGTGTTCAAATATATTAGTAAGTAGCCATATCGTGTGTTTAAAGTTTATCCCACTCGTAATAAAAATGTTTTAATAAATTAGAAAAACCTTACAGCATTCAAATCTTCTCTCTACATAGTTATATTTTTCCAATATTGACGTTTAAGATATATCACAGGGTATCCAATATCAGAATTCCTAGAATTTTTCAAACAAAGTGATAACATATATTAGATAATATACGATGATCGGTGCAACAATATCCGCATTTTATCTGCCAATCCAAACTACCTGACATTATTTAGAAATCATGAGTTGATGTGCTTGGTATCAATTACTCGGGTAGTTCGATCCTGTACTGCCAAGTGTCATTATTAGTTGAGGAGCTCCTATAGCATGCATGGCTTTCCGATGCCATTTCACGAATGACAGAAGGAGAAATTGATATTACACCAAATAAACATAAGCTCGAAGTCATTTGAATACAATTTCATAGCCATAAATTAGAACGGCATGATTTTGATTTTGTCTTGTCGGAAATAACTCTATAAACCGGAATATCAAGTTTTCTTGTAATATCTAATTCAGAGTATTAATATGAAATCCGATGAATACTTACACTTCTCTTACCCACCATTTGTAGAAAAAGCTGTCAATATCATCAAAAAGTTTTTATGAAACAAATAATTTAGTGGCTTACTCTAAAGTATACCAGTAGTGACATTGAACGGTTACTCAAACTTTTAACTGCTGCGACCTCAAGCGTAAATATTTTATAAATATGAATAGCCCAGGAGTTGATTCACGCAAAGTTTGTGTGAGGTGAAATATTTGATAAAAAACTTGTTCACTGAGCTAGGAGTATATTATACAATCTCTAGTTGGCCTTAATACATACACTTATGTAATGAAATAGATGAACATTTTTTGAGAACAATTTACTTCGCCAAATTGTTACAAACGAATAAAAAACACCGTGGTTCTGCAGTAGCGTCAAACAACAGCGTAAAAATGAAACGAAAGCTTATTAAAAATACATGTCATCAGAAACGGCAGAAGCATACAAATAATACAAGAGAATCCGTACCGAGACTAGGAAAGCAGCATTTGTGCATAACATAAACAAATCTGTTGACTAACAAAGAACCAGAGAACAGAAGCAAATTAATTCATCAGTACCAGACATATAGAAAGAGACCGAAACTGAACAAGAAGTATTGTGCCAAGACTGTTATAAAAAAGAGAGACATAGAAACACCACTCCAAAAACTAAAGATAAGATAGAGCCAAGGTAAAGAAAACATAACCAACGAGTGACTTAAATATGAAGGTGAGAAGCTAAACCAAAAATTATCAAAAATTATCAACTTCAATGAAAAAAGTCTTCCAGTACAGAATTCCAGATGAATACCGATATAGCATCACGTTTCTACTATATAAAAAGGAAGAATAAAGAATTCCCGAGAGCTAAAGAGGAATAAAACTACTATGCACCAGCCTGAAGTTGACCACAAAGACAGGGCCGACGAAAGGCTAGTTTAACGCCCGTGCGAAAGGCAAATTTTCCGCCCCCTCCCCCCTCAATTTGATGAAACACATTTTTAAAATTTTGTAAGTTTTGCAATAACTAATGGGGAATCAATTTAAAAAGTTAAAATAAATATAGTCAAAGAAAAACTAATACGTTACTATATTCACTTCCATAATCGTGAATCGTGTGTAAATTAAAATACAAAAGAACAGGAGAAAATTATTTATTAAATATTGAAAAAATGAATAATGACTCTTAAAGTTATGAACGTCTATAACATTATATTATAAAAATAAACATAATAAAAATATTTTCTCAAAAAAGCATAAAAATTATATTCTGCTAAGTACAAACTAAATTTAATTAGAATTAACTTTTCTGGCTTTAGTTTGCGAAAAATCCTTAAGAATATTGTCAATAATAATATTCATCATTTGATCAAATTCTATGCTCAACATAGTCAGATTAACTAGGCGCTCTTGAGAAAACGTAAATAATTTTTAATTTTGAAAAACTTCTTTCACCTGTTGCCACAGTAACAGGAAGAGTTAATAAAATACGCAAAGTTACACCATTTGGAACATTTTCAGACAAATAATTTTTACACACGAAATTTAAAAATTTTACTGGCGAACTCTCTGAAGGAACAATTTGTGACAAAACACTTAGTTCATGGTGTAATTATGTACCATTAATATCAGCAATATCTCCGTCTGTAAGACATAACTCGCAATGTTGACACTTTTTTAAAATCCCTTCACTATCCATATTACAAATACCGCTTATATTATACAAAAAATCAAAGATTTTATTGTGATTACGTAATAGTTCAAATCTTTCTTCCAGGGAATTTATAGTTTTATCCACAATCAAATAAAAAAAGTTTATTTTGAATGATCGTCCTGGATCGTCCACGGGTTCATCTCTACTTTCGTACGTAAATTGATATTTGATTTTTCAAGGTCGGATTGCTACAATTTCTTCAAAATTAGCTTCTACTTCTAGCATCTAGAAGTACTTCTTCAAATCCCCTGTCACACCTTATATTCTTCAAATATTTTACGGTTTTTGGAAGTAAATCATTTGAGGTTAGTATATCAACTGCTTTCTGTTGAATAATTTTGCTGATTATATTAATTCTGTATAATATGTTATACCAGATCACGGTGCAACATATAAAATTAATGTTTTCAAATGAAACTCAAGGTCTCTAGTTAATTCCACAATATAAAAAAAGTTATTGAAAATTGTGGAAAAAAATTGACAATTTTTTAGAATTTTCAATAACTTTTATTATATTGTGGAATTAACTAGAGACCTTGAGTTTCATTTAAAAACACTAATATGAGCATATTCCACGAAGTAAGGGTCGAGACAGTCAATTTCATATAAAATCAAATTTTTTATTGTTTCTTAGCAAATTCGGCGCTGTTTTTTTCCCAAATGCATCAATTTTGTCGTCAGTATACGCCTGATAAAGCATCATATATGTTTCCAATTTCATAACGAAATGGCGTTATCGCGTCGATGTGACTTTCCCACCGAGTGTGGCTGAGCAGCTTCAAAGTCAAATTTGTGATGTTGTTTTTTAAGATACTCCATCTATGTGTCGAACCCCCCAAAAAATTGTAAATTTCCTGAATAATTCCAAAATATGATACTGCCTGGACACACGTAAGAGCTGCAACGTTAACAACTAAATTTAAAGAACGTGCACTGCAAGGAACAGAAAAAGCTGTAGGATTTACATCTAGTATACGTTTTTGCACTCCTACATGTTTCCCACGCATTATTAGCCCCATTATCGTATCCTTGTCCTCTCATATTTATTAAAGGAATATCAAGCCTGTTAAGTTCTTCTAATACATATTCTGTTTAACCTTCTCCAGTTGAAGTATAAACAGGTATAAAGCCCATAAAAGATTCCTGAATTGTTACATCTTTTCCAGATTCTATATTTACATAACGAATAATTAAAGCCATCTGTTCCGTATGGCTCATATCGGGCGTGCAATCCAGCACAATAGAATAATATTTAGAATTAATTATGTCGTTTCCTATTTTTGTTTTCATGCTAGATCCAATTATATTATTTATTTCATTTTGAATATCCTTTCCTAAGTAAAGAACGTACATTTCTTTGGAAGTTGCACACCGCAGATGGTCAGCCATTATAATATCGAAAGTACTAATAAACTCTAATAGCTTCAAAAAATTACCATTGCTTTTTTCGTACAGTTTCAGTACTTCCTCGAAATGCCATATTTTGACAACCAAGAAATTCTAGAGCTGCAACTAAAGGTTTAAATACTTCAGTCCAACGTTTAGCTTCAGTATTTTAAATTTTTTGATGTTCAGCATCAATTGTTTTGCCCACTCGTAATATCTGCTGGAATGTACACCATAACTGAAAAGCTGTCATGTGATTGGGTGATTTTTATGCTCAGACAAATACTCTGACATGTGACGCGAATCCGAAAATCCTGCAATGGTTGATAAAGTAATGAAGGCCGTACCAAAAAGACGACAACAAAAACAAAATATTGAGTCTTTTTTGCGTGAATAAATAAGCCAAATACGTGAAACATCCTCTCCATTACGTAATCGCCTTTTATAATTATTAACAGTAAACTGACGACCCGCTTTGTTTACGGGAAAATCAAAATTTTTGATTTGTAATTGTAGAGGTCCACGTATAACCATAATCTGGCGTTCTTGATCTCGTATAATTTCTGGCCACTCTCCTGGATCATATGATAATACCATGCTCGATTCCGACTCAGCCTTTGAATCCTGCAATTGACACAAAACTTCAGTTTGATACCAATAGTTTTTGCCTCATTTTTTCTTTATATTATATGTAAATAGAAAACTAGTTGTTTTTCCATTTACTTGTAAATGAAACAACGTTTTCCAACTATTTTAGATGAATATAAATAATTTGTAATACGTACAGGTGTTTTTAAAATTAATTAAATTTGTCTAAAATAATTGGAAAACGATGTTTTATTATATATAACTATGAATAATCCCACGTTTTGTTGGCCTAGTTAAAAATATATAATTTAAATATGCATATATCTTGCAATTCGTCATTTGTCTTAATCTGCATTATATTATTTTATGTTTGTTCTTTTTCCGCCTGTCTCTCAATTTCGACTTCTAAATGTGATTCACCAGATTGCGCTGTATAAGTTTTTGTTTCAGGCAGAGTATTGGGTCCCGATATAACAGATGTCCCTCCTTGCTCCTGAGTTTGTTCTCTATTCGATGTGGAAGGGGTTTCCAAAAGCATTTCAAAAGATTTTGATAGTCGTTTATTTTCAGCTTCTATTTATGCTTTTCTTTTTCTGTAATACGCTCCTGACTGTTTTTTGTCTGACATTGCAGTAATTTAAGCAATAGGTTAACCTTTTAAAATTTGAATAAATATCACACTTTATGTTAAACAACAACAACATACAGTTCCACACTACTGTAACACACAGTAGGTAGCAACTAATTACTACCCTGATACCGGCTAGACAAAACAAAAAATACTTGCAGGTGGTGCGGTGGCGACTGGCGGCGCTTTCCATTCCCCAATAAAATAACAGTGCTTGGGCTTGCTTATCTTCTGACCGACCGGCGCGACGACGACCCCTTTCTTTGTCAATAAAATAATACCGCCCGTCTGTTCACGCTTGGTGAGGCACAATACATCATAAGCAAATAAACTGATTGATATATTATGCACTTAATTTATACTGGATAATAAATAATTTTACACATTTTCTTGTGCTCTAGTTCATTATTTATATTTTTTATACTAGACACTTTTAGTTCTTGCCAGTTTTTTATTAACTATCTCTTGATTTGGCGCTCCTAGATGTTGGCGCCCCATGCGGGCGCACGGTTCGCACGGGCCTTCCGCCGACCCTGCACAAAGATAATAACAAACATCATAAATTAATGTATCTCCTAACATTGACAATGGTTTAAATCAAGCAGATCCTGCGCAGATACTATCTTCTCATAAGACACATTACGAAATAATTTGTCGAATATAATTGCACCGGCCTTCGTGAATTTTACTGATTTGCTGAAGGTCTTTGATCGAACTTAATTAAAAGACATAATACCCCTTTTTTATGTTAGACAAACTTCACAAAACAATATTAAAACAATTGAATATATATATATATATATATATATATATATATATATATATATATATATATATATATATATATATATATATATATATATATATATATATATATATATATATATATATATATATATATTAATTGTTAACGTTCCACGTTAAATTTATTCGAATTATTTTCTATAAATTACTATTTTCATTTATTTTTGGCTCATGTCCAAAATATGTACATTTGTAAATATGAGTGCACCGTCAATTTCTGCTAATGACTTCGAAACTGATATTCGGTAAGGTCGAACTCGAGGTGAAAAACTCTGAAATTTTACCCTTAATTTGTGTGCTCTTTCAAACCTTGGAACTCATATAATTACCAGCAAACCTTAGTCCACATAACCAGGAAGAAAAGGAATTTAGGAAGTGATAGTAATAACAAGAAATCGATCAAACCTATCAAGATAAGAGGTGCTAGCCTAATTGACGGTTTTCATTAGTTGCTTTTTCCCAAATTATACATTTAGGAAATAAGATCTAAGTGAAAATAAATGGGGAACTAACCTTACAGACATATGCAAGTAATGGCAGTAAGCAAGGGGACTGAGTCTCCAAGCCCACTTCTACTCAACATCGTAATGGATATAACAAGCCAGCAAGCGAAGAAAATACAAAATGGGAGACAAAGAAATCAAAATTGTATGCCATGCAGACGATGCATAGGTATGATTGTAGAGAACGAGGATGATATCCAAAGAATACTGTACCAGTTCAATAAAACAGCATAATAAAATGATATGGTAATGCAAGCGGAAAAAAACACAATCAAATGGTTATTTTAAAATCACTCATTACATGTAAGCGTATTATTGATAATAAAATAATTTACCGGGATATTTGGGAATCGAAATATTTGGAAACGGGAGCGTGGAAACGGAAAAAAAGAATCAAGCTACAAGAGCAGCGGAATTCCTAAACATCACAATCTGACGTAATAAACATAATCGAACTGAAGGCAAAGCCCGGATATACAAGACAGCAGTAATCCAATCTGAAACCCCCAAAGAAAAAAAATATTAGAGAACACAGAAAGTAGCGAAAACATTAGAAGAACATGCAACATAGATAACATCATTGACTGGGTTTCGGATAGAAACATAAAATGGAACAAGTACATAGATTGTATGACAAATCATGGAAATAACGAGGGAAAAATCACCACCATGGTGAAGGAACATTAGAAAACATAGAAAAAGATGAAGCGACAATCTTGCAAATGATTAAGTAAAGGCAATAATCTGGAAAAAGCAGGCATTTATGCCTATGTACGGTAAGAAGAAATTTGTATGGTTTGTCGAATCAACAACAAGTTCCTCTCTATGTACCATATACTCGTATAACTATAACCACAATTGCCAAAATGAAATTATTAACAATTTGTTAGTTGCAATGCCCTTAGAAATATATATTTACGAAGGAATAAATGTCATTTGGCTGTATTTTGTCTTTAATTTTAGCTTGCAATGTACAATGACAATTATGATGATTTCGATATAGTGTTATCCGCAACAATGAAAAGCCCCAAACCACCATAAGTACACTCTCATGTTTGTCTGATGTAGTTTATTTTGATTACTGTTTTGAACGAAACTAAGTATTTCTAGATAATTCCACAGTATATTGATAAGATATTAAAAATTCTAAGAAATTGACAATTGTTCGGATACTAGATATCATAGTCAGAATGACAGATGTTACATTTCATTTTATACCTACCTGATGCTTAATAATTATTTTTGGCTAGACTTATATATAAGAAATATAGAGAAAGAGGAAGATATGATGTTATAAATATTAAAGCTTAGGTATTATTAACCCTATAGGAATATCCTGGAGATCATTTTCCCATTTAAGATCCGTATAACTGTGCAATGTAATAGAAAACAAGGAAAACTGATATTTACAATTATCACTTAAGAAGGCAATTTAAAAGTGGAGAACTCCCTAGATTTATCTCTCCATTGACGACATCATATTGTAATGATTAGCAGATATAATTTTTCTGGTTTTCTATATCATTGCACACATTAAATGGGAGAAAGATATGCAAGATATCCCCATAGGGCTAATATTATCTGAGTTTCCATATTTGTTATATCATACCTTCTCCTTTTTTCTATTAATATATATTTAGTCAATCACAATGTAAGTCATTGCTTGGTCTAGCCAAAAATAATTATAAAATATGACGATGATATTCAGTATCAAAACAATTATCAATTCCTTAGAATTTTTAAAATTCTATCAATATATTGTGGAATTATATAGAAACAGGTAGTTTCATTTAAAACAGTAATATGAGTAGATTCTACAAAGTAAGGGTCGAGACAGTAAATTTGTTTATTTTGAGATTAACAAAACTTTTTTCAAACATGAGAAAACCTGTATCAATAATATGTCTGAATTATGAATCAAATAATAAATTGACTTGATGTTGATTAAGGGATAGGCAATTATTCATATTTTATACAAATATGAAAAAACTCGTTTCCATATATTTCGCTGAGTCATACATAAGAGAAAATTGTGAGCAGGCGGGATAGTCAAATAAAAATGCAAATGAATATTTCAGCATATAGGGAAGGAAAATGGTATGTTATAGCACCGTATTTTCACTTTGTTCCAAAAGGGACTAAATGTTATTTGAGAGAGCATATAAATGAGTAGAAAATATTTTGTCTCTAATTCCCTGAATATGTTAGCTCATTTTAAATAAAATATTGTGAAAAAGTGGTAGGAGTTATCAATTTTTCATGTGCTGTTGCTGAAATGACTATGTGAACACTATAGGTTAGATATGAAAATAACATAGTTTGATTAGTTTTTCCTGTAAGTGCCTCTAAAAACAAGCTAGGTAATTGTAAAATCAATTCAGATATAATGTTTATATTTGAATATAGTTGATATTCAAATTTGAGCATGAATATGTCGGTACTACTGTACCCTACCACTTACAATAAATCGCACTTCCGCACTTAGTAGTATAATCACTGCAATGAATATTAAGGAATGGATATAAAAATTAATGGTTTTAAAGATTAAAACTAACTTTTCTGCACTCCGGAGGCTGTATCGTGAGTTACGACTTTCAAATTCCTCACTAATATAGTTCAAAGTATCCAATAAGCTGATCTAAAGTGTACTTTTGTAGTTAAGTTATTATCCTTAAGGATAATGTACTCATATAAAAATCACCCGACCTCAGACATCCGCACTGAAGTCATGGTGTAAACACTATACAATGTAATTGATAGTTGTCAACCAGTTCAAATAAAGCTTTTAAAAAGTAATTTTTGGAAGTGGAAACCATAATTGGCGCAGTCAGTAGGATCCGGGCAAAGAAATACTGCAGAAAATTGTCTTTCACCGTCGGTTTCAACCATTCACCGGGACCAAGAAAACTACAAAGAAGAGAAAAAAACTCGAAGTAAGTAAGTGTTGAGCTCATATTCTCCTAAATAGTTATACCCTCCTTAAGTGAATTTGAAATAACCTTGTTCTGGAACCACTTTTTATATTTTATTCTATTTTGGTTATGAGGATAAAATATTCTCTACATAAGTAGAAACTTCCCCAAAAGCCACATATATCTTTTCTATCTCTTTCTACTCCTCTAAACATCATAATTTCCTTAAATTTATGAATATCCATATAATTATAAATAGTTTAAACGAATTGAGAATCGATCTTAATAATTCCGAAGTTGAATCAGAAACAACCATCCAAGCCGCAAAAGGAATTTCCTACACCTTACGCAACTTCTCCGGAAGACAGGAGCACCTCGAGTCATTTATAAATGATGTTAATAAATTCTTCGATAGGTACGGAACTACTAACGATAACAGTTTAAGTGAATTCGGATTAACTGCTATTTGTTACAAAATTATAGACGAGCCGGCGACTTTTTGCTACGCCGTCCTGACTAAAATACATAGCCGCAAACCACAACACCCCTTCGCGAAAAATTAGGAGATAAAACCGACCGACACGGTTCACAACAACAATTTATTTATGTAACTAAACACAAAAATGGAAACATTATTGACTTTTTGAAAAGTAACAAAAATTAGATTACATTCAAAAATAATCGTAGATCCTGAAATCGCCCCGCGACTAAAATGGTCTTAATCGATCGAAATGAAATTACTGTCATCACAGTATTGATATCAAACTCAGAATTGCGAGCCCTATTTCTACTCAAAACCCCCTTGAAGAAGCAACAACCCTAGTTATAAATAATCCCCTTATTGAACAACAAGTAAATCTGAGACATGTTCAGTAAAGGAATTATAAAAATCAACACAATCACAGACCATTGCAGTCTTATTATCCTCCAAGGATTTATCAACAAAATCAACCTCAATATCGACCAATACAATATCAACCCCAAATATGTCCAAATTTTCATCAGAGACCAATCAACAGTGATAATAACCCACTCAATATTCTATGAACCCCATTTCCAAGCCAACCTATAAACAAACAACCTCGAGAAGTACCGCAAAGATTCCCCACGAGCGAGCAAGTATTCGGCAAACCAATAAATGCCTTCTCACCAAACAATTCTCATAAACCAACTAATAAAACTAAGCCCATGTCAACTTCGAGTAGACTACCATCTACAAAAAATTTCAATCAACCTCAAAGACCATATAATCACTTTCAAAACTTGTACCCAAATAATAGGAAATTACCATTCGATTTTGGAAAATTAACAAACGTAGAAATAGATCATAATGATATCGACTTCCAAAAATCTTCGGATAATAATTATGACAATTACCACCGCACGGAAAATTACGATGGTAATTACACCGACTTTCCTCAACATTCCAATTCCGAATATTCGAAAAAGACTATAATCAATCTCAAAAATGTTCATCTAGGCGACCCCCCTCCTAAAGAAAATAGACTTGAATAATCTAACTCCTAATTCACTACCCTTCATAAAAATATCTAAGCCCCCCTTAAAATTACTAATCGACACAGGTTGTCACCCATCCTTACTCCGTCCATATGTAGTCGAAAAATATTTTCCTAAATAAATCTTTCAAAATAAAACCCCTATAATCACCTGTTATGGCAATAGCAACTCGGATTATAAAGCAAACATTCCCTTATTTTGAGAATTCAAGCCCCTATCAGGAAATTCAGAATTTGTCTCATTCGATTTTCATGATTACTTTCATGGTATCTGAGGTATACGAGATCTTAGAAAATTAAATCTTAACATAAACCTTCAAAATAGAACATTATACAACGATCACCTAAAAATACGCCAACACTATCGAAACCAATTCAATTTACAGAAAATCGAAATTCCTCCTCACACTACCGTATTAAAATAAATGAAAACAAACCTCTCAGACAGCGAAATCATTATTCCTAAAATCATTAACGACATCGTTGAAATACCAGATTCCCTCCTCCAAATTAAGAACGGTTAAACTATAAACGAAATTTCAAAGCCCACTTCCAAAACAGCATTATTATAAATAAACGAAAACCGCTTGAACCCCTTCGCTAGTAAATAGTATAATGACGAATTCGAATGTTTTCACCTCGAATAAATTCAACGCGACATCGCCGACAATAACAACGAGTTTGATGTTTCCCTCATCAGAACTGACCATGTGAATCGCGAAGAAGAAACAACCAACAAAAATCTTCTTGATAAATACATTCTACATCGACCCCATCAAAAGCTAACCTTCACAAACCAAGTTAAGCATGGAATTAGAGCCAACGATGAGATACATGTCCACCCCAAATCCTATAGATACCACTTCGTGCATGAAATAGAAGTTCAAAACCAAGAAATTTTTTTTCTATAAATTAAAAGAAGTGTAACTGGTAAATAATATAGTTTTTCCACTACTAGCTGTGAAGTTGACAATTATTGTGTCTTCTGGCCAACTGAGAAATAGAATTTCTCTATTAGTGGTTAATCTTTTTTTCTATTATCAACCTAGGTCAATAATGGACAAATTCAAATGTTTTTTTATAATTCGCGTATAAAAGAGACTTCATTATAACATTGTTTACAGTGTCACAATGAAGCTCTTTGAACACTGTAATAGTAATTTTTAGAGTGTAGTTGGTTATTGTATTTAGTTATATTTTTATTTGACATTTGACTTTACCTTGACACAGATTATAAATAAAATGGTCTAGCGTTGTTCTAGCTAGCAAATTATTATACTAAAGGTAAATTAGAATGATTTATATATTAAAAATTATAACGAATATAGTACGCTAACGTTTATCTATCAATGTTTTGTCAATTGTTTATTTAATATTGTATAGGATCAATATATAGGTATATAAAACGTACGATTTTTGGGATAAATCACCAGATATCTATGTGAAGATGTATTACAGAAATAATTCTGTTCATGATATAATATCAATAGATCGCAGGAGCATATACGAAGAAGCTCTTTTTTAAACAGATAATCATCTTTTTTTTGCTTGAATGAAAGTTTGTTTACAATTTACACAATTATTCGGTTATAATATGTCAAAAGTCAGAAGAGCTGAATAAAACCATCTGTGATCTGACCAATTAGGAATCTACAGAATTGCCAACTTAAATTCAAACCACACCTCCTAGTTTAAAAAGAGGGATTATATGAAATTATATTCTATCTAAATAATTAAATGAACGCGAATCATAAAAAATATTGTGTAAAACTTGTGCCACAATGACTTTCTGTAGTACTCGTGATTTGCACAACTCACCGCTTCGCGGTTCGTTGTGCAAACTTCACTCGTACTACAAAACGAGTCATTGTGACACTTGTTTTACAAATAACTATGAGAATTCAGGGATAATAGCTTAACATAAACTAGTTTGTATACCCAGGAGATTGTCTTTAACATATTTACTGCTTGAAATTACCGAATAAGATAAAATTATTTCAATAAAACTGTTATTAGTTTAAAATTCGCGCTCAACCAAAAATTTCTGATGCCATAAGGAGTGCGTTCATAATATATAGGTGAGGTGAGAAGCGAAAACAGTGTCAGTCAAATGACGGAGTGAACGCCTAGGGATAAATCAGTTTGAACGATTTGTAGATCGACACTATCAAAATTTGATTTTTACATTGAAATGTTTTGTTTATGTTCCTTTTATTGCAGAAAAAACGTGGATCGAGGAATGTTTTTACCTTCAACATTATCACCAGTGGAATTTGAAAATCTGTTGATAGAAACTGGTAGCTAACCTTGACCCACAGAATATCGATTACCGGTGCCTTAACCTCTATAAACAAGGACATGTGTACATGCGCATATCAGGGTAATAGTTTCCCAGATAACAAGCGGGGAACTAGGAGTGCACTATCGTGGTTTATTTGTGCACGCTGTGGTGTAGAGTGTGAAGTTCATAGACAAATAATATATTACTTTCTCTATGGTGAAGTATAAGTTAAATGTTTTATGAACGCTCACTTTGTACCCAAGTGTTGTGAACGCACTACCGCTGTAATTGTTCAAAGTTCAAAGTAAAACATAAACCACGTTTTGGGAAATTTTTGAATGTGATCGTATAATTGGTTTCGTTAATTCGTTACACTTAATATTGGTGATTATGAACTATAGGAATAATGGTATTCTATTGATGTGTGATTGAATTGCACATGATTTTTATAAGAAATTTTTTGGGTAGTAGTGGAAAAAAATTTATACACACCACGGTGGTGAAGTCGTTTATAAACCTCGCACATTATTCCGCTCGGGGCAAAGCCCCTCGCGAAATAGTTTTGGTGCTCGATCGATAATAATAGTCTTCACGACCTTGGTGTATAATATACTATTATCATGTAGATTTAGTTTATAGTACATGTAAAAAAGGTATAACTATTAATAAAATCCATTAATTAAAATGAAAAGTTATGTGATTGGTCAAAACAAATAACTTATGACACATTGAACCTTTTATATATAAAAAAATATGGATACCGGGAGACGGAATAAATAAGGTTTTTTGAGACATTTTGACAAGGGTTATAGGAATTTTGGGATTCCAGAGAAAAATTGTAAAAACTAACTTCAATTCATATTAATTTGACGATTTTATATGGATAATTAAACCAAACGAAAGTAAAAAATATTATAAAAGGAGAAATATCAATTAGGAAAAATTTAACTAACACAACTTGGAAAGTGATGAAGTAACAAGAGAAGCAGAAGTTAGATAAGAAACTTTAAACAACAAGAAGCAGCATCAAAGTAATATAAAGTAAATTGTAAGAGCTGAAACGTCAATAAAAACGAAATTAATATATCACGTAACAAGAAATCAAAAGCGTATAAGTCAGATAATTAAACTGAAAATTTGAATAAAATAAATTGGCAAGAAAAGAAGTTAGGAGTGCAGCAGAAGGTACATAAGGAATCTTTTAACGACAGAAACCAACGTTTACGTGAAGTTTGAGAGCTGTGACGTTGGTAAACAACGGAAGATTGCTGGCGAACGCACACAGAGGGAACATCATTGGTAGAAAACGTCACGGAACGCAGATTATAAACATAGACGAACCGGTAACATGATAATTTATTTTCAAAAGATTTAAAAAGCTTATAAATTTCTCTGGAAAGCATTTGTCATTCATGTAAATGAATAAATAATTGAATAATCATTTTCAAATCTAAAATAACTCAAAATCAACAATAAGAAACGATAAAGATTTAACAAGTTTAGATACACATTCCAAAATTACAAAAATATGACCAATTTTATGATTTATGAACTATAATTAAAATTTTTAACTTATAAAGAAACAAAGTTCAATTTTTTTTATATAATTGTGATATGACAAAATCTGTCAATTGTAGTTTGATTTTCAGCAATTTTATATAATACAAGAAAATGAGATTATTTTAATAAAGTTCATAATGCTTAATTTAGATAGAAACATATAAAGTCATGTTATAATTATAATTAAACAGATAATCAAACATAAGTGGCAAAGAAACAAGTTAACATAACGCAACACGGAATCTCAGACATAACCAAAATTCAATAGAGGAATGTGAAGGACAAACTAATAATTTGAGAAATCGATCATATAGCTACCATATCTTATGGAACACAATCTGAATCATAACAAAGAAAACAATTGTGAATATTATGTTAGAGGATTCAATATTATTTATATAATACATATACATTTAAAAACCTATTTCCAAATAAAGAACTACAAGAAACCGGAAATGGCATATTATGTTGACGTATGTATCAACAAATATGATTGAATTACATGAGGGTATGAATAAATAAGTAAGAATCTATATGTAATAATTGAATGTATAATTAGGCAAATACAAATGGAATTATTACATATATGATATTTATTTGTTTATGTCAATATTAAATAAATGGAATTCAAGATTCCACCAGAGGACTTTTTAAAAATAATATAATTAACAAGACAATTTATAGAACTAATTATGAATTATTAAGAAATTATCAACAATGTAGAGTATAAAATAATGGAAAGAAAAGAACATTTATGTAAATGACAAAGTGATTCAGGACAAGTAAAAATTACAATCAATCGTTATGAAACAAATATATATCAAGTAGTTTATGAATATCCGGTTAAATCAAAATTGTTGATAAAAAACAAGATAGTGTGGTGAGAGGGTAGAAAGATGAGCAACTCCATGTCGGGGCACTACAAAATGTTCTTTAAAATTAAATATTTCGATCACTATTACAAAGTAGTTTACAACCAGAGACCTCACTAACATTCCAAGATAATTTCCCGATCCACAACGAGTCTTCCTTAAGAATTATGAAGAATTTGGTGATTTGCGGCAGTGCAAGAGGACGCTAAAGGTGCAGACATTTTGAGATATCAATTCTCAAAAATCACAGCTTGTCTTGTTCAAAACTAGTGAAAAAACACTCATAACTCTAATTCAATCATAAATATTTCAATGTTTCTCAACGTTTAACGTTTTTTAATGCTGTAAGCTCTGCGCAAGCGTTGTATCTTTTCAAGGTTGAATCTAAATCTCAGCATGCGAGAGGAACGCCAGAGGCGTCGCATAATTTTATTTCTCTAATTAAAATAAATTGTTGTATTGAATAAATAATTAATTATAAGTTTCAATCGAAACATTCATGTCAATATTTATTATATCGATATATATATATATATATATATATATATGTATATATATATATATATATTTATATATATATATATATATATATATATATATAAGTTAAATGAATAAATAATAATAAATAAATTAAAAATAATGAACTAAACTAATTATAATTTATAGAATTTGATTATCCAAATTCAATATATATATATATATATATATATATATATATATATATTAAAGTGAAATATGGATACGGGGAAAAGAAACAATTGTCAATTTTTTAGAATTTTTATTAACTTTTATTATATTGTGGAATTAACTAGAAACCGTGAGTTTCATTTAAAACACTATTAGAAACTAATAAGATTGCGTGAATAATACTAATTTCTAATAAATAACTCCATAACAAATTCTCATAACGACATGCTATCTGAATGTATATAATCTAAACATGTCAATAATTAAGCTAACCTACACATTGTATACGTTTTAAAGTCATTTATGAGACATCTATTCAATTTAGAAAAGATTGAAACATAAGGAGTAAATTTCAATAATTATATTTAAAAGAATAAAATATTACGAGTAAATTTCAACAATCATATTTCTGATGTGTATTTTAAAAAGCCCTGTATATAAAATATAAATCTCAAAACAAAATTCCACAATTATATCTTCTCAATTATTATTATTTTTGGATGAACTCTGTATATTGTATAAACATTTAGATCAAATTGTACTATAATGTCAAATGAAAATATTTGATACGGAAATTGACGTTCGTCGGTAGTTCGGTAAGTGTAATTAAGAGTGACAACAGAGCGGTTCCGATACTTAATAGAACACAGCTGAAATGTCGAAATGAACGCGAGAATGGGTAGTTTGAATCAAGAAAAACATTTTATTTATCCTAACAACAAAAAAACAATTAAACAAAATCAAAAAAGGTGAACGTTGTTGATTGTTGGTTTGGAGAGAAGCGTCGCGGGTGTAGAAAGGAATGGTCACGTAAAATTATTCTCTTCAAAATTATAATTTAGAAGTAAAAATAACTACAATAAGATAAATAAAAAACCAATTAAAGTCTCAAACAACGTATGTGAATGTAAATCAATAATAATATCACACTTTTTAAACATATAAGTGTAAAAAACCGTGAGTTTAGTGTTAACTACGAGAATTTGGTGAGAAAAAATAATTTACCTTATTTAAACAATTTGCTGGTCATCAATTTGTTACTGATGTTAATTGTGGAATAATCCAGGAAAAAAATCCGCAATTCTATTGTTTTCCAATCCTGATTTGAACAATTAATCAATGACAACTACGAACGATTTTCGCATGATCTCCTGAGTCGATGAACAACAAATAAAGAACTTTATATCTTCATGTACATATAAATATTTTCTGAAAACAATAAATGTCAGGTTAGGGATGATAATTATTACTGAAATCTTATATTATAACTAGATATTAAATAATCAATCTCCACTGAATTACGGACATAACACACTAAATAAAATCAATACATTATTACTCACCAAAATTCTATCTTTTCAATAACAGATTACATTTCCAACACACCACACTTTGTTTCCACATAAGATTCATTTTACTATTCATAAAACCACGCGAACAGAATATTGGAACGATTAGAGTTGTGATTGACGCGGTAAACATGATCATGGTTCCGAAAGATTAAATGCATGTATTGCATGATTGAAGTTTACCTGTTATCAATTAAATACAATTTCGTGAAATAACTGTATATAAAGGTTTTCACAAATTTGGTTATGAGAGTTGTATTATATTTTCACAATTTCGTTATGACGCATTGATAACCATTTGAATTTTATTGCTATATTAAAATGTTATGTCTGTGATTTCTTGCTTATTTCTCTAATATCTCTACCTATAGGTTTCCTGTTGCTGACGAGCGTTCAGTTTCGAATCCCTGAGGTAACGATAATAAAGAGTCTAATTTTATAAACAGAATAAAGATTTTGAATTGAATTGGTATTCCTCTATAATCACACCAATTCTGGCGCCCATGACTTGAATAATAACAATAAAATCAACTTACTATAATTAAAATTAACTCATACTTGCCTTAAACTAAATTTTATTATTTTTTTTATTTTTAACAACTATACATTTTATTAAGTTGGATTTATTAATTGGCTCTCTCTTAAAAGAACGAAAACCAATAAAATAAATATGCAACAATATATATATATATATATATATATATATACATATATATATATATATATATATATATATATATATATATATATATATAAGTAGGTAATACACGTATGTTCGGTGACACTATATCGGATGAACAGGCGGATGGCCTATGGGTGGTTACCGATAGGAAGAAGTTTCCAGAGGGTTTACAAGAAGTAAAAGAAGTCTCTAGATGGTTAGCAAGTAATGACGGTAGCGTCTACGGGGGTTATGCAAAAAGTGTGTATGTTGTTACGTGTATAAGGTAGAGGGTGGTTTAGAAGAAGCGAAGGGGTTTTTAAGGGTAGCGCCTACGGGAATTACGCAAGTAAGGGTGTACGGGGGTTATGCAAAAAGTAAATAAGTGTGTATGTTGTTACGTGTATAAGGTAGAGGGTGGTTTAGAAGAAGCGAAGGGGTTTTTAAGGGTAGCGTCTACGGGGGTTATGCAAAAAGTTTTTTGGGGGTTTGGCCTGGGCCAATTGCCAAAATTTTTGGGATAATGACGGTAGCGGCTACGGGGGTTATGCAGAAAGTAAATAAGTGTGTATGTTGTTACGTGTATAAGGTAGAGGGTGGTTTAGAAGAAGCGAAGGGGTTTTTAAGGGTAGCGTCTACGGGGATTACACAAGTAAGGGTGTATACAAGAACGGGGGTTATGCAAAAAGTGTGTTTGTTTTTACGTGTATAAGGTAGAGGGTGATTTAGAAGAAGCGAAGAGGCTTTTAAGGGTAGCGTCTACGGGGGAGGGGAGCGTCTACGGGGATTACGTAAATAAGGGTGTATACAAGAACGGGCGTTATGCAAAAAGTAAATAAGTGTGTATGTTTTTACGTGTATAAGGTAGAGGGTGATTTAGAAGAAGCGAAGAGGCTTTTAAGGGTAGCGTCTACGGGGGGTTGCGTAAAAAGTAAATAAGGATGTATACAAGAAGTAATTAGAAGAAAGAAAATATATGGAGGATTGTGTGTGTGTGTGTAAGAGATGAGGGGTAGTGCTTACGAGGGGGAGGGGCTATGCAGTTAAGGGTTCTATATTTTGAAATTCTCAAAGGAATGTTATTAGATTGATAACCAACATTTTTTTTTAAAACGGATATGTGTGTGAATTCATATCATTTTATAGAAGGTTTTTTATATTGTAATAAATGAAATCTCGCATTATTATGAATACATCTAAGACAAACAAACAGATTACAGCAACCACATTAGACGTTGCAACTTAGCAATAAGTGATGGGGATCTAACCATTGGTACAATATTTTGAAATTCTCAAAGGAATGTTATTAGATCGATAACCAACTTTTTTTAAAACGGATATGTGTGTGAATTCATATCATTTTATAGAAGGTTTTTTATATTGTAATAAATGAAATCTCGCATTATATTAAATTCGCTTAGTGGGTAATATTTGCAATAGCTAGCAAACACGTGCAAACCAAATCATTTATTCAGACAATAGCGAACTTGTTTCAAAATATGATAGGATTGGAATGTCATGATTTCTAGTTTATAATTGTTAGTAACAGATTAGATTGTACGAAATCGTAGAAAAATATAGTTTTCTGGAAATAGGATGATGATATCAAAAATAACTCATTGGACTTGTGCATCCCCTCTATAATAAAATATTCTTTTAAATAGTGCTCACAGTAAATACTAGACAATAGACTGTACTTAGGGTTCCAGTGAAAAGTTGTCGTTTAAGGTTCCACAATTCATAGTAAGTTTACTATTTTTTTTTCATTCATCTTTAACTATTTTAAAAAACTTAATTGTTAAATTATTATTATTATTATTATTCTGTTATCTTTTCAAATAATTCTTTCTTTATTACAAATGAATTTTTTAAATGAGATTAATACAATAAGCACTGCTTTTGCAGAAATAAAACCCGTTATAAAACTGAAAGATTTACCAAGGGATACACCACATAGAATAAACAGCGCAAAGGTGCACCAGGGGCAATTTGGAGTCCAAATACTTCTGGAGCTGGACGAAAATATAGTATTTCTCTCCAAAAGAGTGACGGATGCATTTGCGTCGCATGTAAATCAATTTACGCCGGGGAAGTTCAGCATTACATTCCTAGGACTTCAAACTTTCCAAAGGGTTTCCCCTAGGACCCTCTTCAGAATAGAGGAGAATGTATAAAAAACATAACAAAACAGTACATATTGAATTTCAACACCTTGAAAATAATCTGGACACAGGTGAACAGCTTCAGTTTTCAAAATCGTAAGTTTTTATAATTTTTTGAAAATGAATTCTGAGGAAATAGCTCTCCTGACTGATAATATTGTTAAAAAGTTTCAAGCAATTGAAAATATTTTATTTCAAAAAAAAAATTGTACTATTTATGATATAGAAAAATGGTCAAAACAAGCTAAATGCCACATTAGACTTTGCTACTTAGCAATACGTGATGAGGATCTAACCATTGGTACATTACGTAGACTACAAACCAACTTGGGTCACTTAAAGCGGTTTAGAACAATAATTCAGAATCTAAGTAAATCTGGAAAGGGGCTTACTATTAATAATAAAAAAAGAAGTAATAGAGTAAAATGGGAAGATATTAATTCAATTTTTGAAAGTAGAGTTCGAACCGGGATTATTATAAATAAATCTCATAAAGATATCTTACAGTTTTTTGATGATTCGTTGTTTCTTTTCAGCACTAGAATGAAAAACGCATTAAAAAAATGCAATATGATGAAAGTAAATACTTGTTTTTGTGCAGAATTTATTAGAAAATCAGGTGATACTGAAATTACAGAAAATAAATATTTTTCTACAAAAAATGAAATAATTGATAAGACAACTGACTTTAAAAAATGGTTTGCAGTTAATGTAAGAGATGTCATTTTAAGAAAACTTTCAGAATATTCTGAGGAAGGATCGGGGTGGGCCTTAAGTAAAATTATATCTCTGGAAATCAATATAAATAAATACGAGGTGGCTAGTGGAATATCATCATATATTAAATTACCAGACATAATAGCTAAAAGAAAAGCGTGTATCAACGTTCAGAATGACGATAATGCATGCTTTGCTTGGGCAATTGTTTCAGCTTTGTTCCCTTGCATTATTAATAAAAATCCTACACGTACTTGTTCATATCCTCATTATAGCAATGTTTTGAACATAAACGGTCTTACCTTTCCTGTACACCCAAATCAGATTACAACTTTCGAAAGAAATAATGTTAATATTTCGGTTAATGTTTTTGAATTGGAAATTTTCAGACCATCAAATTTTAGTGTTGTGCCAGTACGTTTAACAAAACAAAAAAGAGAAAAGCATGTCAATTTACTGATTATTCAAAATAAATATTTTCCTAAAAAGAATGATTGCGAACCAGAGTCAGATAATGATGATGATTATGATTTTAATAATGATATACAGTATCACTATATTTGGATAAAAGATTTGTCAAGACTTTTATCCAAGCAACTCTCTAAAAATACTAGGAAAAAATATATATGTGATAGATGTTTGAATTATTTTGTTTCTCAAGAAAAATTGGATGACCATTTCAAATATTGTGAAAAAATTGATAATAATTGTAAAATTGAGTTTTCTAAAGATCCATATGTCAAGTTTAAAAATTTTGTATACAAAGAAAAAGTACCTTTTATTATTTATGCAGATTTTGAATCACTACTTATTCCTTATATTGATGTAGATGCTAGAATAAAATCTCAAAAGGGATATGGTTCGCAGTCGGTAACGAGAAGTGCTAGGTATCAAAAACATAAAGCTTATAGTGCTGGACTATATTTTAAATGTAATTTTAACGATAACTGGTCATTTTATGATAGTAATCGAAGTTCTGATTGTATGTTATGGTTTGTAGATAAAATTGAAAATATTGCAAAATTTGTAATGTCAAAATTAAAAAATGTTCAACCAATGAATGTTGAAGTGAATTTAAAAGATGCTTCAGATAAATGTCATATTTGTGAGGAGATATTTAAGGAAGGTGATAAGATTGTTAGGGAACATTGTCACCTAACAGGTAATTTTCGAGGTTTTGCTCACAACCACTGTAATCTTAATTATAAAAAATCATTTGTCATTCCAGTAGTTTTTCACAACCTAAGTGGTTATGATTCACATTTCATAATTAGAGATTTAGCTAACCGAAATTATGTTCAACTTTTACCTGTTAATAAAGAAAAATACATAAGTTTTACAATCTGGGATAATAATACAAATATTAGGTTTAGATTTATAGACTCTTTTAGATTTATGGGATGTTCATTAGATTCATTGGTATCAACATCAGAACCAGAAAATTTCATTCCACTTAGAAAAGAATTTTCTAATCTAAATACTGAACAATTTAGTTTATTAACTAGAAAAGGTGTTTTCTTTTATGATTATTTAGATGATATAAAGCGATTAGATGAAACTGCATTACCTAGTAAAGAATATTTTTACAACAAACTTAACGATGAACATATAAAAGATATTGACTATAGGCATGCAAAATTAGTTTGGTCAGCATTTAATATGAAAACCCTTGCTGATTACAGTGACTTGTATATGAAAACAGATATTTTACTTCTAGCGTCTGTTTTTGAAACATTTCGTGATACTTGCTGGAAAACATATGGTTTGGATCCTGCTCATTATTATACAGTTCCTGGTTACACTTGGGATTGTATGCTCAAGTATACTCATTGTAAATTAGAGACAGTGCAAGATATTGATATGCTGCTATTTTTTAAAAGAGGTATAAGGGGTGGAATATCTCAGTGTTGTAATCGATACGGCGAAGCCAACAACAAGTATATGCCTACGTATAATGAAAACAAACCTGTGAAGTATCTTTTATATACAGATATTAATAATCTTTATGGTTGGGCTATGAGTCAGGAGCTTCCCTACGGAGGATTTAAATGGGTAGATCATAATATTGATATAACTCAAATTCCAGATGATTCCCCTGAAGGGTACCTGCTCGAGGTTGATTTAGAGTATCCAAAAAATAAACACGATCTACACAAAGATCTGCCATTCTGTGCAGAACATATTTCACCACCAAATTCTAAACAAAAGAAATTAATGACTACTCTGTATAATAAAAAAAATTATATTATACATTACAAAAATTTAAAGCAAGCTATAGCTCATGGATTATTGCTTAAGAAAGTTCATAGGGTATTAAAATTTCAGCAAAGTTGTTGGTTGAAGCCTTATATAGAATTGAATACTTTGATGAGATCCCACGCAAAAAATAATTTTGAAAAAAATTTGTATAAACTTATGAATAATGCAGTATTCGGAAAAACGATGCAAAATTTGCGTAAACATCGGTTAGTGAAATTAGTTCGAACGTGGTATGGCAAACGAGGAGCTAGAAATTTAATTGCAAGTCCCACATTTCATAGTCGTGTTATATTTAACGATGATGTTGAGAATCCTTTATTGGCTATAGAGCTTAAGAAAACTAAAATTGTATTTGACAAACCTCTTTATATAGGATTAGCAATTTTAGATATTTCAAAAATATGTGTTTATGAATTTCATTATGATTATATGCTGACCAAATTTTCACCTGAACAATGTAAATTACTTTATACCGATACTGATAGTTAAGTATACGAAATTCAATGTAATAACATATATGAAGAAGTAATAAAGGCGGATATTCACCGTTTTGATACTAGTGATTATCCTGTAAATAATGTGTGGGATATTCCTCTAGCTAATAAGAAAGTACCCGGAATTATGAAGGATGAAAATAACTCAAAAATTATGACACATTTTGTAGGTTTACGTTCTAAACAGTATGCCTTCAGAGTGTTAGGTGAGGAAAACGATGTAAAAAAAGCTAAAGGTATTAAGTCTAATGTGGTAAAGAAAAAAATAACTTTTGATGATTATATTCTCTGTTTGCAGAAATTTATAGGAAATCCTCAAGAAGAGTGTTTCATGCATGCAACTCAACGTTGTATACTGTCAAAGTTACATGATGTATACACCATTGAACAGACAAAAATTGCTTTAAACCCATCAGATGATAAAAGATATTTGATACCTGGTTCACATGACACTCTTCCGTGGGGACATTATAGTATTATGGAGTTATAATAAATTGATTGGAATTTATTTTCAGATGAAGAGTTTGGTAGATCTATGTACTAAGATAATTTGTAATCGTATTACTAGAATTTCAAGTTTTCTTGTACAAGCTCAAATTCCTCAGTTTTTGCTTTTATCTGTATAACCATATTTAATATGTACTGTCAAATGTATAATTTTCATTTTGCCTTTAATGTAATATGTACTGTTTTTTTATTTGATGTAATATGTATATAAATACAATTAATAAAACAATATTCATATAACCTTGAAACTTGATTTTTTATCCTAGCTCCTTCCCACAGGTTTTCAAGAATTTTTAACGTTATTACGTCGATTTGAAGTTTCATAAGTAGTACATGAGTAAGAAGTGCTGTTCCTTTAGACTGGTGTTTAAATTGTAAATTTGGAATTTTGTTGCCAAATATGCCTTTTCAGCAACATATGACGGTGATGCTTGAGGAAAATACCGATTTAGGTTAGTCTTTTTCCCATTTTGTTCTAACGCGATACGAATGTTCACCATCATGATCGTTTTCATTTACACTACATCGAGGTCGCTCTAATAGTTGAATAGTTGCAGGATTTAGAGTGCCATCTACAGGAAAATTTAATTTCTCTTGGAAAGCTTTTAAAATCGATGACATATTTGTGATATCATGTTCCGACTTGTTAACATATCCAAATCTTTCGATAATTTACATCAATTTTCTCAGATGCCACTAAAGGTAGAATTATTATTAATAGTAAAAGAAACATCCTTCACTTTCGATGTTCAATACTGATTCCAAATCAACATAAAAGTTTTCATCATCAGCATTACTTGTGTTAGAGGTGAAATGAAACAAAGAATATTTCCATAATTTTATAATGTTAAATCATTGATTACATGGACTTTGTAATGTACAGATATTCTCTAAGTGCTCTTCCTATTAAACTGCTGTTGTCATAAGAATAAATATCACAAACAGCATACATTAAATCTAAACAATTGGAAAAGCCACATATTGGACTCGATATAAATGTTTTTAATAAATTGATGATATTATAATAAAAATCGCAAAAGTTCACTTTATTTAAAATTGAAATGTGATGTTGAAGCAAATTCTCATGAACACGTTGAATTTCTACAACTTCTTCTTCATCGAGGAAAACTGTTACATCATCTTTCTGAATTTTCAAAAAATTTTGATTATCATAAATAACTTTAGTTATTTGACAAAAATCTTGGTACAACATGATGGGATTAGAATCTACAACATCATCATCTGGAGAATTGAAGAATAACTCGTTACTTTTATGCAGCACTTCTATGATCTCATCCCATTCTAAAGTATTGAATGACATTTTTGAAGGTTCCACGATAAACGATGATAAAATGATGGCAGGTGCAAAAGTTCTGACAGGACTCAGGCAACATCCAACTTCAAATCGACGACCAACATTGAAAACTGTATGCAATAAATAATGTCTTTCTTTTCTTATTGCAGTTTCATAATTAAGTACAATTTGATCTAAATCACGATCATAATTTGGTTCTTCATCATAACTACTATTATCACTACATGACATTGTAACACTATAATACCCAGAATCGTGACTACTCATTATGATGACTTCTAAACTAATGTCGATCAATTTATATGTTTATCTCTGTCCTCCACTCAATTAAAGTTGATTGGTTGCTGGTGATCTATACTACTACGTCATCAGTGTTAATCCAACTGTTATGTTTTTCATCTAATCCTAACCATTTAACGTACATTTTGTTACGTTTCCTCTTCAACACCTTTTCAACAAGATAAATGTGGGGATTTTTGGTTTTTTGTAATTCTTCTTCATAGAAACAACCTCTAATAGGCGATCCAGTCATATCTTCTATCAAATACGTTACAGGATTCGTTATTTTGACTTTCGTAATTTTGAATAGTTCAGTTGTAAAATTGGAAGTGTAACCTTTTTCAAAAGCATGTTTCGCTTTACTTATTCGCACAATATCTCCCACATTTAATTTTCTGGGTCCGGCGATTTTCAAATAACTGAATTTCTTATTTAAAATCAATTTTTCGTTACTTCGATTCACCTCTGATGGTTTGTATCCAGTTTTACTATGTTTTGTGTCGTTGTATTCCTTTGTGATTTGAGGTAAAATATCGATCCATTGGTATTTCCCAATTAAGCTGAAATGTTTATAGAGTTTCGGTTTGAGCGTTCTAATAACTCTTTCTGCAATTGCAGCTTTCTTCGTACTAAATGTACTATAATGATTGATATTATGTTCTTTCATTAGCGATTTGAATTTACTATTGTAAAATTCCGTTCCCTGATCTGATTGTAGATTTTTTGGTGTTCGACTCCTGATAATACTCGAAAATGCTCGTGTTATTTCTTCGGCTGTTTTCGTCTTGAGTGGACGAGTCCACATGAATTTCGAGAAACAATCGATAACCACCAAAATCATTTTAAATCCTTTATTATGCTTTGCATAAGGTCTCATTTCGGCTAAATCCATTTGCCATAAGTCATCAAGACCTTTGATTATTGTTCGTCGACGTGGATAATTTCGTCGAATCGGTTTATGCAATTCTTTAACAAGTTGAATCCTGTCTGCAGACATGATGTATAGTGAACAAAGAAGGTTATTTTGTTATATATATATATATATATATATATATATATATATATATATTTCTAAAGGTCAATTATTGTTCTTCTTCTAAATTACACTGTACGAGAAGATCCATACAAAAATAATCTCTACTACCCAATTTGAATTCTATTTTATCGTTCTTCTTTATGCTAAGGCCGTTTAACTGTTGATACTGATATTCCATATTATTCTTCAATAAAACGCTGCCATCAGAAGCATAATGTTTACAATTTTCAATTTTACAATCAAAAGGGAATACAAAAGCCGTACCTTCCGTATCCAAAACGTAAAAGTTCTTGTTGAATTTCTTCGTGCCCCTAAAGCTGATTAGACACTTTGTGTGATACTTTTCTGCGAATTGGTGTATCTGTCTGCTGATATTTGTCGATGAAACGAGATTATCGACATATTTTTTTATCGGAATGTTTGTATTGAGAGTAGCAATCCTTGAATCATAGTTTCTATGTATTTCATCCAATGTATCTTTCATTTTTTTGTCAAGTATGTTTACTATAAATTTTCTATTTGATTCTATTGCATTATCCACATACTTTTGAGTTGATCCATTATTTATTAAGGATTTTATTTTATCATTTATTTGCTGAATACTTGTGTTCAACGACAATTGAGCTATTTCGATTTTTTTAAATCGTGCTTCGAGATTTGTATCATACTTCTTTTTATATGCGTCAGAATGTCGACCAAACTTGTCGAGACTCATTTTGAAAATGAACATAAATCAATCGATGGTTAATGTATATAATCGGCTTCACGAAGTTCATGTATAATGGCAACAATCTCATTATCATTGGAAGTGTTACCTGCATCCTTGGAAGCTATTAACTCTCTAAGTCTTTCAACAATCTCGTTTACATCGTCCCAGTAAACGTACTCTATATCTTTATCATTATAGGTCATGATGTGATCAGGTAATCCTTTACCTACGATGTTAGTGGTAGTGTTTCGTCTTATAATAAATTGCTTTTTAATAATATTAATATATTTCCACCGCTGAGAACCTTTTAGTGTTCTATCTTTTTTCAAATGAACCCCCGTTCGTTCCAATAATATTTTGTATGTAGGTAAATCATCTTCGATATATTTGGGATGTTGGTAGAAAAGTAATTGGTAAAGACCTGGAGTAGCAGGTATTCTATCCCATCCTTTATCTCCTTCTACGAATATATCTCCGTTTTTTGCGTCAAAGTTTATGCGTTTATTCCCCAGAGTCCACTGATCGTTTTCAGCATTATACTTTGGACCGTACAAATCATCGATTTGTGAGTCTTCGTTAAAGAAATCGATGACACATTGTCGACCCATTGTAGGATATTGTTCGATGTACTCGTTGACTGTTCGTGGTGAGAAGTGTTCACTAGTATTCACTTGAGGTTCACCATCATCATCATCATCCGTAAATACTGATTCATTTTTCGGATCATAACTGTATAATTCTCCATCACTGATAAAATTGGGGACATGTTCTTTTTTCTCTTTAGATGATGTGGGCTGTGGTGGTGGTGGAGGTAGGGTTGCTGTAATCTGCTTGTTTGTCTTAGATGTATTCATAATATTTACGATATCTTTGAGTGGATTAGATATAGGTTTGAAAATTCTATTTAGTGTCTCATCATGCTCAGTTTTGTTCAGTTTGAAAGATAAATACTTTTTTCTAATCATTCGTTTCAGATCTGCAATTTTTCGTTTTCGCACAGCGTCTGCATCAGATGACATCATAATGAAAAATGAATAGTTAAATAATTATTATATTTTTATATACATATCAAATCCTTTACGATATCTACCATCTTGTAAATCAAAGTCTTTAACAATAACCAAAGCGCCATATTTATCATTCCAGCATTCAGAGCACATTTTCTTGAATTGTTCAAATGACATGTCGAGGGAAACGTGTTCGTTGAAGGCATGTTTAAGGTTAATTTCATCCTGTTTAAACATTACAATCATATTGCAGTTATCACGTATTAGCTGCTTTGGTATTTTCGAATAAGTCTGACATAGGTAGAAGACATCAATACTTCTGTGCCTACACATGGAAAAATATTCTTGAATTGTTTTTTGTTTGTCGCATGACACATCGTCAAAAATGAAAATCGAATTCGGTTTGGATTGTGTAGGACTTACAATTTCATCGTTTTCTTTAAACGGATAATA
The DNA here is from genome assembly GCA_963921935.1 of Galeruca laticollis. Classification (NCBI taxonomy): domain Eukaryota; kingdom Metazoa; phylum Arthropoda; class Insecta; order Coleoptera; family Chrysomelidae; genus Galeruca; species Galeruca laticollis. The sequence continues at coordinate 153,475,979 of OY998177.1, forward strand.
TCCCACACCTTTTACACCAGTCAATACTTCTTCGAGCAGTTGGTATTTTGGTTGATATAGAGATTTAGAATAAACGTAGACATTTTTAAATTTTACACCATTTGGATTGAACAGCAATGATAGCACAATATTTGTTTTCCCACATCCGCTGGGGCCACAAATAATAGCACGAAACGAATCAGGTAATAAAAGTCCATGTTTTCGGCTACGTCTATCTTCCAAAACGCTATCGAAATTTTCAATCGGTAATGACTGCTCTTGTTTAACAATCTCCATCTTATGATACTTTTCAAACAGTGCAGCTATAATTATAGGTTCCATCGTGAACAAATAGTCAGTCTTCATGTTGATTCACGAAGGTGAAGGTGTGCTAAATTCACTCATAAACAATTTGCCTTTTGAGCTTCATTTTCCTGGCTACCAATACTGTGGACGTAAGTTTTACTATTTTTATTTTTTCACAATATTAAATCCTCTATTTATATAGCTGGAACGCGTCTGAAAAAACGGCTACTACGAGGAGATACAGGTGTCAACGCTCTCGACGCAGCTTGCAAAAATCACGATATCGCATACGCATCTAACTCACAGATCGTCATAAAGCTGATTTGGTACTAGAAAACGCCGCTTGGGAGCGAGTAAAGTCAAAAGACGCTAAATTAGGTGAGAAGGCAGCCGCCTGGCTCGTTACCACTGGAATGAAGGTCAAACGCAAATTGGGAATGGGTATGAAGCCGAAGCGTCGTAGATCTTTTCATCGTGATGTTGTTATGAAGGTGAAGAAATCCATGAAAAAGGGATCTTCGCTGTCAGATACAGCGATGTTTGCATTGCGAGCAGCAAAATCTCTTATTCAAAAATTCGGAGGCCGAAAACATGTTCCAATACCTAGAATAATACCTGTAGCTAAATCTGGAGGATTTTTACCTCTAATACCTCTTTTCGCTGGACTTTCAGCTTTGGGAGCATTATCAGGCGGTGCTGCGGAAATTGCGAAAACTGTGATCGATGCAAAAAATGCTCAAAAGAAATTGGAAGAAGATCATCGTTATAATAAAGCTATGGAGCCTATAGGTAAAGGATTGTATTTGCGAAGGAACGCTAAAGGTGGATATGGATTATTCTTGAAAAAAAACTACCATTGAAGCTACCCAATAGAGTATTATTCGACTATGAATTAATCAAGTTTGCCAAATTATTGAAAATAAAATATTTTCGAGATGTGTACATGCGCGATTCTCTACCGAAAAACGGACCTCGACGATGTGAATCAGCAATACTAAATTTGGATGTGTCTAAAAACTCAGGCACGCATTGGGTAGCATATAGGAAGATGAATGACTGCGTCGAATATTTCAATTCATTTGGTAATCTGAAGCCTCCGAGAGAACTTGTCACTTATCTTGCTGGCAGTAAAATATTTTACAATTACGAGCAATACCAAAATTACAATCAGATCAACTGTGGACATTTGTGTTTGCAATTCCTCTATAATGTTTGAAGCATGGTTGGTTGGCGAAACACAATTGTTGTCGTCTTTTACAAGTGCCGAATTGAGAACTATTCCTCTAAAGTATTTGGTAGAGCGAGTTAAACCTTGGGATTTATTAGACAATTGGCATAAATTACCAAAAGAATATCAATCGAATTTCAACTTGCAAATTTGCTTGCCTTGTTTTGTGCATTACAATCGACCGGATCAACGTACTTATGTCGATGGTCCGGTTAGCTCACAACGCAACTGTCATGCATGTAATTATTATTTGAAAAAATAAAATTGTTTTTTCTAATCTAGTAATATTATTTAAATACACCACTCCCATAAACATCACAGTCACGTCTCAACTGTTGAACTTAACGTCCACATCGAATGAATTCTCCTTCACTCCTCCCACACCGATAATATTGAAACCTGAAAAAGAATACTTTATTGGTGTGTTGGGGTTTCATTCGTATCATTCTATACCGAATATCGATGGTGAGAAATTTTATTTCTACAATAAAAATGATCGTAAGAAAGGACTCATCACCATTAACTTCCCGTCAGGATGTTACGAAATCACAGATATTGAAGCTTATCTCATCGATCAATTCAAATTGAAGACGGATACAACTGTAGCCGATATATCTTTGAAGCCCAACAACAACACTCTTCAGTGTGAAATTTACAGTCGACAGCACGCCATCGATTTTCAATACTCTGATAGTTTGAGTAAAATACTAGGATTTTCTCCAAAGATACTAGACCTGGTAAAGTCCACCGTTCCGATCTACCTGTTAACATTTGTAAAATATCAACTTTACTATTCGATTGCAATATTGCTGAAGGATCGTTTGACGGAGATAAGCCTGCTCATACAATATTCAGTTTCCCAATTACAGTGGACCCTGGTTATGCAATCAACGAACGACCAAACAATCCGATTTACTTAGCTGTGAGCAGCACAAACGAAATCATAAACATTACCGTAAGAGTGTTGAATCAAGATCTCGAACCAGTAAATTTTCGAGGAGAAAAAAGCACGTTACTTTTACATCTATTGGAACGTTAATGGGTCTACTTATCAACAACGACTATTATAAAAGTCCCTCATCATCTACAACAAAATTAGTCTCTTGCAGATCGTTCAAAAGAACGAAGCTTCATCTAACTCCTGCAAATCGGGCGTTTCTCAAAGCAATCGGATTAAAGTTGAAGAAGAATGACACTAAAAAGAAAGTACGTGCGTTCTGATAGGACACCACCATCAACGAAAATATCTTCGATATTTGACCTTTACCGAGATCCACAATATGAAGAGTCGATAAGAAAAGAAGATTTTCACACCTATGTTTCTTATGTGAAATCATTCAATAACAGCGATTCTGTGGAATTTGACATACAACAAACTGACGCATTTTTTCTCATGTACGAAACTCAACTTGAAATTAAGGGAAAATTAGAAGTTAGTGGCGGAGGAGGACATGTTAATCTAACGCCAAATTGCGGTGCATTCCTCTTCGATTCTTGTTCCTACATTCAAAGTGGAAAGGAAATAGAAATAGTACGAGATCCCGGTATAGTAACTACCGCAAGAAGTTTGTTGTGTTATAATCCACAATAGAGAGAAATGGCTTTAGCTGGCTGGAATTATCCCAATAAACCGCTATTGAATGATGTTGATAAATCGTTTAGTTTGTTGATTCCTCTAAAACACATTTTCAATGTATTCAATGACTATACTAAAATCACATATGGAAAACAAACTTTTCGATTCATACGTGCTCGTCATGGTAACGATGCTGTAATAGTAAATGAAGTAACAACAGGTACTACGACATCTAACACTACAATAAAGTTTGTTATAGATAGCATGGCATTGAAAGTTAAACACGGCTATCCTAACGATGGAATAAAATTACGTATGATGGAGCAAATAAAAAGTAATCGACCAATATTCATTCCGTTCAGGAAATGGGAACTTTGTGTATTGCCTACGTTAACGAAAGACGCTAAAAATGAGATTTGGTCAGTTAAAACGAGCTCGTCTGTCGAGAGACCTCGATATGTTATCGTATGCTTCCAAATAGATAGACGCAACAAGAAGACAAACGATCCTTCGCAATTCGATCACTTGAACACCAACAATGTAAGATTAGCTTTGAACGGAGATTTTTGGCCCACCGAACGATTAAAGATGGATTTCGGAAAAAACGACTATACTCTTGCTTATCATAATTACGCCTCATTCTATAGAAGCTATACCAATTCCAGCATAGTACATCCAACATTGGACTATGAAGCATTCAAAGATCGTGCTCTCTTTGTCATAGACTGTTCCAAACAGGAGGAGGGTATGAGGGCATCGACAGTTGATATAAAAGTGGAAATTGAAGTAGGTGTAGGATTTCCTGCAAATACTAGAGCATATTGTATAATTATACATGACTGTTTATTAGAGTATTAACCCCTAACGGAAATTATCAAAACGATCATATAATACCAGTGTTGAAATACACAGCGAGACAGTTACAAATAAACCACGATGAGAATAGCATTCATTGACATTCAAGGCTTTATTATCGAGGGTACATTCCATCCTAAGGAATTGTCCATCGAAATCGGATATAAACATAGACACTACATATTTAAGCCGCCACAACCCTTTCATTTGCTAAGCAATCAAGATAAAATAACAAACAACTTTTTGGAACACCATATCCATGGAATCAAGTATTCTTCTGGCGATGTTGATTATTCAAAATTGGACGAGATTTTGAAAAGTACAATGTCTAATGTCGATTGTATTTACGTTCGCGGTAATCAGAAATATGAATTTTTACAAAAGAAATGTGAAGAATATGGAATTTCTACGACAACTGTTGTTGATGTCTGCAAGTTTGATGGAACGTCCTCAGCCATGGAAAGTTTAAAAAAACATTCGAATGCTTGTCATGCCGATGGGGCTTTCAATTGTACACAAATTAATGTAGAACGATTACGATGTTGGTTGTTTTTAAATGTAATACCATTGTAATTTTACTCAAATAAATAGAAAAAATTGATGAGTTGTTTTATTGAAACACATTGTATACTCATTTATGTATATACTACATGAAGACTTAAACTTTCGTTTCACAATATTCATTATAATTTTCAATATTAAAATAAATACTGATGTTAAAATTATACATGTCATTGCAAAAACATTATTAATTTCATCCTTGATGGTATCCTGTTGTTCCCGAACCTTCTGTCTCCAAAACGTAAAAGTTCTTGTTGAATTTCTTAAGAAAAAATTGATGAGTTGTTTTATTGAAACACATTGTATACTCATTTATGTCTATATTACATGAAGACTTAAACTTTCGTTTTACAATATTCAATATAATTTTCAATATTAAAATAAATACTGATGTTAAAATTATACATGTCATTGCAAAAACATTATTAATTTCATCCTTGATGGCATCTTGTTGTTCCCGAATTGTATTATTCATCATATTGTAGCCGGTTCAATTCTGTGGATATTTTTTTGTAGGCGGCGATTTTTGAAGACGTTATCCTCCAAGCACATTCGCTCCAATTGCTTTATCAGTTTAATCTTATTTTCATAAATTGAAATATCTTTACTCAATTCTCGAACGCTTTTAGAAAATTCCTCCAATTTGCGTCTATACTCTTCCGATGACATTGTGATACAAACACTCAATTCTCTCATTCATTTATTATAAAAGAAATCATGGACATGCTTTCAAGACTTTCAAAATACCCCGTATAAAAAAAGACATCAGTTAAATATGATTTCAAAAAAACTGCAACATTAAATCTATTTTTATTAATTCGATAGAAAACTAGATTCTGCTGTTTCATGAATAAACTCAGTTTAGATTTTATCGTAAATGACTAATACAATATCAAGTTGATATCATATATTTTTTAAAAGATACTAAAGTAATATTCCGTAATATGAAGTAATATTCCCTTATCATGACATTCCAATCTTATCATATTTTGAAACAAGTTCGCTATTGTCTGAATAAATGATTTGGTTTGCACGTGTTTGCTAGCTATTGCAAATATTACCCACTAAGCGAATTTAATATAATGCGAGATTTCATTTATTACAATATAAAAAACCTTCTATAAAATGATATGAATTCACACACATATCCGTTTTAAAAAAAGTTGGTTATCGATCTAATAACATTCCTTTGAGAATTTCAAAATATTGTACCAATGGTTAGATCCCCATCACTTATTGCTAAGTTGCAACGTCTAATGTGGTTGCTGTAATCTGTTTGTTTGTCTTAGATGTATTCATAATAATGCGAGATTTCATTTATTACAATATAAAAAACCTTCTATAAAATGATATGAATTCACACACATATCCGTTTTAAAAAAAAATGTTGGTTATCAATCTAATAACATTCCTTTGAGAATTTCAAAATATAGAACCCTTAACTGCATAGCCCCTCCCCCTCGTAAGCACTACCCCTCATCTCTTACACACACACACACAATCCTCCATATATTTTCTTTCTTCTAATTACTTCTTGTATACATCCTTATTTACTTTTTACGCAACCCCCCGTAGACGCTACTCTTAAAAGCCTCTTCGCTTCTTCTAAATCACCCTCTACCTTATACACGTAAAAACATACACACTTATTTACTTTTTGCATAACCCCCGTTCTTGTGTACACCCTTATTTACGTAATCCCCGTAGACGCTCCCCTCCCCCGTAGACGCTACCCTTAAAAGCCTCTTCGCTTCTTCTAAATCACCCTCTACCTTATACACGTAAAAACAAACACACTTTTTGCATAACCCCCGTTCTTGTATACACCCTTGCGTAATCCCCGTAGACGCTACCCTTAAAAACCCCTTCGCTTCTTCTAAACCACCCTCTACCTTATACACGTAACAACATACACACTTATCTACTTTCTGCATAACCCCCGTAGCCACTACCGTCATTATCCCAAAAATTTTGGCAATTGGCCCAGGCCAAACCCCCAAAAAACTTTTTGCATAACCTCCGTAGACACTACCCATAAAAACCCCTTCGCTTCTTCTAAACCACCCTCTACCTTATACACGTAACAACATACACACTTATTTACTTTTTGCATAACCCCCGTACACCCTTACTTGCGTAATCCCCGTAGACGCTACCCTTAAAAACCCCTTCGCTTCTTCTAAACCACCCTCTACCTTATACACGTAACAACATACACACTTTTTGCATAACCCCCGTAGACGCTACCGTCATTACTTGCTAATCATCTAGAGACTTCTTTTACTTCTTGTAAACCCTCTGGAAACTTCTTCCTATCGGTAACCACCCATAGGCCATCCGCCTGTTCATCCGATAAAGTGTCACAGAACATACGTGTATTACCTACTTATATATATATATATATATATATATATATATATATATATATATATTTATATATAAAAAGATTTGCAGTTTGAGATATCAATACTTAATTGACGTGCCGTAGCATTTTTTCGAGCAGGTCTCCATGTTTCCTCCTTTTTGTCTCTGGTACTATTTCATCTGTTTTAACGAACGCACATTCTCACCAGGCCTTCATTCAAATAGTTAACAGATTGTTATACTTGTTTTATTATTTTTTGTTAATATCGTTAATGAAAATTTCAATAGCCTAATCAACGAATACAGCATTATTTCACTTGAATTTTGTGATAAAACTTCTCATGAGTATGCTTGAAATAAATTCTTGAATTTCCAGAGTTTCTCGGCTTCATTATATTTCAAATTGAACTATAACGTGTTAAATTCGGCTAGAAAACTTTTTATTCTGAAACTAGAAACTAAACTTCGCCACTTTTCAGTTTTTAATCTGCAGCTTGTTAGCAGATACATGTTTCTAATTTAATCTATTAGAGTAAATAAAACTTGAAGTACGTTTGAAGGTATTTCAGAAAACTTTAAATTGAAATTCCGACAAGGAAGGCGTAGTAAGTTTCCACGATCTACCTCTCTTAGGTACAAAATAAATGGAAAATAGGTAAAGCATTTTCTATGAGAAGCGTAGAAACTTTCAACTAAAAAGATTCACAATTTGCTTGCGGAATATGTAACCATATTTGGAATTTCCGCAGTTAATTGACTCCTACTAACATATAGTGTATCTTAGGTTCTAGGAAATATTTTGAAAATATTGAACATTCTTACCAAAAAACAATTTGACATTCCTCTCAATTAAGCTCATCATCCATCTAAAAATGTTACAAATATCCCGAGAGTTTATGAACATAGTTTAATTAATAAAAAACCAAAAATGTGTACGTGATTATTTTCATAATTTTAAAATTATTTCAATTATTTGGCTTATATGAGAGTAATTCTTGATAATATAACATAAACAACAAATTTATTATACAGTATTGGAAAGAATATATCTTGGGAATTATATTTTAATAGCCCGCTTAAACATCGACATATCGGTAGAATTTCTCCTCGAATAGGGGATACGCTCGACGTCATTACACCCATAGACCAATAACACCAAGACTCGTCACCAGGACAGGTTAACACCAGGCTAGGGACACTGCAGACCGTGCCATCTATAGAGCCTGTCGAGTAACTAAAATCGGTAGATAATTGAAAAAAATTAACGAAAACTGTAACGTCGTTAGTAATCAAATTTTATTGATTTTTATTACTGCGTATGCGCGATATCATATTGCTCGTCCCCACATGTTATATGTTATACTGTTATCATTTCTTAGTTCATGTGTAGAGGTTATTATAAGGTTGCGGTATTTTGGTGTATTTTTCAATTGCTATAGTGTAATATTTATCTGTTGTTTCGTTGCTTTATTGTTATTAATTGAAACGACAATGTCAAAGTGTATTCTGAAGGAGTCTAATAAGTGGTGTAGTCGGTAAGTTTTATTTAAAAAATTTCAGCATTTTTTCTTTCACAATTAACAACCATTATCTTTATTTTTATAAAACACAGAATTTTTACTAATTTAATCGACACCTTGAGGGATCATGGTTGTTATTTACATTAGCTAAACTGAAAATTGCTGCATTAATAAAGTAAATATTTATTTTTACAGTTTTGTTCCTCCAAACCAGGAAGATAAAATTAATATGGCTGAAAAGCAGTTGTAATAAATCATTAAATTTGTCGACAAGGAAACGATGCAGGATATGATCCCTCCATTTTTAAAATCAGTGTTTCTTTAGATGTGAGAAAGACGAAGAGAGGTTATTGAGACAGTTTGATTTGCCTTCCCATATGAGTGGAAATTAATAAAAATTGATGGTAAGTTTTATTGCATTCAATATAGCATGCTATAATTTTGGACATTTTAAAATGTAAATTGAATGAATGAAAAGACGAGAACTGAGTGTGTAATTTTATTGAAATTCCAGCTAAGCGCTTTAAGCCATTAGGCTATTCTGAAAGCTCTCGTCAAGGAAAAAACATACAGAAGGTATCAAAAAACATCAAACCCTGTAACTGCTACATATAATGAAATGAAATGTTTGATGTTACATTACCTTATAAAGAGCGCGTACAATTGTAATTCACATAACGAAACATCTAATTTGAAATTATCAACTAAATGATATGTGTGTACACCCTCTTTATAGGGCAATTTTAACAAATTTCACTGATAATGATGTTACATCAAACATTTCATTTCATTGTATGTACATTGTACCTGTTGAATATTCTTCTCTGGTCGACAGCTTTGAGAATGACCTAATGGCTGAAAGCGCTTAGCTGGAATTTTAATAAAATGACACACGCAGTACTCGTCTTTTCATACACTCTCTTTTATAATACTAATGGGATCTGAAGATCCGCTTAGACTGCTTAGCAAAAGAGTTAGTTGATCGAAATTGAGCACAAATAGAGGAGACTAGTTTTCGATAAATGTTTTGGCCGGTTCAAGTGATTGTATTACGTTTAAGTTGCTATCTTCATTTTTTGAGTTAGAGTTGAACTTTGGCTTCTTTGCTTCTGACTTATTTTTTGGTACAGGGAATTCTTTGCACTGTGTAATGGGTGGACTCACTTCAGGTGAAACGATTTAGTCAAAAATTTCGTTTTGATAGGCTTGTATCGACGGTTGCTTGAGAGGTTTCCATAGTTTTAAGTATTTGTGGATTATCAGAGACAGCTTTTGAAGGAATTTCATTTGGAAGTACTATAGGTTGTATTATAAGTTCGGAACATTGAGATGCTATGTGGCCTGGTTTTTGCAATTGTAGCAGACTATATTGTCTTGAGAAATGAATATTCTGTAGGAAGTGTTGTCGAAATCAAGTATAAATAAATCTGGAAGCTGTAAGTTGTGTGGGCTGACGAATACTTGTCTTCTGAAACTCAATATGTGAGTATATTCCGGTAGAGATGCACCGATTCTGAGGAATGTCATGGGTGGAACAGGGGCTAAACCAATTTTTTGTAATTCATTAATCAGTATATCATGAGGTATGGATGGGCACACATTTGAGAGAACGATTCTTTCTGCTGGTGATATTAGTTTTCTAGCACTGACTACCATTCCATTAACTTCTATTAGTCATTCATTAAAGTTTCTACTAGTTGTTTATTGGACAAATACATGCATATCCGGCTGTTTGATAACCGGGATATAAAGATTATGTTTTTTGGCTGGATTATACTACCCAGAAGAATTAGGTAATCTTGAAGACGAGTATTTTCTAATGCACTGAAGACGATTGCTTGTTCTTTTGAAGGGAAGATGGGGCTTGAAGCTGCTGATGGGAAATATCTGATCTAGACTAAGAATGTAGAAGAGTTGAAACATTTTGGTTGGGGTTCATGATGAAGTGGCCGAAAAATAATACGGCCCTGTCATCTGAAAACAGGTGTATGGGCCTGCGATAGTAATTATCCAGCTAATGAGACCCGTTTCTTATCAATAACAATATAAAATGTATGGAACTGAAATTGTTTAATACACAGAAATCGTACACTTTGTTGTCTATAATTTAATTGTGAAGATACCAGCAAATGCACTTACTGTTGTAAAAGTATCCCTACACAAAATTCACAATTATTACTTTGTTAACAGTTAGCAACTTTGGAAATAATCAGAGCCCACATTGAACACAGATTCTCTGTATTCGGTCAGGGCCGAACTAATGTTGGAATATTGTATTAATGATTTTGTTATATTTCAGCAGCCGCTTCACTGATATTGATGAAATTTTGGTAATTTTCGAGGTGGCAATTGTCATCAAATGGTTATTTTTGTCCTACTCCACGAGGGGAGCTTCATACTACAACGTAGTTCACTCTTATGGCTAAAAGTTTTTTATGTTAATTAAGAAACACATGGCGATATGCTAAATTTGTGCAGACATCATTTATAAATGAAAAAGGTATACTTGTTTCAACTTGATAAATTCAACCGTTCTCGAGAAAACAATAAAATAGTATTTTAGAGCACCTTTTTCCAATAAGTTAATAAATTGGACATTAACAACAGTTGAATCGTTGCAGAATAATGTATGTGTACTATTTTATTAGTTCATTGATAACTTTTTCACAAAATAAATAAATTACTCCGTATAGGTTCGATAACTAGGAAGAAATAACAAAGAAATGACAATAATAGTGATAACATTAAATCTAGAAAACATATTTTAAAACATATTAAGATCAAAATACATATTATTACTTCAATAAATGTTCAAAGTGACCTCTGTTGACATCAATACATTTTCTAATTCTTTTTGATAACGAATGCCTAACTTTAAAGAAAATATTCGGTTGATTTCTGATGTATTGGGAGGCATTCTGTATTTGGTGCCATAAGTCCTGGCGATTGTTGATTGCTTAGGAATACATTAATGCTTCCATATACCCATAGAAGTAATAATCTATTGGACTGGAATCACAGCTACGAGCTGGCCAGCGAAATTCACTGCCCCTACCAATCCGGCGATGAGGAAACAGCAAATTCAAATAATTACGGACTTCACGGGAATAGTGAAGTCCGTCTAATGTATAAGGGTCGCGTTATTATTTCATCGAAAAGTTACGTTTGTAGGAATATCAGATGAGAATTACCGTTCAAATTTGGTGGTAATTCATATGGACCCACTGAGTGATCTCTTAGAATTATTCCACACCACACATTGATTTTAAATTTTTGCTGAAAATGTGGTTCTTTTGGAAAATTTGGGTTTCCTACATCCCAGTAATGGGAGTTCCTCCTATGAAATACTCTTTTGGTGAATGTAGCTTCATCCGTGAATGAAATATTCTCGAGAAAATTCCGATTTGCCCTGTGCTCATTAAGAAGAAATTCTGAAAATTCTCTGTCTAACAAGCTTTGCACCGGGGTAAAATGAAACGGTCTTGAATGTTCTTTCTTGACTATTCTGGATATTGCAGATTGACTAAATCCTGTAGCTGTTGCCAATCTCCGTCTACTAACTTCAGGATTTCCAGCAGCTTGAACTAAAATATCAACCTATTGATCCGCGGTAATGATTTTTGGACGCCCGTGCTCCTCTTAGGACGAAACTCACTCGTTTTTCCTAACCTGTCATAAATATTTTGGAAAGTTTGATGGTTTGGTTGGGGCCTATTGGGATACAATCGTAAATATGTTTGACAGGCACGTCTACCTCAAAAATTTTCTTGTGCGTAAACGCAAATCATATCTCACATCTCATTGTTTGTAAAGTTGTTGTGACGGGGTATGATGATAAATAAAAAAAAAGTTCAAAATTCAACGATTATACGAAATTATTTTCCATGGGATGTTTTATTCAAGTTGAGCTTCCCGTAGTTCATTGCACATAGGGCTAGGTTATCACTATGTATTTAATTATGTCATTTATAATAAGACTAGGTGACATAAGCCTCCTAGATTTTTGTATAAGCAGGCACAACAAACTTTTAGATGGAATAATTTTATTGTTTATAGTTACAATCTAGGAAGCTCGCGTCAATTAGATGTATGTTTTGTTTGTGTTTTAAATGAAACTCAATGTTTCTAGCTAATTCCATAATATAATGAAAAATGCTGAAAATTCTAAAAAATTGACAATTGTTTCGATAACTGAATATCATCGTCAGAATGACGGAAGTTACATTTCATTTGATGGCTACCTGATGTTTAGTAGTTATTTTTGGCTAGACCAAGAAGTGACCTACTTTGTGACTGACTCAATATATGTTAATAGAAAAAAGAAGAAGATTGGATATTACGAATATTGAAGCTTAGATATTATTAACCCTATTTTTCATTATATTGTGGTATTAGCTAGAAACATTAAGTTTAATTTAAAACACAAATATGAGTAGATTCCACGAAGTGAGGGTCGAGACAGTCAATTTAGGTACGTGTTGTTATTAGTATATTAAGTACCAAGTGTCATGAAGGACGAGTTTTACTAGGCACGAATGGAGCGAAGCGGAACGACTACTTTGTGAAACGAGTGGCTAAAGACGTTTTTGAATGAGTAAAATAATACACACACACTTTTTTGCACCGATTTGACTGTTGCTAATGTCCAATTTATTAAATTAACTGTCTCAACCCTTACTTTGTGGAATCTACTCATATTAGTGTTTTAAATGAAACTTACTGTTTCTAGTTAACTCCACAGTTTATTGAAAAATGTTAAAAATTCCAAAAAAATTACAATTGTTTCGATATTACAAAAATATCAGTATAACTGTCCAATGATATAGGAAACCAGGAAAACTATATCTGGTGATCTTTATAATTACCACTTAATAAGACAGTTTAAAAGTGGAGAACTCCCTAGATTTACTTGTTCATTGACGACTTCATATTGTGGGTTCCTTAAGTGTCTTCTAATTTCCAATTCTTCATAGAAATCCAGTTCTTGTTTCTTATCACAAATATGTAGTACTTCTAGTTCTGTGTCAGGTGTCAATGAATGATTGGTGTCAAGTAGATGTCTGGCGTAGTGGGATTAATCTGGTGGTTTCAATATGTATTCTCGTAAGTTTTCACTGTATCGGATTTCAAAATTTCTAAGGGTCTGACCCAAATAGACGGCATTACATTCTGGACATTTAAGTTTATATATACCAGATTACTTCAATGGTGAAATTTTTGTTTTTACATTTAACAATTTTGTACTTATTTTACTTTCTGTTTTGAAATAAATCGTTGTATTTGTTGCTAAATATATTATCTTTGAAATATTATTAGAAATATTTGCAGCTTATGAAGTAGTATTAGAAGTTTTTATTTATTTAGTTTCATTAGGAAATATTAGTTGTAATACCACTTTTTCCTCTTTTTCAGTAATTAGTTTATTTATCATATGTAATGGGTAACAGTTGGAGGTTGCTATTGGTTTGATTGTGTTAATGTCTCTATCAAAATTACATTTGTTCATAGGAACTGAAAATGCTCTATCTATCATTGAATTATATGCCGCTAGTTTATGGGACATGGGATGATTAGAACTGTATGGAATAGTCCACATCAGTATGTGTTGATTTTCGGTGAATCGAATAATCAAGTACATTATTAACTCTTTGGAGTTTCAAATCAAGAGAATAGATTGAGTTATTTTCTCCAACTTCTAATGTGAATTTAATTTTTGGGTGTAAATTATGAATGTGGTTGAGAAATATATCTAATTGTCGTTTACTACCCATAAAACAAGCTAATATGTCATCTCCATAACTATACCAAAATAACACATTTTATGAAATATTAGTTTCTAAGATTTTTGTTTCTAAACTGTCCATACAAATGTTTGCCAAAATTGGCGATATATGGCTTCCCATTGGCGAATCTCCATTTTGAATATATATCTTACTGTCAAAAGTGAAATAATTCCGATTAATACATATATCGAATAAATTAGGTATATCTGATATTATTCCAGGAATAATATTTTCATCTTCTAGTAACATTCTTACAAGTATTAGACATTATTTAGGGGGAATTTTATTGACCATATTGGTAACATAAGCTGAGAGCTATCTTGCAAGTTGAATGCTTTCATTTTACGAATATACATCTAAATAATCAATTAGAAATTCAATGGAACTGTTCAAAAAATTTGAAGCATTCAACTTGCAAGATAGCTCTAAGCTTATTTCATTTGATGTTACCAATATGTTCACTAAAATTCCTCCTAAATAATGTCTAATACTGGTAAGAAAGTTACTAGAAAATAAAGGTATCAATCCAGGAATAATATCAGATATACTAAATTTATTTGATGTATGTATTAATCAGAATTATTCCACTTTTGACAATAATATATATTCAATAGGCAGGTTTAACAATGGGAAGCCCTATATCGCCAATTTTGGCAAACACTTTTATGGACAGTTTAGAAAGAAAAATCCTTGAAAGTAATATCTCAGAAAATGTTTTATTTTGGTATAGATATGTAGATGACATATTAGCTTAGTTTATGGGTAGTGAACGAAAATTAGATATATTTTTCAACCACATTAATAATTCACACCAAAAAATTAAATTCAAATTAGAAGTTTAAGAAAATAGTTCAATCAATTTTCTTGATTTAAAAATTCAAAGAGTTAATAATGTACTTGATTATTCGATTCACCGAAAACCAACACACACTGATGTGACTATTTCATACAGTTCTAATCATCCCATGTCCCATAAACTAGCGGCATATAATTCAATGATACATACAGCATTTTCCCTTCCTATGAACAAATGTAATTTTGATAGAGAGATAAGCACAGTTAAACAAATAGCAACCTCCAACGGTTACCTATCACATATAATAAATAAACTAATTAGTAAAATAGAGGAAAAAGTGGCATTACAACTAATATTTCCTAAACAAACTAAATAAATAAAAACTTATAATACCATTACATATGCAGGAAATATTTCTAATAATATTTCAAAGATGATATCTTTAGCAACAAATACAACGATTTCTTTTAAAGCAGAAAGTAACATAAGTACAAAATTGTTCAATGTAAAAACAATAACACCATTAAAGAAATTTGGTATGTATAAACTCAAATGTCCAGAATGTAATGCTGTCTACTTGGGTCAGACCCTTAGAAATTTTGAAATCTGATACAGTGAACACTAACCAGCATGCATATTAGAACAACCAGATAAATCCCACTACGCCAGACATCTACTTGACACCAATCATGAATTGACACCTATCACAGAACTAGAAGTACTACATATTTGTGATAAGAAACATGAGCTGGATTTCCTTGAAGAATTGGAAACTAGAAGATACTTAAGAAACCCACAATATGAAGTCGTCAATGAACAGATAAATCTAGTGAGTTCTCAACTTTTAAACTGTCTTGTTAAGTTATTATTGTAAAAATCAGCAGATACAGTTTTCCTGGTTTTCTATATCATTGCACAGTTATACTGATCTTAATTGGGAAAAATGATATCCAGGATATCCCCATAGGGCTATTAATATCTAAGCTTCAATATTTGTAATATCATATCTTCTTTTTTCTATTAACATATATTGAGTCACAAGATAGGTCACTTCTTGGACTAGCCAAAGATAATTAAACATCGGGTAGGTATCAAATTAAATGTAACTTCTGTTATTCTGACGATGATATATAGGTAATAACGAAACAATTGTCAATTTTTTAGAATTTTTAATATATTTCAATAAACTGTGGAGGTAACTAGAAACAGTAAGTCACATTTAAAACTCCAATTTATTACCTTAATGATGAAACGTGCTCTGAAATAATATTTTATTATTAGTTGAAACAAGTATACCTTTTTTATTTATAAATTTCTGCACCAATTTAGCATATCTCCATATGTTTTTTAAGTAACATAAAAAAGTTTTTGTCATAAGATTGAACATAGCTGTAGTATGAAGCGCCCCCTCGTGGAGTAGGCCAATAATAACCATATGCTGACATTTGCCTCCTTGAATTACTCCAATTACCATAATTTCATCAATAGCAGTGAAGCGGCTACTGATATATTTCATGAATACAATATTCCAACTTTACCACCCTGTAGATAGTAAATTATCAACATTTTACTAAGGTAATATTTGGCCAATCGTCATATTTTGATGTCAGGAGTGTACCATTGCTCTCTGTGCAATTTATTATGAATCACCCTGTATACAATATGGCAGGCAAAATATTTAGGTAAAATAGTTTTAAAAAAATTATAATAATAATTATTACCCCGAAGGGGGGTGTGTTGGCTTTTTGACATACTATGTTTGTTTCGAGGGTCTGACGAACCCACGGGACCCCAGTCCAGCTGTCCGCTGTCCTCACCTATTCCTCCCCCCCAATCCCCACTAGAGGAGTAAACCTCATTAAATAATCCGGAATCTTAAGGTGTGAGACATCGTGCCGATGGATCAATGACCACCCGGAGCTGGTCATTAACGATTCCCTGTAAGCACCTGGCGACCCTTACTTGTGAACAGCCTTACTACGATAAGGAGCACTGTCGTAGCCGACTTTTTTTTTCTCCCAAACTCGTGGGATATTATATGAGCACCTCTTCCTATAAAAATCAAACAACTGTTACAGATTATGAGGCGGGATCTGCAGCCGTTATCTCACAGCCTCAAACAAACACGAATCAGGAGACGGCGGCTTCGCCCCGGTTCCTGATCGTAAAGAAAAAAGTTGGGGATTTCGGAAGCACGAATCCTTTTCTGAGAAACAAATTTTTTTATGGAGAAGTTGGGCAAGTTAAAAATTTGCGGAAAACCAAAGACGGCTTATTAATCGGAACAACTTCTGCTGCAAAATCTAAGCGTTTATTACAAATAACAAAGTTCCTCGACGACGAAGTAGAAATTATACCACATACAGGATTAAACCAATCTAAGGGAGTCATTACTGGTCGCGATCTACTCAACTGTACTGTAGAAGAAATATTGGAAGAAATAAAAGACCAAGGTGTAACTGCAATCCGTAGAATTAAAACCAAACGCGAAGGAAAAATTATCGATACACCGAGCCACATCCTCACATTTAACTCACCAAAGCTCCCTAAAGAAGTGAATATAGCTTTTTATATATTGAAAACTCGCCCGCATATACCGCCCCCCCTCCGATGCTTTAAATGCCAACTTTTCGGCCACACTGCGACAAAATGTACTAAAGATCAGGTATGTGTATGCGGCAAACCTTTGCACCCCGGTAACGCATGTGAAACACCATTAACATGTATACATTGTAAAGGACCACATTCCGCACGCGCGAAATAATGCCCGATCTACAAACAAGAGATAGCAATACAAGAAATTAAAGTAAAAGACAACATATCTTACCAAGAAGCCAGAAGAAAAGTAATAATTACCACCCCAAAAGAAAATATTTCATACGCTACTGCCACCACATCCTGCCCACCAACCCAACCAGCCCCGTATAACCCTCAAGAATTGGCCAACTCTTTAATTCCACACCTAACAAAACCTCTAACGGAACTTTCCGCAATATCTTTCCAAACGCCACAAACAAACCCTAATAATGAAGACAACGAACACACCAACAGAACATATAGCTCAGATCTTGATTTGATCATTATTGAAACTTCGTCAGGTGGGCATACAAAGAAAAAAAGAAAACGCGGGTGGAAGAAAGGTAGACCCAGAAAAACCTCGCAGAAAATCGAACCTGACCTAGCTAGCCTCAGATAAACCCACAAAAAACAACACCCGTGATATTTTATAGTTCTAAGATTCATATTTTTTGGACCTTATCATTTATTCATTCATAAAATTATTATATTTATAAACACATAATATATATTTACAACCAACTTTCCTTATTATACACATATTATTTATCATTTTTTTACACAATTTTAATGGATAATAATACAAAATTCATTCAATGGAACTGTAATGGACTTAATTCACACCTTCCAGAACTGCAAATAATGAGGAGCAATTTGAATCCCATACTTTTAGCTCTACAGGAAACACACCTGAGACCGAATGAAATCTTTACCTTTCGAGGATTCCAAACTTTCAGGAAAGATGTGAAACCAAATATTAGAGCAAGGGGTGGAGTGGCAATTTTACTAAAGGAAGAAATCCCGGCTAAAAGGGTAACCCTCAATACCAGGTTACAAGCTGTGGCTATTAAAATTGATATTCCAATAAAGCTTGCCATATGCAGCATATATCTTCCAGATTCAAACTAGAACACATATGACATTGAAAACATATTCGTACAATTACCGACCTCGTGCATAATTATGGGAGATTTCAACGCCCATTCACCTTCTTGGGGATCTCTAACAACTGATACTAGAGGAAAACGTTTGGAGAAATTTATTGACGACTCAAATATATGCCTTCTAAACAATGGAAAGCCCACACTTTTCAACCAAGGTTCAAACTCCTTTTCAGCTATCGACCTAACCCTATGCTCCCTAAATATAATCCATCAGTTTCACTGGAACCCATTAGAAGATCTCCATTGCAGTGATCACTTCCCAATCTCTGTTACCACTAATATCTCAACAAAAGTTAAACTTTCTACAGAAAGGTGGCTTACCGGAAAAGCCAATTGGACTGACTATTCAAATATAGTGTCTCTTCCAAACCCCGATTCGAGGAACACCATTAACGAACTGGTAGAGGCAGTGACCAAATCTATTCTAATGGCAGCCGATGCAACTATCCCTAAATCTAAAAGTAAAATATTATCTAAAATTGTACCGTGGTGGAATAATGAAATTAGGGAAGCAATATCAGCAAGGAAAAAGGGACTCAAAAGATTACGAACATCGCCTACAAACTATAATTTAGTACAATTCAAAAAACTAAGATCAGCCGCCCGACGTTTCATTAAAGAAGGCAAAAGAAGGACATGGGAAGATTATGTATCAACCTTAACAACCGACTCCGAGGTATCTGAGATATGGAGAAAAATCAATACAATATCAGGCAAATATCAATCCATCACCCCCCATACAATAGAAAATAACAACATATTTTTAACCGATTCCTACGATATAGCTGAAGTTTTCGCTGACCACTTTGAATCAATCAGCAGCTCGGAAAATTATTGCCCCGACTTCCAAAGAACAAAAACTACTGAAGAATCTCTCAACCTGGATTTTAATACCGATGACGCAGACCTTCCGTACAAGGTCCCTTTCATTTTCGACGAACTGGCCAACACCCTTAATACCTGCAAAGATAGTGCACCGAGAATGGACTCAGTTATGTATGGAATGATAACTCATTTACCTAGAAACAAGAAAGAGAAACTCTTAACTCTCTTTAACAAAATATGGTCAGCGAATATCTACCCTAGTAACTGGAAAACGGCTAGCATTATCCCAATCTAAAAAAATCGAGATTCAATGACAAATCCTACAAACTATAGACCAATTTCACTAATATCGTATATCGGAAAAAATTTTGAAAAAATGGTGAACAACAGACTAACCTTTGTGCTAGAATCACGCGGCCTTCTATCAAACCTCCAAGTGGGCTGTCGACTAAATCACTCCTCCCTACATGCCCTAGTCGCATTAGAGACTGACATCCAAAATGCCTTTTCTAAAATACAACACCTCGTTGCGGTCATGTTCGACTTGCAAAAAGCGTATGACATGACTTGGAGATATGCAATAATGGAACAAATACACGCATGGGGCCTCCGTGGAGCGTTACCTGATATTCTGAATGATTTTCTCTCGGAAAGATTCTTTTGTGTAAGAATTGACAATGAATTTTCATAAACACGAACCTTAGAAAACGGAATACCACAAGGCTCAGTTCTAAGCGTAACTCTTTTTGCCATTGCAATTAACTGTCTTGTTTGTAGCATCGGGGAAAACACTAAAGCAGCTTCATATGTCGACGATCTAACCATTTATTCTTACTGTCATTCAATTCCCGAAATTGAGAATTCATTACAAGGACAAATCAATAGCCTATAAGAAACTGCTAGAGCTAGCTGTTTTAAATTTTCACCTTCGAAGTCCCACGCCATCCATTTCTGCAGATTAAAATCCGACCATGCCAAACCACAACTAAAGCTGCAAAGTGAAAATATCGAGATAAAACATAAAACAAAATTATTAGGTATGATACTTGACCAAAAATTGAACTGGAGACCGCACATTGAATATCTGATTAACAGATGCCGAAGAGTTATTAACATTATCAAATGTTTGTCGAGTATCCGATGGAGGTTAGGCAGAGAAATTTTATTACGCATCTGTCAAACTTAAGTGCAATCCAAAATCGACTTTGGCTGTATTGTATATGGTTCTGCAGGACGTTCATACTTGAACCAGCTAAATAAAATCCAAAATCTCGCAGTAAGACATGCCCTATAGAGGCAATCTTATGCGATGCTTCGTCCTTACCCCTAAACTCAAGGAGAGATATGCAGCCCATAACATATGGCGTGAAAATACAAACGTTACCCAACCATTTAAATAACAAGATTTTCACAAACCTTCCCAGTCCACACACACTAAGACGTAGTTCAACTAAACCATCCAGTATTCGTTTTTCAGATACATCTGAAGAGTACAGGATAAACTTACAAACAGAAAAAATAACCTATACGTATGACACTCCTCCATGGCTAAGAAAACGACCACATATAAACATATCTCTCAGTAAATACAAAAAAGAAGATACCGCTCCATCGATCTACCGAACGCTATTTTTAGAACAAATGGATCTATACAACGAACATTTAGTCATCTACACAGATGGTTCCAAATCAGATAATGGAACAGGGGCGGCAATCGTAATCGATGTAGATTCCTTCTTTTGGACCCTAAACCAAGAGTTTAGTATACTTAATGCCGAGTTGTTTGCAATATGGCAAGCGTTGTTGTACTTTAGTCAGAGCAGCTTTGAAAAATGTTTAGTTTGTACGGATTCCCTAACTGCCACTCCCTCGACAAAAAATCGTTTTTCTGCAAACGAATGGGTTGTACGCATTCAAGAACTATCAACCCATCTATACAATATGCAAAGGACTATTTCAATAATGTGGATACCTGGGCATACCGATATTACCGGTAATACTGAAGCTGATCTAGTAGCAAAAAAAGCCACAAGCGGAACAGTTGACAAATGCATACCTAACACCTTCCTGGATATGAAAACGGATATAAAGAATAAAATTTTTGAAGCATTGCAGAATAGATGGAATACATTTGATGGACAATTAAGACATATTAAACCGAGCGGACAAAAATGGTTCTACCCCAAAACTCTAACAAGGCGTGAACAAGTTGTCCTCAGCCGATTAAGGATAGGCCACACAAACCTAACCCATTTACACCTCCTCCTTGGAAAAAACAGGCCTAGATGTGAGACGTGCGGCAGCTCACTGACAGCACAACATATATTTACTTGTGCAGCCTTCAATTTTCACAGACAATTCCTCAAAATACCCCAGATCGGAAACATCCTTGGAAACCAAAATGACGAGCTTAACCAGGTGATAACTTATCTAAAGTCCACAAATATATTTTATAAAATATAAATTACCCCAATGATATATCGACGAGCACAATGACCTAGATGTCGATGCTCAAACACACAAAAAAAATTATTATATTTTTCCTACAACTGCTATGAAAAGTAACATATTTCTCATAGCTTACTTAATTTCAAAACCATATATTGCTCACAATGTGAAAAATATTATTACTCACGGCACTTTGCCCACACTACATACATTTATATGGAGAATCCAGTAGGGGATCCTCGATGCACAGCCAATTTCAGAAACTTATACTCGATGCCCAGCCAATTTCAGAAACTTATACTCGATGCCCAGCCGTTTTCGGTGGGTGGTCCTCGATGCTTAGACTTTTTCTACAAAACTATTTATTTGTATTCTTTAAATTAGTGCAGTTGTAGAAAAAGTATAGTGTGCAACATGTGGGAAAAGTACTTTTCTCACTCGTGTGTTTGCGGCACTCGCCCTTGGCTCGTGCAACAAACTTCCAAACTGGTGAGAAAAGTTGTACTTTCCCACTTGTTGCACAATATACTATTGTACTTCATCGTGATGTGTGGAATGTTTGACAATACATAATTTGAGGGCTGCCAAAATTGTTAGGAAAATGAGGTTGGACTTCCGACAAGGAGCAAATAATTATACATCACATACAATTCAAATGGAAATAATTTCATTGGATGAAACTATCAATAACAAAACACGGAGCAAAACATTTATTGGATTTCAAAATAGAATTATAAACATAAAAGTAAACAGGATTATAAAAAAAATAGTATTGAGGAAATTAATGAATCGTATATAATTATTTCATTGAAGTAAGAGAAATTTAAGAAGTATTTTCAAATTTATAAACCTGATTCCTTTTATTGGTCAAAGAAAATGTAATTTGAAGAAGTAGTGTTCTAATTGGTTGTTAAGTATTTTTTGTTTAAGTAACTACGGAGAAGTTTGTTGAGCAAGCTAAAAAATATTCACTTAGAAATAATGAAAACGCCAAAAAAGGTAGAATTTTTTACAAACAATTTTGGAAACAGTGAAATTTAGAACTTAGTAGAGATATAGTAAAAATAGTGTTACAAACAATTAGGGGAAGAGATATTAACAAAGAATAGTTATGCCTCCAATGTTATTTATCTAAATACTATTGTTACACACTGGTATAGTCCCTGAATCCGACTCTGCCTAAGCCTTGAATGATAGTTAAAATTATGGCGGATGCGCAGGGATTTCTTAGAACTGTTTACGTGTGACTATCTTATCTAGACATTGTTTTTGTTACCAGTCGTATCTATAAAATGCCAGAGAGCCAATTGTTTTTGTGTAATCCGCAATCTAGCATTATCTAGTAAAAAAGGCACTAATCTATAAAGGACCGATAAGCGAGAGTTAGTTTAGTTCATAAAGCGATCTCGACAAATAAACAAGAATACACCGAAACAGCGAACAATAAAGTGTTGATATAAATTAATAATTAAGGTTGTGTGTATATAAATTAAATTTAAGTGAATAGTTAAGTGTATATAAATAAAGTGTTAGTGAGTAGTTTAGTGTTTAAATAAATTGGTAAGTAGCCATACCGTGTGTTTAAAGTTTATCCTCCTCGTAATAAAAACGTTTTAATAAACAAGAAAAACTTCACACTATATAGAATCCGCAAGGTGACGTTGAATTACTCTATGTGGTCATTTAAAAATATAATTTATTGCAATCTATAACATTGAAATTCATAAAATTAATGAAAGACAATTTTTCGGCAACCATATAATAATTATTGAACTTTCCAGACTTCATTCATTTATGTCATTTTGTTAATTATTAGGTTTGTTACATAACAAAAGAGAGGTCTGATCAATCTACTCTAATCAAATTATTCTACTTTTTTTTTAGTTTCATTGGAACTCTTCCGTTCAATAACCACGCCACTTCCACACCACGTGCTGACCACTTCAGTGTGCGCCTTGCCACAAATGTAGGTTTACTAAAGTACCTACTCACTTTTATTCTTGTATTGAAATATTTCAGTAAATCCATTATATAATTCTCTAAGTATCTCCATTGATATTTAGATACATATTGTTGGTTTAATTTTTTCATTGATCTCCTTCATTGCATGGGGTGTTGCACATATGTAAAACGAAAAAGACTATCCATCTTACTGCTACTTAAATGTAAAACTTTTTAAAAACTTTCTCGGTTACTACAATATCATCACAATAACATTATATTTGTTTCAATATGTAACATGACATATACTACGATTATTTACCTCATGTATTAAAAGCCATTCAAATGTCAAAGAAATTCAAATTTCACCCAATGACAACTGAGCTTTCTGACAAAACGGCGTCCAAATGGACCCAGCTGTGAGTATTGGAAGTGATTTAATAGCCTGCAGCTTTTTGCAATGTGATAGCAGCTATAACATTATTTGTTGTTGGTTTCAATCTCAGTTATTGAGGAAATAATCTAGCCGTATAACCCTCAACCTATAAATTTAAATCGATTAAACTGTCATAAAGTTTTTTGCATGATTTTGTCAAGAAGTTTAAGTCACAATGAATTGATAAAACCCAACAAAAATCATGCTGAAAATATTTTAACAGTTTAATCGAATAAATTCATAGGTCTCGGGATATAACTTATGATTATATAATTCATGATAAAATTAGTCAATAGATATTACGAATTGATCATAGTTACGGAGTATAGAAATTAAAAACACAATTCTTGAAATAGGAAACAAAGAGTTGAGCGGGGCGAATGAGAAAAAAAAACGATTGGATGACTGATGAAATTATCGAATTAATCAGAACAAGAAGAGAGGCTAAAATCACTGAAAACAACAGATATAAAAGTATACATCGGGAAATACAAAAGAAAGTAAAAGAGGTGAAAGAACAATGGAATGAAAAATGTGCCGAAATTGATAAACTGCAAAAAGTACATGACTCCTTTAATATGCATAAAAAGGTTGAGGAGATCACTGGAAAACATACATCGAAACGCTGTTCGAAGATGACAGAAATAGCCAATTCCCCCACAAAATGATATAGAAACGGGACTAGCAATAATAACAGATACAATAGAATATGCGCTGAAGAACATGAAGAACGGGAGAGCACTTGGTCCAGACGAACTATCCATTGAAATGATAAAACTGCTTAAGGAACATAGCTTGGATGCACTTGCTGAGCTCTTCAATGCGATCTACAGATCAGGAACGATACCAAATGACTGGTTGGTGTCGACCTTCATTGTGATTCCCAAGAGAGCCAACGCAAGATTATGTCAAGATCATAGGACCATAAGCCTAATCAGCCATACACTCAAATTATTTCTGGAAATAATCCACTACCGTTTGTATAACAAACTGGATAACGACATCAGCGATGCACAGTTCGGGTTCCGTAATGGAGTTGGCACCAGTAGGCACTATACACTATAAACGTGTTGACTCAACGCTTTTTGGACGTTGACAAGGGTGTGTCCGCCTACTTTGTGGACTATGAGAAAGCATTTGACAGAGTACGTCATGAACAACTTATCAAAATTCTGAGAGAAAAGCAAATAGATACCAGAGATGCCAGAATTATTGAAAATCTACATTACGACCAAACAGCAAACATCAAGATAGATAATGAATACACAGAAAACATCTACATCAAACGTGGTGTACGACAGGGGTGTATACTTTCTCCGCTATTGTTTAATATGTACTCGGAAGTCATCATGAGGGAGGCATTACACAATGAAGCAGCTGGAGTAGTAGTAAATGGATTTCCAATAAACAATTCACGATACGCAGATGATACCGTACTGCTAGCAGAAAGTATAAATGACCTGCGAAGAATGGTCCAAAAAATGTATGAAACAAGTATCCATTATGGCTTGAATATGAACCTTAATAAAACAAAATTCATGATCTTTACCAAGAAACCAAATCAAAACACACAACTGATCGTAAATCATCAGATAATAGAGCGAGTCTATGAATATCTAGGAACCCTGATCAACGACAACAATGATTACTCATCAGAATTAAAAACTAAAATTGAAATAGTACGTTACACCTTTAATACAATGAAGCAATTCTTTTATTGTAAAACTTTAAGTAACCACCTTAAAATATGAATGGTAAGATGCTATATATCTACAATAATGCTTTATGGAATAGAAGCTGCCACTTTAACAAAAGGAATGCTTGAAAAGAGAGTTGCCTTCGAGATGTGGCTTTACAAAAGGGTGCTCCGGATATCATACGTTGACAGAATTACCAATGAAGAAGTCTTGCGGAGAGTCTCAAAAGATCTAGATCTGTCACAAGAGGTAGAGGTCAGAAAACTCCAATATCTGGGCCGCGTAATGAGAGGTACAAGATACAAGCTATTACGACTAATTATCCAGGGTAAAATAATAGGGATAAGAAGCATAGGAAAAAGACAGATGTCGTGGCTCCAAAAATCTCAGAGAATTGTTCAACTGTACATCAAACGATCTGTTTAGGGCAGCAGTCAGCAGCATAAAATTAGTCATGATAATCGCCAACCAACGCAAAAAAGTCGGCACCTTAAGAAGAAGAAGACGGCTTATTAATAAGCGAGTATACGCTTGACGACGTGGTTTAATCACTTCTGTTTTTCGATGGATCAAACAGTGGGTGTTTCGATAGTAACCACCTTTTGAAGTTTCTGAAAAAGTCAGTAAACGTCTTAAAATCGCAATGAATCGCTTCGAAATAGCTTCAAGTTTAGAAATAAGCGAAGCAATTGGATATTTAACACCTTTGAAAACGCAGAAATGCGATTGGAAGCAGTTATCGGAATTCTGTGAATAGCGAAAATATGAATGTGGAGACTTCGAACGAACACTTGGTAGGTAGTTTAAAAGACTGGGCTTCCAATACGAAGCGAGCTAATGACACCGATTATAGGGGGGGAGTTGTAAAAGCGATTTGGAATATTCCCTCAAAGCTTCTGCAGAGAAAGTATTTCCAAAATTTTCTTCGGAAAATAGACCCTTCTAGTGACATAGTATTTGAGGATGCCAGAAACGCACGTACGGCCAAAAGAAGAGAGCTACAAGCGCTTCCAGAGACAAGAAAGTTCAGCAAGATTGTGGAGAACTGTGATCTAAACTCATCAGATGGCTTACAAAAAAAAGTTCTACCACATATCTGCCGTCGAGCTCGCGTAGCGTGGCAACGAAGCAACCTCGTGCATAGTAGAATTTTTCAAAAACGAAGTCGACATTTATGGTGAATTTATAATATAATACAGTATTCTCCAAAACTGCACAGGGTGGAGAGAACTTTACCGCTGAATCTAAATGGTTAAAATCCAACAAAGAATGTTAAGACCAGTATCCAGTGCGTCTACTGCAGAAGATGTTACGCAAAAGAACACCGAAAACAAATCGAGCGACAGGAGTTTAGTAAAGAAATGGTCCAACAGGTATTCACCAACTCAGCAAATGGACTTATTAAGGCGCGAAGAGCGAAGAAGAGTATTGATATCAAGACTGTGAAAATAACCAATCATTCCAATCGCTCCTCCATTGTAAGCAATCTGACAAAATCTGGACCTAGCTTAGAAGAAGTTACTCAAATTACTGGTCAGTATTCAACTGAGTCTCTCAAGCCATAATTAAAGCTAAGCAATGAATATCATCTAAACATCGTTAAAAATTAGAGATCAAACGCTGTCGTGCACTACCAATATAGCTAGCACAAGCTCATCGACAGATAAGAGTGTTTCACAAATTACTCACAATTATTTGTCCAATCAATATTAATACTAAATAAATGATTTATCATTATCGATCCATTCATTAAATAATCCTAACGAATACCACAGGAGTAATCGGAAATAATCGATTATTATTTCACGAGTAACTCTAAGTTATCCTTAAAAATCACTCGTGATTTTTCGCAGATTATGTCTCGTTACTCGTAAAATAATCTATTATTATCGAATCTCTTGTGATAATATAACTGAATATCAAACTTGAATATTTTGTGGTTATAGTAAAAGCAGTTGCACTACGAATATTGTATTTTTCTGTTTTTTGTTTGAATTCTTTTGTAATAAAATATGTACGCCTTTCCCTTTCCTTTGTATTTATTGTCCTAGAATCTGCTTATATAAACAAAAAGAGCCTTTTGGGAATAAACGATCTACACTAGTTGGGGTTCAGGAAAAGTGTTTTTGGATTATTGGAAATGGAAATTGTCGTTGGCATAGCTCAAATAGATAATATTTGTTTTCTGTGGATTCTACAGTATTAAACTAGGAAGGAAATATGAAGAATACTGTTTCAAGTATATTTTTCTAGTTTGTTTCATAATTTGTATGCTTTTTGGATTAGAAATAAGGTAATATTTATATTACGTGTTCTTAGTAGAAATTAGAGTTTTAAATTACGAGTATTATATAGAATGCGTTCAGCATTTGAAAAATAAACTTCGGGTGCCCGTTCGGGTCTGGTCTTTAATATATTTTATTTGAAATAATCTCAAGACGATTTGTTTGGCTGAAAATACTTTTGAAGTGTGTCTACGGCTCATTCATCACAAAATCCCAACAACTTGCACTGGCTTTGAAAATATGTCATATACACAAATGTACCTAAACATTGCTATCGTAGATTGAAATAATTCATCAGATTCAATGATGAATATTTCGAATACAGTGAAAGTATATCGAAGAAAATATTACCAACAATAACTGCAGCAAAAGCAGCACGAATCGATATAAAATTTGATTACCATTAAAATCCATCTATTGAAGATGAAAAGTTATACTTCTTCCAAAGTCATTTTATAAAAGATGATTTTACGAGGTCACTACGACTTTTCGTTAATAGAGCTTTAAGTGTATACTGAGTAATACCGATAAGTTGGAATATCAGACTGAATCACTTTATAAAAAAGAAGATAATATATTTTTAAATAACATTTACGCGCCGTTTTCAGAATAATTTTGCAGCAAACTTCTGGAGATTTTTATTGGATGCGGTTTAATTATTTTACAGTTGTGTTTGCTTTGTTTTGTGATATTTGTGAAATGGATTTCTGGAGACCTTTTGAGGTAAATGCTGAATCTAAGGAATTGCTTATTAATGAGGATATTCATGCTAATAATATAATTCAAAGCTATGGTAATATTCAAATTAATGATGAAATAGATATTAATAATGTGATTCTAATTCATAACAATGAAAATTAGTCACAATTTTAGGAATTTAAAGTACGAGGTTTGCATATTAAAGTTCAACAAGTAATTTTAAATATGTTGTAGCATGATTAAAATACAATGCTTTTGTATTGTATTATAACTCACGGAGGTGCGATGATAAGCCACCCAATGAGTATACAACTTTATACACACTTCTCTGTAGTTGGTTGCATAAGGGAATTGACTACGGATTTTAAAATTATTTAAGCATATATTGGAATAATGGGATTCAAATAATTAAACGGGTGTCTAGAGTAATATTTTTATTAATATTTTTCATGTAATTTAACCAATCCACAGGAATTTTATCATTTTATGTGGGGATTTTATTTGATGGTCAGTGGTAACACTGATTGCAGATGTCAATAGTAAAGGGAAGTTAAATTATTGGATCACTTGTCTGATACTTTTCGAGTTGTTTAGTTGAGTGTCGAGTATAAAAAATGGCCGGTGACACATGGTTTATTCCACCTATTTTCGGGACTATCGTGGTGAAAAGCCCTTGGTAACAAGGTAAGCTTCCGTCTTGCACATATATTTTCACGCTACAGCCCCAATTTCTTTTTAGGGTTTTTCTGTACAGCATAGTTTTCACCTACATTTTTTACGAATACTTTTCTACCCAATGGATATGGTTAACAGTTTTTATGGGCGATCGTAATCGATGACAGGATGATCGTGTCAAGATTTTAAGAATCCTCAAATCTCGGATGTTCCCTGTATGAGATATATTTTCAATATTTTAGTAGAGATAGCTGACAGCACTCCGTTTTCATGGTAGTAGAGACGTGTCATATCTCGGATGGGGTTGTCACTTCAAGGGACAAAGCTGGACTCATGTTTGTTGTTGACAATTGCGGAATGATTCCATTATGGACAACGATTCTTAACCGGAGGGCTGAATCTTGTTTCACAAGTCAGATGTGGCTTGTCAATTAAGCCAATTGACGTTCAATAGTTTGCACACTAACCGCAAGTGACATTTAAAGTTTTATTTGTTTTCATGTGAACTTTAAGCAACTTATTTATTTTGTAATTTCATGTTTTAACGATTATTGACACAATAACTTTTATATTTCAATATTTAGTAACTTCACATTCTTATAAAGACGTCTATCAATTCACAATTTCATTATTACATTCTTTCAACTTTGTAAAGTTGAAATATTGTATATCGTCCTGAAATTATATTTCAGTCCAATCTTTCTACATAAGAGAAACTTTTGATCTATTTGGTGACATCTTGTTGATTATTACAGTTTGTGAGGCTGTAACTGGTATACCATTTACATGTTACGAAAGATTTAGTATATTGTACATAATAATCTCAGATAGTTGATAACATTAGAAATTGTTAAACATTTTAAATTAACAAACTATTGATAACTCATTATCAGTTAATAATTAGAGTAGATTACCTCATATTTATTGAGACAGGTTATTACACAATCTGTTCAAGGTACCATTGGCAATAAAATGTGTTTTATTTGATTCACAAACGTAAGAGCAAAACAATATAAAAAACATGTTTGAAAAGTTATAATAGCTAAATAGCTAATTTATTCTTCACTATTGGTTACTTGAATAATCAGTAAGAGTTTCATGAATGTCCTACTAATCAAGTGGCGCCTAAAAAATAATACAGGACCAGCTTTCAAATATTCCTCACTAACTCACGGCCTTATGCTCTCCGGCGAAAAGTGAACCTTTGGCAATGTAACCTCATTTCTTGTAGTAACAACAGTAAGGTAAGGTTACAATGTTTTCATGATTAAAAGCTGAGAATGTTATTTCAACTCAAGATGTAATAATTTGAAGGATGTCCGAGTATATACGACTTATTTGGTAATTAAACGAGGCGTTGTGATTGAACACGATAAAAAATGTATGATCAGCCGTCGGATAGATGATGCATCCAAAGATGTGATTCAAAGAACGGTTTACAATATGTATAAGGAAAGTGAAGTCGCAACATTGGAAATTATCTTCAGCAGATTGTAAGATATTAACGACTTTAAATATAAATTTTTAGAAACCTTTCGACAAATTTTGATAGAATATGATCTTAAGTATGAAAAGTCAGATCGTTGAGTGTGTATTATGGAATTGCCCCGTATTGTATTACTTTGTCAAAATTATTTAACACAGATTTGAAATTAAAGAGAAAGTAATAGAATATAGTTTATTTAGATGAAATGTAGATCGACATCACGATGTCGTTCAAAGCGATAGGGCAAGAAATTAAAAAAACTCCGCCGTACCGTGCGCTAGGAGAAAACGAGTAATGATTTTGCATGCTGGGAATGGAAACAGCTTTGTATCAAATGTCTAACTTCTTTCAGCCAAAAATATCAACAAAGCTCTGCTTTGTGAACAAATAATTTTTGAAAATACATTTGATTTAAAAATAAAATTCATATCCCACTGGTCGGTTTCTTTTGAATGTATTATACTTTTTTTTATATATTTTTACACAGACTTTGGAAGAAGTATACAACTACAATAAGAGCATAAAACCTACTTATGAAATCAATAGCACCGAACAAGTGAGGTCAACAGATTTTAAGAGAAGATGAAAAATATGTATTTCAAAGAAGCTTTGTCGAATTTCCAATTCATCATCACATCTGAATGATACTTGGGGAATTAGGGTCCATTACATGATAAAGAATATAAAAATATATTCAAATGAATATATCAGAACTGTTTACTAATCATTTGAAATTGCTGGTTTGTTTTTGATATACATAAAGTAGTGCTTTGGTGTGCTTAGAGAAATAGTCTCAAATTTATTGCGTGCAAACAAAAGTGTATTGTGTCTATGTAGAATAATTTTGAAGAAGAGAAAATAATTATATTGATGAATGAATAAATATTGCTCCGGTCTAGAACATACCAAGTACATCTTTATTTCAATTGAAAACTTCTTTCCAGGGTTTGGTATGAAACTATCCAATAAAAATTTACATACTTTCATGTTCTCGACTTTCCTTTTGTCAACGATCTGTCGTTTAAATAGCTCACGAAAGCGTTTTCCAGATCCCGAGTGTGTTCAAACCCCCAACTCCGGTCTTTATTTATTTGCCATCGAAGGAGGGACAAAACCTGTCCTTTTGATTAATATCTTTTGAGAAAACTAAATTTCTGTTTGAAAAACAGTCTTGGCTATAAATCTTTCACAGTGAGGCGTATTTAAAACTAACGTGGACATTTGTGAAAATCCGGAGAATTAAATAAAACACGCCACCCAAGATTTAGGAATGAATAATATCAAAGATCGTTCCATACATTTCGTGGAGCATAATAAGAGAAATTTGTTTACTTAAGCTTAGCGGAATATGGATATTGAAAAACATATTTTCCAGTACTGGCCAAATTCCACAGTGATCAGTGATCTAGATAAGACAAATCTTTCTAGAACAGTCTTTATACTAGATCCCGCGATCCAAATCCAGCCCGCCAATGTTAGATAGTTGAATATTGTTGCTGTAATAAGTATAATATGAAGAGAATGATGATAACTCAGTTTTATTGACTCGCTATGTTAAAACTCAATGGAAAGTATGTATAATAAGAATGACATTCAGCTTGAGCATCAATATTGACAAAAAATTAGAACTTTGATATATAAGATTCATGTAATTGTGATTTAACTAATTTCAATTATCAAAATTAAGTCAGTATATGTCGATAAAATATAATAACTCATTGTGCGTTGTGAAATTGTGGATTGCCCTGTAAGTCTGATGAAATTAACAACTAATGTGACTCGTCTTAGCATAGTAGACACATTGTAATAAAATGCGCTTATCTCCGTTGGGTGAATCCAGTGACCGCTGTCCCCACTCCAATAGATCGTTTTGTTTATTCCATGGTATAGGAAACGGTATTATTCCTTTAGTTTATTTTTGTTTGATTGTAGTGACCTGAGGGATCCTACTGTACACTCTTATCCTAGAAATCTTTTCAGCGTGCTGTCACCAGTGTCTTACAGCACAAATTTAGAGCCAGAAATTTCATTGCGGGTAACCTCGGGGGAGGTGTTTTCCTGGCACGAGCGGTCAAGGTCTCCGTGGGGCCTCTTGGGCGTATACAATGTGCCAAGCCTGAGTACTAAGGCAGGTCGCGTCATCCCGTTCAAACTTGTTGGTACGAGGGTAAGGGTTGTTGATAAAGGAAACAGACTGGATGGATAAATATGTACAAGTAAATTACAAACAGTAGTTAATTACATCCAACAACACAGCCCTGATTTGGACAAAATGAAAGGTTCTCGGGGGAGAATGGCCCGGTACGTTATACTAAAAATTCAGTTAAGGAAAAACGTCTTTCCTAATCTGGAAGTAGTTACCCGTTATCGTGACACCCGTGAAGGATGTTTTATATAGGACCATCCCTGTATATGAAATGAGACAAACGAAATAAATCTGACTCGGGCAAAACGTCTTCCAAATTTTTGGAAGGGGTCTTTCTTGATTATGAAAGATAAAATACGATATCACGTATAGTTGAATAATCGGTACAATATATAAAAAATTATTATCGAACAAACTCTCGAAATCTGATGGAATAAATGTGATATCCCGTACAGTTGAATATCCTGTACAATATATTATAATAATTATCAACAAACTTTTAAAATCTGATATAAATATGATATCTCGTACATTGGGATATCATGTACAATACAAGATAATAATATATCAAACAAATCTTTCGGAATCTAATAGAATAAATATGATATCTCGTATAGTGCGATATCCTGCACAATATAAGATATTAATATATCAAACAAATTTTTCGGAATCTAATAGAATAAATATGATATCTCATACAATGGGATATCCTGTACAATAAAAAAATATGAGAAAATGATTATCGAACATACGATCTCTCTTGTATATGAATATAATTTTAGATTGGATCGGATTTAATTTGTGCTATATATGGTAGGTGAGGGGCTCAGATGTAAATAGTGCA
The DNA here is from genome assembly GCA_963921935.1 of Galeruca laticollis. NCBI lineage: Eukaryota > Metazoa > Arthropoda > Insecta > Coleoptera > Chrysomelidae > Galeruca > Galeruca laticollis. The sequence goes on from OY998177.1 coordinate 153,510,169, forward strand.
CTCAATATGACCGAATATATAAGTATCCCTTTTTCTTTTGGACACCCAATTAAATCAAATAAAAATGCCAATACAGTATAAAAAAATAATTATATACGGAAATAAACTTACGTTTTTGAAATATCACAAGTCACAACTACACAATATCACTGTCGACGACGAAGTGGCAGGCCTTACTGTGCCTGGTCACTTAATGAGGGTTACTACCACACTACTTCTGTTACCATAATTCCTGCTATTTATTTTAGAATCTTTTCATTTTTGCCCTTGTCTCATGTTTTTTTATTTTCAAAACTGAAGGTTAATTTTAAATTTCATTATACTAGTTGGCAACGTTTGATTATATTTTTTGATAAACAAAACATGTATTGTTTATCGACCTTGCCGGTTATGTAAAATTGTTTGTTATCAAATTCTTTCCTGGCGGAGGTCAACAATTGTTTTTTAATAATTATTTGTTTCGACTTATTTCATGATCAAGAAAATTTTATCTATATGGGGTGTCCTTAAAATTTCCTATGTCATATCTCGTGTTTATTACAACATTATCCAAATATTGCCCAAAAATGACTTGTTGATTAATGAGACAATGTAAGATTATTGATTTGTACCCGCTCAGTTTCATACTCTTTTCACCCGCTTACTTTCCAGCAAAGGTTTTTTGAAATATCTATCAGACATTTCCACTAATAGGTGTGATTTGATAACTATCAATATCAAGGAGTCCATCACATTCTACATACCTTTGATTTTCTCATAGAATGAAAATCAATACCTAAGCAAAATATGACACAACCGTTAACCCATCTTAAGCCAGATAAGTTCATTCAAGATGATCGTTAAGTCATAACGTTCCTTTCACACTCCGAGCCGCAGATTTTCCCAACAAATTGGCAGTTGTAATCAAGTTCAATTTTTTAGAGCTTGTTACTTCGACTTCTTTCTTTGAAAATATTCTGCTCTAGTAAAAATCCAATGAAATCAGTTAATTTGAGGTCATTTGATTGAACACAACCAATCAGAACAACATTATACTGAAAACAGATCCCATGGGCTGTTTTCACTCTATCACGTTGCTATGGATACAGTTTGATTATTTATTTCGATTTTGACGTTTCAAATACTTAATATTTCAAATTCTCACGATAAGGTCATAATACTGACGACAATATTAATGAAGATAGAAGCTCTGTACTTCTTTTCTATAATTAGCAAACATTTTCTATCCGAATAACCCTCGAACATTGATGAATGCTCAAAAATTTTATAACAACTTTCTCAAGCTTATTGCTTATAGGCAACAGACCTCCGCCTGCGGCGTCGGTCTGTTTCCAAGCAACAAGCTTTCAAAATATGTTATAAATTTTTTTCGAACAATTATCAATGTCCTTGGGTTATTACTACTGATAATTTATTCTTCGGTGAATGGTTGTACTTGTTTTGGGATTTCAAAAGCCTGTTAAAAGTTGGTACAAGTTGCAACATTCCGTTCAGTATTAACTTGCGTAAACAATGCACTATATTATACCCAAGTAGCAATTTAACGTTGTGGCGACGGGTTTAAAAAAGTTGCGCAACCAAACGTGGAGACCTCAAGAAAACGTTGTCGTAACTCTGTTTCAAATCAATCTGGTCAATCATATTTGGGTTATTAAAACGTTTAGGTTTTAACTTTAGGCAGCAATCGGTCGTTTCCTAAACGGTGCTGAATTTACTTAAAAACGACTGTCATAATCTGCACTCACTTGTGCGGCGATGACAGTTTACTTTCTATAATGTTTATAATATGGTGAAATTTTTACCAAATAATTCCTGGTGGCCAGAACAGCTAAGGCTACTATACCTGCTTCATTAAGATACAATGTATTATTAAGGATTTAAAGATAAAAATTATCAACGCATTTCATTTTACTGTCAGATATACTAGTACATTATACAAAAAATAAGGAAGCCTTTAATCCGTTGCGAATTTCCCAAAACTCAAAAATAAAAACACGTTTGTAGCGCTCTTATATGTGCTACTTGCCGATCAGTTGTCTTGTCAGATGTCATTTGCCGTGTTTATTTTTCAAAACATATATCTGAAAACTGAAAACAAGAAATAAAAAACATGGCTGACAATTTTAAAGTGGTTTATAACAGAAGCACTCATTAGGTAGAACCGATACCCCACCAATGAGAAGAAAATAAATGGAGCACTTTCTGACCTCCCAACAAAGAGCCAAGCTAGGCAACAGCAGTCCAACGCTGGTAGTATACCAGATAAAAAGACGTGGAAAAAATACGAATGTTCGGTAAAAGCCAGCAATATACTTCTTTAAATGCACGCTACTGCCCAGGCAGACCACTTATGTGGAATTGAAGACACTTCTTCTGACTACAGCACCACAGATGACAAGAAAAGAAAAATATTTCCCCACAAAAGAACAAGTGCCATCAAAAAGAATATATCTGGATCACCTTGGTATAATTTCAACTTCCATGAGCGAAAGATATTAGAAAAACCGAGAGAAAAACCAATTGAATGTGAGAGACCAGCAAGCCCTGATACTGGAACTAATGATTTTGATGAAAATACGCTTGTTAATGACTCTCATGTAGTGCTGGAAATGCTGTCAATACTGGAATCTAAAGTAGATGAGACATCTAGAGAATTTAGGGGATGTATGTATTTAAGATAATACAACCTCCATGCAAGTCTCAAATTTTAACAGACTGTCAAAAATATATTTAGACATTCAATATTATTTCTTGTTTTAGATAAAAACGAAATTTTGTGCGAAATCGTGGAAAACTATGCTAATGTTTCAGTGGGTCTTGACAATCTCAATACTATATTGAAGAAAACCGAGGCTTCCTGGACTGTTACTAAGGATGAGTTACAGATATTTCCAATTGACACGGTACCTACCTTTGGATGAAAATCTGGAGGACAAGTCCTACCCCACCCACCTGACCAGATGTATTGGATCAGCACTGCCCCATTAAACAGCTTGTTACAAGTTAGCAAGCGTCATGTTTACAAAACAGCTACTTACTAAATACTTGTGAACAGGTATGAGTAGAAGCCTGGAGAAAAAACTTTTAACGGGTTAAATGGCATTTTGGACTTATTTTATAATGTAGTGTTCAAATCTGATAATTCACTTACCTACCCCCAAAGGGATAGTTTCTTTCGTGATTGCATACTTAAACATAGTAGCACACGTTTGAAGTTAAACAGATAAGGCTGTAACACAAACTAAGGAAACGGAAGAAATAAAGAAACTGCTGATTCTCTGGATTATGATAACGAAGAAGCATGTCAGGTTTTTTATATAGGGGATTAGGGGGGCTCTTTTATAGAGCAAAACTAGTTACATAAAATCGTCAAAGTTCGAAAAATATCTAAATAGCGCAGCACCCCGGTACGTATCGTGGTCTACCTAGCGTTCAGAGCCATCAACTCAATATTTTGAATAAGAAATATATGTTTACAATTTTATATACATACGTGAGAATGAATTTATATTAATTGTATCAAAAAAATGGAAAATAAAAACCATACGTTAAAATTTTGTGACATTTTACTGATAATGTGAACGGACGAAATTTAAATGCATACAAAAAATAATGGGAAAATGACTGTTACGAGTAATTTTTCTTTCTCCAGAACAGCAGTGGAAGTCGCTTCAAAATATTCCAGCCATCCTGGTTACTGGCCTGGCTGACCTCGCAGGCTTCAATCAGTGAATAAAATCCAAAATTTAAAACCCCTCTCAATAACGAGTCCTTCTCACAAAGCCGTCAACTGAAATCTCCACGTGTTTTTCAATTCCAACAAATTTACTGCTACTCACTGGCCATCGACACACGCTGGCTCAGCAAATAATCGGGTCAGACCTTCCAGATGCCGTATTAGACGGTATTTTCTTTCCCTACGCAGAATTATTGTATTTTTCCAACGTTATTGTTCCAGAGAACGTCCGAAATTTATTAAAAAACTTCCCAGTGTTCACAATGACGCCCTAAGGAGAACTTAACCGCTTCGATGGCACCGTCTGTCATCCGTCCACGTCGGCAGGCATACCAATATTGAATTATCGACGGACGGGCGCGTTTTCGCGTTACAGTGTATAATTTTTAAAACGTTATGTAGTGTACAACGTATTCTTTGAGGTCTTGAGAACAGTCATGTTTTTTTGTGTGAATAATACATAACCCTATCACTGGATCCCATTCAAATTCATTTAAGTTCCATTGCCAGAAAACTTGTGGCATATGTAGATGACATGGCCGTAATTATTATCATAAAGCATTTCGAGTAGATAAATTTTGCTTTTGACATCAATTTTGAGAGAATAAACCAGTGGACTTGCAATTAGCACAACAAAAGACCGAGGCAGTGCTTATCACTAGCAGAAAACAGGTCGAAACTTGGAGAGCACGATATTACATCGCAACCGTTCATTCAGTATCTGAGAATAATGATTAATGCACCACTTTACTATAAGCAGGCGAGTGGAGCAGAGGCGAGTGCTAAAGCGTGTGAAGTGAAGGAAAACTTACCAGGTTTGATGTCTATCATTAGAGACCCGAAATATAGTAGGAGTCACGGCGGTGTTGACTCATGGAATGTCCATGCGCTCACGGGAACTAAAGATTCATGGAGTTAGGTCGTATCAGTACATCGGCCTAAATAATGGCTAGTACCTTCCACATGGTGTGTGAGGAAGCGATTTGAGTTATTGCCGGAATTTTGAATATTGCAATACTAGCCTAGGGAAGACCTGCGACAGAGGTAATCTGCGTAGAGTTCTGAAAAAAGCAGTACAGTTAATGGCAAACGCAAACATAGTACTCCAAGATCTCCGTTCTTCTGAAACAAAAGAGAAAATGGCAATCACGGCTAGGAGAAAAGATGCAGTCACTTCAACTATCAGAAGAAAGAGCAACACCTAGATCCGGACTCGTAGGGCAAACAGAGGCTGGCGACAGAGGAGTCCTGATAATACATAAAAGTCTTTTTCTATCTCTATAAAAAAACGCAAACTCAAAACACCTACAAATAGTCATATCTACTATTTGGGTAGTCCAGGTTATTACAGTGATGATTCATTACCTAAAAGGGCCAGCATCGTTACCTTTGGTATGTATAACTTCAGAAGACTACCTCGCAGTCTCGGAAGCTCTATTCATATTCCCGTATACAATAGTAATATAATGAATAAATTGAGTAAGGAAATACTCGTTAATGGTGCATTTACCGCTACATTTCTAGAAATTATAGATAAGGGAAGGGTAAATAATACGATTTTGACCTTTGGATATTCTGAAGTCTGGCCCTGAGGCTAAAACGTTGGAGGATTTCTAGACACCTAGATCGTTTGAAAGTGTAAATAATCCTCCATCCATTTTTAGTACTTTATTAATTTATCAAAAATCAAATCTTACTTTATTTTGGAATATTTTGAACGATCACAGTAGACATAACGATAATTACCTATAGCAATCTCTGACTGTAGAGATTCAGCAGGTGCACACCAAAGTCATTTCAAATAACGAGATCATTTTCTACTAAAACGAACAATTCTTAAGGTGATTACAGTACGCTTGTGAAAATAGTCCCATGTTAGCTTTTTGGTTCTGTTTTGTTTGCATATACAAAACGTCCATTATGCTTGAAGAGAATGGTCTTAATACTCATGAAGTGTGGAAGCAATCAGAATATTAGTGAAATTACAGCAGTTGTGAGCAATGTTCTATGAATACAGATATTCTGGATTGTGTAAACTTTGATCTTGACAAATTTTCAAACTATAATTGCATGGGATTAATTAGAAGCCATAATATCCACTAATTATCAAATCAAACCACTCATTGTTTTCCGATTGTCAATATTGATGTTGTATTTGTTCGATTAACAAGAATTGATTAGGTATTGGATAATATATAATTAATTCAACATTAGTCTAATTAAGATGAAAATTTGCCTGTTAACAATGTCAAGTAGAAAATAGATTAAATGTCACATCGAACATGAAATTGTTGGGGTCCATGTTTTTCTAAAAATGAGAATAAAGTTCGCAATGACAGATAATATCAAATGATATCTTAATCAAATCTGTCCGTCATTGAGTATACAGTGTATCCTTCAAGTAAGGAATTACAATCATTATTTGCTAAATAAACAAGTAGGATGAAAAAATCCCGAAGGAGGTCGATTTTTCAAGTGAAAAATTCTTTTGGCGCTCCGCACACAGATTTTTCGGTAGGTAGTAAGTTAGGCTTATCCTTCACGCTGTGAGGTGAAAGGCTCGATCGGGTGAACTCGGGACCGCCGAGTGTACCCGAGCGAGAAAGGTACAGTCAGCTGTTATTATTATTAAATAGGTCTTTATTACAATAATTTGTTTTCCAATAATTACAGAGTGCATGAAGATATGTAAGTGCCGGTGGTCTAGCTTTCTTCATGCTGTCGGCATACGTCATGAATGAAGTTTTAAGGCTCCTTGCGGTAGCAGCATTATCCAAAAATTTTTGTTCATTTAACTAACTTTATCCCCGGCGAACTATGGTTCCTAGAATCTTTCAGCTGAGTTTTCGCTGAAAAGCAGCTGAAAAACAGTGTCTCAATAATTGACAGGGGATTGTTTAGATTTGGAGTGGCAACATATCAGACGTTGATTTTAGTTAGTTATATGTTTGGGGAAGTTGGAGGTACTCAGTTTGGTTTTGTGCCGCCCTGAACGTACCCCTTTTCGTTGAAGTATGGGTTTATGATTAACAACCTTATTATGTAACTAGCGATTCATGCAGAAGTCTACACCCACTATCTCGGATTTCTCCTGCGCTTTGAGAGTATTTCGAAGATCATTTGGCAGACAATTGTGGTAAAAATTTATAGATATTTTAGAAATGAATTCTTTGATAGTGGGTATTTCGGCTTTGTCATGCAACCAGGAATTTCTGGGAAATTTTGGGTAAGTTGTATTATGTTTTATTGCCATTCTAAGACATTGTTTTGTATCATCTGCAAAGAGTGGAAGTTGTGTTTTGTTCCTGTGTAATAAACTGGGGCTGAATATGTTAATATGGATATAATGATTTGTTTGTAAATAAGTAGTTTGTTGTGAGTGGTGAGTTAAGTTTACATATGAGAGGGTAAAGTTAGCTCCTTGCAATCTGGGCCTCGGGTATCTGGTTGCTTATGTGAGCGTTAGCGTTTGTGTTACCTTGAACTGTGTAACCTAGATATTTTAAGGTGTTGCTCGGGGAAATAACGTGTCCGTTTACACAAAGGTGGGATTGCAACGAGCTGTCTCTCCTAGCGATCCTCCTGAGTAATAAATACTCTGTTTTGGAGGCATTTATGTTTAGTTTCTGGTTGTTGAAGTAGGGCAGTATTTATGTATTTATATGTGTTTGTATGATATTAAGTGCGGTGTCTGGGTTCTTTGCAGCTGCTACTGAACACGTATCGTTGGCGTACATAGCAGTTAATAGGTTTGGGGAAGTTGGGAGATCCTGCATAAATAGGGAATAAAGCAAAGGTGATAGCACTAAGCCTTGCGGAACTCCAGCTTCGATAGGGTAGGATCCAGCAAGATGCTCATTTATTTTTATCAAAAATTGCCTGTTTGTAACATAAGAATTGATTAATCTTATTAAATAGTTAGGAATTTCTAGTTGTATAAGTTTAAATATTAACCCCTCGAGCCATACGGCTTTTTGTACATCGATCGCGACCATAATGGCTTTATTTTTCTTCCGAAAACCTTCCCTTAAGAAATTTATTACTCTAATAGTTTGCGCTATGGTACTGTGGCCACTTCGGAAATCATATTGCTCGGGGGTTTATGTTTGTCAGTGAACGATTGCAGTCGTTTAAGAATGATTTTGTCGATCACCTTTGCAATATTGTTTGATAATGGAATTGGTCGATAGCTATCTACATAACACGGCTGTTTGTTTGCTTTAATAAAGGGTATGATGTTGGCGATCTTGAGCATATCGGGGTGGATGCCAGTTTTGATTATAATGTGAGTCAGTTGCAAAATAGCTTTTTTTGGTAGGGTTCTTAATTATTATATTGAGTATGCCATCGTGTCCTGGGGCTGTTTTATTTTTCAATTGTTGAATAGTGCTCTGTATTTCTGTATAAGAGACTAGGTTTTCTGTGTTTATTGTTTGTAATGACTGTAAGTGTTGTTTAACTTTTTGAGAAATGTGTTGGTGCTAATCTGTGTGTGGTGAGTTGTTTATGAAAGTGTTTTGAAAGTACTCTCCGAAACTCTGCGCTATTACTGTCATATCGGTAGAAGTATGGCCATTATTTTCTATTTTGGATATTTCTTTGTGTGGATTTTTGAAATATTTGGCAATTCTCCAGAGAGAGTTATCCTCTGGCTTTAGTTTAGTTATGAATATCGTTCAGTTGTAGTTTTTATAGTCCTTGATGAGTGAGTTTATTGCGTTCTGATAATATTTTAGTAGGGATCGATCTTCTTAACTTCTGGATTGTTGCCATCTTTTTCTTATCCTGTTGTAGTCTTGAATGAGGGTAATGATGTACTCGGGAAGGGTGTTTTGAGGGGAAGGTTTAGATTTTAGGGTGGTTGTGTGTTTTCTGGCTGCAATAATTGTGTCCTGAAGGTTTTTGATTGTTTTGGTGAGGTGTTCTGTGTTTTCTATTATGTCTGTGATGTTAATGTTATTATTTATGCATTATATATTTGTATTTTAGGGTGTTGTATGGCATGTGGGAGTTTTAGGTGGATAAGAACGGAGTCATGATCGGAATTAAGGTCTTTTTACGTTTCAATTTTCGAGATATTGTTTATGTTCTTTCCTACTGCAATATCTATAGTGCCGCGGGCGTGGTTTGAGAACGAAAAGTGGGTGGGGTCATCGGTGTTGAAAATATCACGATCATAATTGTCACAGAATTTCAGGAGAGTACTTCCATTTGCGTTTGGGTGGTGTAATATCTGGTTTTTGGATATTGAGGAAATGGCGAATTAGATGAAGCTTACTAAAAACTCCTTGAATATTACAGAAAATGATTTTGAGATTTTATCGCTTTTGAGAGCCTGTTTTACCACCTACCTGCCTAGATGTCATAGTTATCTATGCCGGCAACAAAGTTGTTGTGGATTTGGAATTTTTCCATCTTGTTTGTGGCCTTTCTCATATCCTGGATTGGGTCTGCAACGGCTCGGGATAGTTCATCCAGGTTGACTAGGCTATGTAGTTCTTTGAACATATTGTTGATTTCTGCGTTTTCTGATGATCTTAATCAATAGCTATGTTAAAATACTACTTCTGCAATGGCTGTGCGATCATTTGTGTTTCTAGACAACTTAACCATTTCAATGTATTGAGCAGTCAAACATAATTGGTCGTCACAAATTACAGTCCAAATAAGTGGCAAATTTAGCTAGCGGCTGAGAGAGAGAGAGTGCTAAAAAGAAGGAGAGTACAGAAATATCTCTAGATGACTAAATATGAGTCAAAGCATGTGCTTTTGAAGAAGAACTCAGAATTTGGGTAGAAAATGGAATGTTAAATGGAAAAAATATATCTGACAACCAAAAATATGACCTCAAACTATTTAAAAAAACATATGGTGATTATCATTGAGAGCAAATAGAGAATAATATTGGAAAACTACCTCAAAATGGGATTTAGAAGGAAGTTGGAAACAAATAAAAGAAGTGTTGCGGCAGGTAATATGAGAGTATTGCCTTATAAAAGTTACATCAGAAGAAATAAAGATGAGGAACGCGATACATATAAATTAATCAGAGTGCATATATCGAACTGACTGTAGAAAAAGAGTAGAAGCAGGCGAGGGGACAGGACAACAGAAATGAGATATCAGATATTGCAAATAAGTCCAAAAATAGAAAGGAGCGATCTTTTATCTGGGAGTTAAGAAATTGGGATATTAATACAGAAGCACCTACATTAAAAACGAACACACAATAGTAATTGTAGGAATTGGTCGTGGCCTGGCCACCAAGAATTCCTGAAGTAGTTTGGAAAAATGTTCGCCCTTAGACTGGCAGCAGATTATAGATAAAGCGATTGAAATAATAAATATCTTGTCAAAAGTGGATTATGAAAAGCATTGAAGACAATGATGGTAATTTTGAACATTTATTTCGTATTTTTTTTTGTTTGAAATTTTTTAGGCTGTTTTTATTTTGACTTACCAGAACAAAAGTAACTGGTAGCCTCTATGTCAACAAAAATACCAACTTGTATTTCACATGAAAGCGATATAGAATTCTCGGTATTATACTTTATGAATTGTGAGGTTGCTTACACTATCCGCGTTCAACCATTTTCTCTAAACTTGTAAAGTTTAATAAAATGTCAATATGGGTTATGCTGGTTCCTAATCTCAAATTATAATCCAGTTAATCATAGCATATATATCCTCTTTGAAATTCAATTTTTGGTAAATTCTAATTTCGTCAGCAGTACCCCTCCATTAAATACTAAAAGTTTCTAACAAACTTCTATAGCCTCGTTCAAATAATTGTGAAACCGCAACTGCTGAAAGCATGTTTCACTCTTAAGGGCTTGAAATTACTATGAAACAGAGTTAATTTGTTACATCCAAAACCACCGTATGTCTTAACGCGGGTTTGTGATTTTAAAGAATAGATGGTTACGACCATTTCATACAGCATATTTTCATACAATTTATTGTACATAAATGATATAAACCTTTGAAAACTATATTAATCATAGCATTTGCGAATACTTATATCGGAAAATATTGATCAATCATGTGAAACTTGATTATATCATAGTTTTAGAGGTATATTATCAAAATATTCCTACGAAGCTTGCGAGGGCTACAAATGTACATGTTGCGTCCTATCACTAATGAAGTTATCAAAAATCCCAATGGCACAGGACCAATTGGACAGTCTTATTTCAGTAACATGTTTGCATAAAACCGAAAATAAAAAATTAGATACAAAAGTAATAGAGATGTACAAAAAACCAAACATTCTGGCATCAAATCAAAAATAAAAAAATTAAAAAAAAATCTGGTAAGTTTGTGAATTTTCTCAAATAAATGTTTTAATGTACGATTTAGAGAAAAATGTTGAACGTGTTAAGGTCTATAAAAAAGCTCAGCAACTTTTTTGCGTCAAATGAAAAACAAAGGAAATACGATTTTTTTTTCAACTTTGACAGGCCGCCATTTTGTTTTTACTGGGCCGATTTGGCTCATTAACGAACTCGTCGAAGATTTTTGCCTAACCGATTTTGTAGCGAGTTTGGTTTCGATCCGTCAAAAATACGCCCTCTATCGTGCTTACAAATTCAGTTATAATTTGTGAATTTTCTTAAATAAATGTTTTAATGTACGATTTTGAGAAAAATGTTGAATACAAAAGTTGTAGAACGTGATAAAGTCTATAAAAAAGCTTAGTAACTTTTTTGCGTCAAATGAAAAACAAAGGATATACGATTTTTTTTCAACTTTGACAAGCCGCCATTTTGCTTTAACTGGGCCGATTTGGCTCATTAACGAACTCGTCCAAGATTTTGTCCTAACCGATTTTTGTAGTGAGTTTGGTTTTGATCCGTCAAAAAATACGCCCTCTATCGTGCTTGCAATTTCCGTTATAACACATACATTGGGAGTTTGATTAACTTGAAAATATGCACGGGATTCAAAGGCCGATGACAATACAATAATCTCATAACTTCCAGCTAAGGTCCTGACTACGATCGTCAGGATAAGAAAATTTCAATTTTAACCCTAGCATCCGCCAAAAATGCAAAGAGCATCGTTTGAACATAAGATAGTGAATATTAGGGATTAAAATCAATTTTATAGGTACATTTTGAAAATTACTTGAACTATTAACTAACAAAATGTATTACTATATACAACTTCTAAACGATATTTAAAATTATTTGAGTTTTGGGGAAATTAATTATAGTTTAATAATACTAAAAAAAAACACGCTTCAATAGTAGATCGGACTTAAAAGTTGAAAATTATTTTTAAGTGTAGGAGAACTTGTGTTACTGCAGTAGAAAATTCAACAATCAATTATTGCTAATCTATTTAAAATAAGATCAATATAAAAATTAAGATATTACTAAAGAATTTATATACATATAGTATAGTATAGTAAGAAACCATGAGGTGCTTATTGTTGAATGTGAGAATTATTTTATTAGTTACTATTCACAATATTAGAGTTATTATGAAAATATAGTTAATTGAACACTACGCTCTTTTACTACATTTCAATTTTTTGTTAATAGCTTCTTCATTTTCATATTTATAAAATTCCGAATTAATTTGCCATAATTGATTGTTGGATTTTATTTTGCATTAACACAAGCTCTCCTATGCTTAAAGATTATTTTCAACTTTTTAGTTCGATTAGCAGTTAAATCTTTTTTTATTTGTTAAACTATAATTTATTCAGTCTGTAATTCTTTTTATTGTCCTTTTGTCAAATAATACCTATAGTCAAGTTGCTTGTACCTCATCATGAGTTGTCACAACTGTCCCCTATACTAATATCGTTTCTTGGTTGATTTGTCGTTTTCTTGATGCTGCCCTGGTATAGGATAGGTTTCCTCTTCAGGGCTGTGTTGGGGGTGTGTTGGGAGGTTTAGTGCGCGTTGACCGAGAAATTAGGTTGGGGTTTAAAAGTGTCTAGTAGAAAAAATTTTTAAAGGTGACTAGGAAAATTTGTTTAGAAGTGTCTAGGATGAGAGTTGTTGGGTGGGCTTTTCGCCAGAAGGTGACTGGAGGGTTGTGCTGCGTTGGGGTGAATTGGGGGTTGGTCTCTGAAAGCAGCGAAGCCCAGAAGTGTGCGGAAATGATTTGACAAAAAGTGTCTAGGATGGGAGTGTAAGTGTTGAAGACGAACCATGTATCGTTGCCGATACATAGATATATGCGTTGGGCTGGCTAGGTGTAAGGAATTATGAAATTGAATGTTATTTATTGATTTTGAAAATTCTTAAATGTCTCCGATATTTGAGAGCGAAGTATTAGGGGTACTGAAGATTTTTACTTTTTGGATTTTTGTTATGTGAAAGGTGTAAAGGAGACATTTTTCAAAAGTGTATGGAATTTAGTATTTTGTTGAAGTTTGGTAGAAAGTTGCGGTGACGTGCCTTCGGTGGTTTGGGAATGTTTTCGATGGTCGGTGGAATAATACCAATTTTAAATCTAAAAATGCGGGTGCGTCGATCGTCGGTCCATTTGGCTAGTGATTAATTCACAGAGTGTACAGGAAAACCGCAAAAACCTGCAGCACCGACGTTAATTAACAAGACAGTATTATATACCTACAATAGAAAACAGTTAAAAACAACATATTGGATGCCGCCATGGAAACAGTAGGAAAGAGACAGGTAACCGTTAACGAAACCAACAAAACACCATGGTTCACGCTGGAAGTGAAGGAATTGGCCAAACAAAAGAAAATGGCATTCACTCAATATATACTAGAACACCTGAAAATTGGAACAACCATCGAAAAGAAGATAAAGAAACTGGAAGGAAACCATTGAGAAAAATTTAGAAAAGGAATGGGGAGAGATATATACGGAAGCCATAGGAAAATATGGGGAATGCTAAGAAGAAACAAACTAGAAATCAAAGACACTGTGCAGACTAATACAATCACTCCAGGATAGTTGGAAACATACTTTAATAACCTATATAAACATGAGGAAGACATAGAGTAGACAGAAAACAGAACAATGACATAGAACTAACCAATGACGAGATAGAAAACATCTTAAAGTTCCTCAAGATTAGGATAAGCCCTATATCAAACGAATTCACCAATAAGCTGATTAAATACGGAGGGAATAAACTATAAAATGAAATATTGACCATATTTAAGAATATCATAGAGGAACAATAAATACGGAACGAATGGAAGAATAGTATAACAAAACCCTTTTCTGAAAAAGGACAAAAACGCATCCTTAAAACTATCGAGGGATAATACTGCTTGATAGCACCCTCAAGGCGTTCAACAGAAGAATTCGTCCACAATTGAGACAATATTCATGGTCAAACAAATATCTGAAAAATCATTAGAATTCAACAAACCCACATATATGTATTTTGTCGATATGACCAAGGCATTTGGCAGAGTTCGCCCAAAGGACGCTTTAGAAATAATGGGAGCAAAAGTACTAAGCCACACGTTAATTAACATAATAGACGATATCAACACCCAGTGCAGAATAAAAATCAAAGTAGAGAACATAATAACAGAAGACATGAAGGTAAACACAGAAATTAGACAGGGAGACTCACTTAGCCCCTTCATATTTAATTTGATAATGGATAGGATAATCTTCCCAAAGCAGCTGGAAACAAAAAAGGAACCACTCTTTTCCGTGCCGTTTGTTACGTTGACGATGTTGTCCTAAACTCTTTCAACTCTTAAGCAAAATAATTAAACATACTCATCAACACCATAAAATTGAAGTGGCTCGAATTTCAGGAGGCTTGAGGGAAATTGTATGGAAGAACAAATACCTCAATACAGAAAGTGAAATCAAGATATACATAACGGCCATAAAACACATTATAACATACGCCGTAAAAACAAGACTAGAGACAAGACTAGACGCAAATAAAACACTACAAATGATGAGAACAGTCGAAATGGAAACATTAATAAACATACATGATAAATACTTACATGACAGAATACTGAACGACGACATCTGGCAACAATGCGATATATAGTACGTAGGAAGGTGGGTGAGACAAGAACAAGATACTGGTACAAACATATTAAAAAAATGGAAAACAACATACTTGTTAAAAACGCAAACATGAACAACCCAGAAGGAAAAATATGACAAAGAAGACAAGTAAAGTAATGGCAAGAATGCTAGACATCATCATTGACTGAAGACTGACCATAAATTGTATCAGTGAAGGTGCATAAAAATTAGAGCAAGACTATGTTCTTCCTTCTCTATTAAACTCCTACAGCTGTTCGACTGATACGAAAGAATTGTATTGAAAGATAGATTCAGACAATCGTTAGTTCCAGAAATTGAAATATTATCTAACAAAGTAAAATATATGGGTCACTGTATTGAGGTAACTAGAAATCTGACTTTCCATATCATCGACGTCCAGAGCCAGACTTGCCAGGAAAACGTTATTACCTCTAATTATTGAAGTATGTTCTGTATAAATAAACTACATGTTCAGGAACTTGCTTTGTCTGTCAAACTGTATCAACAGCTTGTTAGCAAAATATAATGATAAGCATTCAATGCAAGTAATAACCTAATGACTATATTTCTGAACAGACTCGTTATTGAGCAAACACTGTGAAAGCAGGTTTCCACTTACCGAGTCGTGCTTATAAGTTGAAAAAAATCAATACAAGTTTTTAAATTCAGTATCTAGTACAAAGTCGAAGAAGGTAGCGTTGGTTTCCAGCGCTCTCGTTTTAATCGGAATTAAAATTTTCTTTATTTTCTGTCGGTCTGGCAAGAATGCTGGTAGAATTCGCTACTTGCTTCAACTGAGTACTAGATACTCGATTTGAAAACATATAAAGATATTATAGCAATGAAAATCAGCAAGGCCAAGTACAAACGGAAATGGAAGAAGTATTGAAAATATGGAAAGAATACTATACAGGGCAATTCCATACATTAACACCGGAAGAGAATATAACAACAGCAGAAGAGGAAATCGACCAACTACAAGGAATCCATAAAGATGAGATAGATCAAGTTATACAAAAAATCAAAATAGGCAAGGCTAACGGAAAAGATGGGATAGCGCCAGGGATAATTAAATCGTTAGAAGAAAGAGGAAAAGAATGGATATGGATTGTATGCGAAGAAACATGGGTGCAACAAAAAATCCCAAGGGAATGGGAAAATAACTTAATAGTACCCATCGATAAAAAGGGAGAACAGACACATTGTGAGGATTACAGAGCAATATGCTTGGCCAAAAATAGCTATAAAGTGTACACAAAAATAATAGAAAAAAGATTAAGAGAAAATTAGGAGAATAACAGGGAGCTTTTAGACAAACAAATGATAATATCTATATACTAAGGAATATAATCGAAAGAAAACTAGAAGAGGGAGAAGAAATGTACCTTACATTTATAGATCTGAAAGCAGCCTTTGATACAGTAGATAGAAGAGAAGTATGGAGAACCCTGGAGGAAATTGAAGTACCACCCACCTCAATAAATATAATTAAAAGTGTATATGAGACAGTTAGAGCCAAGGTACAGATTGCAGGCCAAAGGTCTAAAGAATTCAAAATGTGTAATGGAATAAAACAAGGAGACAGTTTAAGTCCACTACTGTTTATAATAATCATGGATTAGATTGTGAAACGAATGAAAGAAAATATGAGCAGCTGAATACTATAATTGGACACAGAAATTTAGATCCGATAAAAATGAGTAGTCTACTATATGCAGATGATGTGGTTTTAGTGGCGAATACAAAGAACAAAATGCCAAAACTAGTGAATATTTGGACTAAAGAAGTAGAGAACATGAATATGGAGGTGAACATAAATAAAACAAAAGTGATGATAATAAATGAAAAACCACCAGGTAATCAAAATAATAGAAATATTAAATGCAAAAACCAGACTCTCGAAAGAGTGACATCATTTGAATATTTAGGAAGTATAGTAACAGAAGATGGAAAAATAGATGCAGAAATAAAAAACAGAGTAAATGAACCAACAAAAATATACTACTCTCTAAATAAAACAATTCTTGGACATAAAGATATAGAATTAGAAGTAAAAATGAAAATTCATAACATGATAACAGTTGCTATAATAATATACGCAAGTGAAAATTGGACTGTGCGAAAAAAGGACGAAACTAAAATAAATGCCATAGAAGTGAAGCATCTAAGAAGAATTGCAGTGAAAATTAATGGGATAGGATTAGAAATGACGTCATTAGTGAGACAACTAAACAGGAACCGATAACTGGTAAAATAAGAAAGAGACAACTTAACTGGTATGGTCATATGGTAAGAATGGAACCAAATGGATTAACTAGGAAAATAAAAGAGATTGGAAAACCGATCAAAAAAGAAAGGGGTAGGCCTAGAAGGAAAAGGTTAGACCAAATACAAGAGATATGTTTAGAAAGAGGAAAGACCATAGCAGAAATGAAAAATCTAGCAAGAGACAGAAAGGCTTGGAAGAAATGGGTACAGGTGACGAAATCCACATCCGACGCCTGAAAGGGCAAAAGGATTTAGAAAAGAAGAAGAAGTTTATTTTCTGCCGGTCTGGCGAGAATGCTGGTAGCAGTCGCTACTTGCTTTAACTGAGTACTAGATACTCGATTTGAAAACATGTATTGATTTTTTCGGCTTATGGTTATACATTCTGAAAAAATCGTCAAACTTTTAGAAAATTCGTCTCCATAACTACATTTAGAACGTATAGAAAATATTCCTAATCCGCCATTGCCGTTGTATATTTAATGCAGAGCGGAAATGATTGTTAATCGAAAAAAGATAATTGCATAAAGTGACAATACCTTAGCATTGTGACCGATTTTGAAATCCCTCTTTACAGTGTAGGTACACATCTGCTATTTCCGAAAAATACATTATTTCAGCCATTAGGTAATTTTTAACGAAACTGATTGCATTTTATTCTATCTACTTTGCGCTAAACCGCATGTTACGTCACGTCTTAGTTGGATATTACATTGTGTTTATGATTAACGGAGGACGTCAACAATAAATTTTTGTTGTGTCAAAAATATGAATAGAAAAAAGAAGAAGATATGACATTACAAATATTATAATAGTGGCGTTCGATTTACAGGCTTGAACAAATAAAATAGATATGTTTGTTTCGATTTTTTCTTGCCCCAAACATCAAATCACATTCTAAGCTCACTTGCGGACACTTTCACTGCTTTGCCATATTTACAAAGTCTCTTTAGTTGCAGGAAAAATGGAATTAGAAGTTCATTTGAAAATTTGTTAAAAAGTTATTGAAATAAAAAAAAGTCATACTAATTCATGTATGTGAGACGCTGATTCTGAAATTAATTAATAATACTTGAATTTCATTTAATAAAAGCATACTCTTCTATAAATTTTAAACAAGTATTTGTTGAAGCATTAGACACCTTTATAGTTATAATTAAAAATGGCAACATCGCTCAATATTTCACTACCTGTTTTATGTATCAAAGGGAACCTATTTAGTAGTTTTTTCATTGTTCAATTACGATATAAAGAGAGATGCAAATATCGTCAGTGTGTGCTCAACGATAATTTTGAATACGCTATAGTATTGTAGTAAATAATGTCAAACGTGGTTTTTTTACACGAGCGCCATTACGACTAGAGTAAACATTTAGTTCTTTTGTTTTGATGTGTTTAAGGACTTTCAGTGACAAAATAAACTATTGAGTTAACTAATTTAATGTTTTTGGAATATCATGGTTCGTCGGTACTAAGAAGAACAGCCGAAATTACCAAGGCCATGTATCTACAATACCATCCCCAATATTTGTAATTCATTCATTATTCTACTACTGGCGTTTAGGATTGTTGGCTTCAAAAATAAACGTGTTTATGAATGAATAGCCCTTTCTATTGTATATTATTACTCTAAGGACTCGAGCACCACGCACTGCAGTCCTCGATAGTGAGATGACAAATTTAAATAGAACACTTGCGTGTGCACCATATAACCTCTAAAAATAGTTTCTGTCGTTAGTTATTTGTGATTTTTGGTTTCTTGTTGCTATTCTGTAGTCTGTATAATAACATTCTCGCTGTTAAAATAACACCGAACAAAACAGTCGATGTTAGGAGTCTTTTGCCTTTGTTAAGTGATAAGTTGAAATGTGAATTTTGAACAAATGAGTCAAAATGAACAATATGATCCTTTTTTGGCATACATCTTACATACAAGAGGCAGATTACGGACGGAAAGTGTGTAGTAACAGAATTAAAACAAAAATTGATCAAAAACTTTAGGTTATAATATAAGTTGAGTTAATTGTTCCTAAACACATGATCACTTTCCGTTTTCTTCAAATATAATTTATATGGTTTATCAGATTATTTCCTTTTTCGTTTGTCTTAAATATGCATTTTCTATGAGAAGAGCGATAGTTTTGGTGACATTTCAAATCCCATGGATGGCTATTGCTTAATAATTTATTGTACATATTATAATAAGTGTGTTAACAAAATCGCCAATTTTTTAAAATAAAAATGATAAAATATTTAACATATAAAACATAAAATGATAACCTGAAAATTAGGCAAACTCTACTACCTGCCATAATCTAAGCTGCGATGTAATGATGCCCTTTTTTACATCGATTTGTTCAGAATACGATTTTTAACCGCGCTGTTCAATTTGATTTAACATTGCGATTTTCACTACATCAATGGTAAATTTAAAGCTATTACAAGTAATTTTACCGAAACAGAATAACCCCATTAGTGTAGGGAAAATAGGGGAACTTAATTTTATGATATGATACGATTTTTTTGTTTTGATTGGAATGCCTCCTATGAAAGGTTACCATCACTGATATACTGAGACGTGACGTCATTTGCTGTTTCGTTCTACAGAATCAGAATCCTTTCATCACATTGCACAATTAGTGAATTTATTGATTATGCTTCCGATCATCGATTTACTAATTCATGTGATCTGATTGCCCTTGTTGCTTTCCATCAAATGAAATAAGATACATGGTTTGGTTGTGCGGTTACTTGTTACAAATCTAGTTCCATTCAATTAGCCATATTTATTCCGTGTGTCTCTGCGGAAATGGATGTAATATTTTATATTTTGCAAAAAATTGTGATATGATTATTCTCTGCGTGGTTCCACATCAGAATAATTCAATGGTCATTAGTTGCTCACGCTAGTTCAGGACGTAGAATTAAAAAGCTGAAAATGCCGTTGTATGTATTTTGTATCAAATATTACCTCCAGTTATTTGAATTGATTCATATTTCTAATTCTCCACTGTTATCCGTTCCGATGTCTAATGCTTCTCCTCTTATTCACATATATTGATTCTTACCCAGATTCCTCCCCAATCCCTATTTTTTGTACTCTCCTCCCAATTTTCTACCAAATTATCAAATGTTGTTATTGTCACTTGCACAAACAACCTAATAATCAGAAAATCGGGGTGTCTCTGTATATTTTTCATCATCTCTTTGTATCTCCATCCCCCTACAGTTATTTTTCATTGCAACATGAATTTCAAACAGTGAAGTATTAGTATTATACTGTATTGCTTCGACTAGCGTGTTGTTGATTGTACTTGATTGCAATACTATCCAAAGTTTGGCAGTTGGAATGTAATATTATGCTTTTAGCAGGTCGATAGAAACATGTTAATTTGGAATATTAATTACTCATTTATTTTTCATCATTTGTTTCAAGCTGAATGCATTATCCGCTTTGTTCTTCGTCAACCTGATTATAAATAACTTCAAAATTAACTATGTCACGGAAAAAACCTTCCTTGTGATTAAAAGTGAATGAAATTGGCGATTGTATTTGTAATAATAAGAAAAATCTCCATCAATTTCCATTGAGTCGCATGCGAATGAAATTCAACCACCCGAAAAAGTTTCAACTTTCCCATACACCATGTATATCGATTGTCTTAACTAGACGATCTCTATAGACCTCAAAATGTATGCCTACTAAAAACCATTGAAATTGTGCTTATTTGCTAAATGTGCCTTCCACCTCTTCCGAGGTGGTGAACGACGAACATAATACAGGGTACAGAATTGTAGGAAATGTCGAATAGCTGCGTTTTAGCCGTTGCTGTACTGAATTTTCATTACAAAACTTCTCTAATATTCGGATAACTTGAATCTGAGATTAATTTAAACCGAAACATTAGTTTTCTGGCGATTAAAAAGCCTTCCGAAACAGACGCTTTATCTCTCTTTCAAGAATTTGGTAACAGTCTCAATTATACAATGGTTATATAATAGCTTTCCACACACCTGCTCCATTTCCATTTGAAGTAATTTTTCAATATTTCACAGAGTAGAAATCAGAATAATAGGGAGAGGAGCAGTAAAATACAGTTTGTTGCTGAATCTATATCCAGTATTGTTTATGTTTGTTTCCTTATGTTAAAATCCATTCAACATAATGTGTTAATTATCAAACAAAATTCAAATTAAATATATTTCGCGCGCTCTCTTTGCAAACTTGCCGCTAATTCTCATCTTCGAAATTTTCCCCACCTTTTATTTGTTCTTTCCTCGCTCTGCTTCTCCTCACTTGTGAAAAAGTCATTGTGTGAGTAGGTGGGTTGGTTTACCCGTCTAAAAAGGCGGCAATACTCAAACGTCCAGAAGTTTAATGATAGTTAGTTATCGCAGTTGTGATAAATGCATCTTGAAAAAGGTAAAATTTGTTTGAACATAGTAATCAAGAAATTAATATAAATTCAAAATTTCAACGGACAGAAGTTCCATCTTTGCTCCTTGTTTCAAGTCAATGTTGCCAATTCTCGCCATAAGACAATTTCGAATTAAAATGTAAACACCTTTCAATAAATAGCCAACATTAATTGTGTAATGACTAAGTAGTGCCTTATCCTTTCCTATTATACCTACCTGCATTATTGTAAATCTTTTGTGTCCTTGCTGGTTACTATTTTTAACTATTTGTTAAATAATTCATTCATTGAAATATATTTTATAGTAAGCCGTTATAATTTATTGTTATTATTGATTCCTTATTTTCTCCTATTTAGGGGTGGTCCTTCGATTAAACGCAATCACTTGTATGAATAATTATGAACTGGCTACTGTTACGTCACCACACAGTCCTTTGCTATTTTCTTAATTTTCTTTCCGCAGTTTATTCATACACCTTAGCTACACACAAACAATTTTTTTTAACAAAATTTTTTGGCGATATGAATAATCTCCATAAATCTATAATTTTCTTAATAGGTACCTACTCATAAAATGCCGATTCTATTTTTCAATTCAGCTCTGTTAACCCTTAACTGGTGATCCTAATAATACATACCTACATGGTGACCATGAGTCTGATAGACTCCTAGCAAAAAAGCGGATTTTTTCAATCATTTTGAAAAAATATTGAAATAACTTTTTTTTTATCAATAAAGCAATATTGTCATGATATTTTAACATTTATTAAAACGAATTAATCAAATTTCAAGTAAATAAAAATATAAAAAATAAAAACATACATTTTTTCTTATACAAAATTAATATATGGCATATTCCAAAAAAAATCTGAACCATATGCAAATTAACATAATAAGTGTTTAAAAATAAGTATATTTCAGATAGAAAATGTAAAAAAGTAACAAAATAAAGATTTTACACAAAACCTGCAAACCACTAAAAGAGACAAAAAAATATATCAGTCTCGCTCCTGTCTGGCACAATTTTTACAGATCTTTCGCGAACACTGCAAGCGAATGGGCTTTTGACACTTAGTGCATAGATATGCAGTCTTTCTTCTTAATTTGGATGGGCAGATGTGGCAATACTTCCTTATTTCAAGCTTTCCTTCTTGTCATTAGCAGTATTTTCGGGAATGTCAAGGATACTTCCAATAAGTTGTTTTAGTTGCCTTTGTATCGTTGGCATTTCAAACCTTCTATTTAAATGTGAGGAAACTATCTCATCTGCCAGGGTTTCTATGAACTTGAATCTAGTCCAATCATTTGTGAGTACAGAAGTAAACATAATGTAGGAATTACCACCACATATGTCTACTATTTTATAAAAAATAGCTATAGGCCATCTTCGTGTTCTGCGGCTACAGGAATATTTTACACATTTTTCATCCATCGCATCGACACCGCCTTTGGTCAAGTTATAAAAAGAATTTATTTCTGGTAATCCATTCTTTGGATCGACTTCTATAGAGCGATGCATGGAAGAAATTATTATTACAGCTTTGTTTTTCTTAGGTGTACGGGATAGAAGTGTTATGTCTTTTGTAAATCCATATAAAGTGTCACCTTCATTACGATTTCGTTGCGGAAGAAACTGTGGGGGAATTTCTTTTTTATTTTTCCTAACTGTGCCAACGTAGGTAAGCTTATTTTTTTGTAAATGATGCACTAACTCAATTGAACTAAACCAATTATCGGCAGTCACATTTCTATTACGTATCTCCCACTAAGACATCTGTAAGAACACAAAAGGCTATGAAGGTACACGAAACAGCCGCTCGCCACGTATTTATGGTGGGGAATGCCGACGCGTAAACGATCTTGCGAAGTCTGTGAGACGCATGGTCACCAGTTAAGGGTTTAAAATTGAGGCTTCCTAATCAATCAACACATCATAGAAAATATTACTGGAGCACATGATAAAATTGCAAAACAAAATAGTATATTATGTATTGAATGATTGGAACTGAAGTGGGATTTCTGTTACAAACTTTGATTAAGGATTAAGCTACTGGAATGCAAAAGAAAATATGAAACAAATAGAATTGGCATTTTTGAATGAAGATTTTAATATACCAATTTAAAAGTAATGAGTGTTCTAGTCATTCATATTAGTTTCGCTACACACACTAGGGCTTCTAGTTAGTTAGAGTTAGTTGTTTTGTTCGTTTTTTTTATTTCTGGTTGTTCCTAACATTGGGATAAGTTAGAAAAATGGAGCCAGGTTCCAGAAAAACTAGAAAGACGTCAATGAAGAAATCTCTATAGTCATTTGCCTTGTTCGAGGGAGCTGCAAGAACTAAAAAATGTCCTCTTGAAGCATGAGTATGGATAAATTAGAATAAGAAGGGAATCAATAGATATTCGGCAATCTTATTACAGTATAGGGGAGACCGGGGCTTGTTGTCGTAGGGGTAAGTTGCTGCATCAGATTTTCTTTTTTAATGTTACATCCGGCAACGCTGGGACCTCAAGTTATCCCATCCTAGATACCAACCGTCTCTTTGTGGAGAGTTGCAGTCATGTTAGCACAGTAGTGAAATGTGGACGTGCTTACAGTGATACATAGTACGCGTAAGTAAATTTTCACCTTTACATTTACTTCGTAATATCCGTTTGAATATTAGTGATACGAAAATGCGCAATATCTCATTTTCATTGTTGAACTTTCTGCTTGACAACACGATTTTTAGAACTGTGTTTTCATCTATATTTCAAAGTGAAAAACACCAAGTTTGTCAAAAGTACCTTTGGTGTTAAACGCCGCATTACGACCGGGGTAAATTGCCGCATGCGGCAATTTGCCCTGAGTGTTTGGTAACCTACTTGGTGTCGAATTTCATTCTAAATAATTTTTTTTATTAATTTGTAGAATTATGAGAAACTATAAAAGACTCCGCTTCATATTATGTTAAGAGCAGGTAGACTGGTAAAATTAGAAAATAGATCAATAAGGGGTGCAGCGAGGAACTTAGACATTTCGGAATGAACTCTGAGAAGATTTTTACTGAAAGTAAGCCAAGATGACCTGAATGGACTCACCGAGATGACAACAACGCATGTCGGATATTCTTAACCACGACAGGTAAAAGGTGGTTTTATTTATTTTTTAATAAAGATTGAACATTTTTAGGTTTTCAGTGACGAGCAAGAAACTCATTTGGCGAATTACCCTCTCACAGCTGCAGATATATATTATAGTTTAGCACCAAAGCAAGTAAAAGCTTTTGCTTATGATTATGCTGTGGCACTGAAATTGAAATATGCTCCACAATGGGATGCCAAAGGAATAGCTGAAGTCTTCATGATATTTTCCAGTCTATTTTGATTCAATTACTAGTAATACACAATCGACAAATACATTTTCAGCCAAGTAATGTAAATATTCCCCCTGATTCCAAGATTACTTCAATAACAGTTGACCACATTCGCTTGGAAATTGCCTCGTGCATTCAATATTTTCAACCTGACACATTTTACCAATATAATAGTATAAGTAACCTCTATTCAACCGTGTTGTATTTATATAATTCTAAACTGCTCTCAAGCACCCTTATATCTTTTAAAGTCTTCCACACTCTTCTCTAACCAATAAGGTGTAATGAAATCAACTTTTCTCATTTCAGACACTATCTTGTTTAAGGTAGCTATTTCACCTAAACGAGTGTTCGATTTTGCTAATAACTGTCGTTTTATCCTGATTCTTCTTAGTTTCTTTTCTCCTTTTCCTTCTCTTCGGTAACCTGAAAGGAAAACGCTCATCCGTCGCTCTTATCTTCGTGCACATATCAGTATATTGTGACTATCTGACTTCAGTTATATTCAAGTACATTCCAACTATCGAGTGGAGAATAATAAAATTATCATTCTTAGAAACAGCTTACAGTTTTACAGTTCAAAAATATTATATTTCTTCTTCACCTTAGAAAACTAAGTATAACTTTTTTTATTAATAATGATAACAGGTGAAATCCATGACCAGTAGAATAATAAGTTCAAAAAATGTGTGAAATTGAAAAATTCGGAAAATAGGCGATAAAAATACCCACTCGCACTGATACATTTTATGAACGTCATATTAATAATTATAATTGGATTCATTTTTCTCATATATTTCAATAGGAGTGTAAAGGAAAACGTGCAAATAATAAATTCTGATTCAAACGACAACCTCACCTGCACGTGATGCACACTGCTAGATGATTAATGATAGAGAAAATATGAGTTCGTTGAAAATAACGCACCCGAGCTGTTTCGTAAATAAATTTTATTGAAAATATATATTGTTGACAATTGGTTACTTGTATTTTTGATTTTAAACATGTCCATATACATATTTTAATATTTTCATGGTAGTTTTTAAAGTAAGTTTTAATACTTCCAAATGTGAGGTTATGTCTCCATACACCTCTTTTAGTAATGTGGTCGCTAGATTTTTAGAGCTTTAATGCTGATTCTGCTGAGTGTAATAATAACTAACTCATACGTATTTGTAATGGAGTGTTCTCCATATATTTTTTAGTTTTATCCTGATGAAGTTTGTAGTCACAAATGAAAGCTTGAACTTGAAATAAAGGCATTCACTTAGGAAGCTAACTAAGAACTTTCATTGCTTCCTCCTTGGTTCTTTTGGGGTTTCCCACCAAGAATTACATCGTTAAAGTGCAAGTGGTTTTCCGGTTTCTAAATTATAAATTTAGAAAGTGTCTAAATACGTTTTAGAATACGAACGAGTTAACCAGTACCTAGTTGGTGAGCCCTGTCCAGTTTATTTACATTATTTCTCGAGAATTAATAGGCCTTTATTAAATATATTTCAGAAAATAGATGCTTCTAATGATAATAACTTCGATCTAAATCACAGTAACGTTACTCATATAAAATTCAACGTCAAGTGAAGAAAATTTTGGAATAGACAATTTGCACGGAAATTTGCGTATTTGACATTGATATTACATCAAGTATGAAATCAGACATTTTGAACTTTTGATCAAAATATTTAGCTAGTAGATTTCTAATATAGGTTGTTTTAGTATTAAGGTTTTTAGCAAATTCTATCTTTGTTTTTCGTTCATAATATTTTTGAAAAGGTATAATTTTTTTGTAATTTGTTATCTGATCATATATTATATGAATTTGATTCCAGCTCACTTTGGTACTCATTTCATATCTATTCTCATTGTGTTTGATAATTTTCATGCTATGAAAAAAATTGGATATAATAAGTGACATTTGGTTAATTTCCAGTGACAGTAAAATCATATATGTCATATACCTTAAATTAGTACATATTAAATAAATTGCTTAATCAGTATATTGTGTAATAACCTGTTGTTCTATGAATTGTTGAACCTTATTCTTGCTTACATTGTTTTTTTTACCTTTTTGAATTGTTTAGTTTTATAGTCAGTCTAGAATTTACTTCGAATCTTGAAACTTGTAACTTTTGTTAAATAAATAATTTTTAAAAAACCTTTTCCTGTGTGTAAAAAGTTATTTGGCGCAGTCAGTAGGATATGTTAAACGGGCGTTAGTGAATATAACGATTGGTTCGTATCAACGATTTATTAACATACCTCAAGTGAATAATTGGGACTCTTGGTTAAGTGAATTAGGTAGCCTAACTCGAAGACAGTTGGCTAGTACGAAGAGGAATTTCAAGGGAATATTGGTAATTCCAACTACAGGTACAACTAGATGGCGAAAGCACTTCTAATTTTCATGTAAGTACTTTATGTCGTATAGAGGAAATAATTGTTTATTTAATTCAGAAAGCTCTGACAACTCAGATTCTGATTCAGATTCTGGCTCACAAACATATCGAAACCGTGAAATAAATATCGAATTATCAAAACCTAGATTTAAACTAAATACATTATACAAAATGCCGGTAGATCAAGTGGTACCGCAATTGAAAAAGGAATATCTGGACATCATTCCAGAATTTCATGGCGAAAATGCTTTATTACCCAGATTCATAGAAATTTCTGAAAAATTAGTAAATAAATTTTACAATACAGTAGATTTAACAGACTTTCAAAACGAATATTTGATGTCCAGTATTTTATCTAAAATTAAAGGCCAAGCCGCAATAAATATTTCAGCTTGTAGTATTTCAAATTGGCAGAATCTGAAAGATGCTTTAATAAACACCTACGCTGATAAACGAGACATTTACACGTTAAGTATTGAAATATCGGAATTAAAGCAAGGAAATGAATCGCCCTTTGACTTTTACAATAGGATACAGCATCTTTTAAATCTACAAACATCATTATTAATGACACGCTCAAATGCAAGTGAACAAGCCATTTTAGGTAACTATTCCAGGAATTTAGCACTAAGAGTACTATTGCGCGGTTTAAAGGAACCTCTCGGTACACTAATGCGTACCAAGAATCCTAGCGATCCAAATTCAGCTTTAAATGTTCTAACGAATGACTTTCAAGTTTATTTAAGTAATAATTATAACAATACACATCCAAAAAATTTATTCAATAAGCCTAAGTCTCAGTTTAATGTTACATCACATAAAAATAATTACTCTAATAATAATCAACCGGTAAGCAGTCCGAATTTACAACATAGTTATCATTCACAATTTAATAGAAATTTCAACAATTGAAATAATTTACCTAGTACAAGTAGAGATACAAATTTTCAGAATAGAAATACTAATGTTTTCAGACCTAGTAGAAATTATCAATTTCAAAAACCTACTCCAATGAGTTTATCTACTTCTTATACGTACAATAAACCAAATGTACAGAATAAAAATAATGGCAAAATCAATCGCATTTCGTAGGTAATAGAAAAAAATTTATTTCGGAAGAATTGCATAATATGGACGATACTGAACGTCACACTGATGTTGAAGATTGTTTTGTAGACGAAATAGCCTCGGAAGAGACAGACACGTAGAAATGTTTAATTATACGAATTATGAAAGTGAATTACCGTACATAATATTTCCTGAACAAAATTTAAAAGTAATGATTGACACAGGTAGTACAAAATCTTTTGTAACACCTGAAATTGCTAAGAAATATTTTTCAAAATCAACTATGAAAAAATCTTTCAAAGTTATTTCTATTTTAGGCTCAAGTCAACAAAATTATTGTACAGTAATTCAAACTTCAAAGATATTTAAAATGAAAAATGAAATGAACTTAGAATATCGTATATTTAAATTTCACAATCATTTCGATTGCTTATTAGGTTTAGATAATCTGAAAAAATTGAATGCAACTATTGATTTAGTAAATAATATTTTAATTACGCCTTACAGTGAAATAAAGATAAATTATTTTCAAATCAGAAGCGAGAACACGAATTGTGCCTCCGCGAACTGAACAAATAATTTAATTGAATATTAATAATATTAATAATGGCGATATAATTATACCTTATACAAAAATCGGAAAATTAGAAATTCCAGAATGTCTTACATAAGCGGAAAATAGTCAAGCTGTATGTACTATTTTAAATCCGTCTGTCATATTTTAAAGTAGATTTAAGTGCTCCTTTTGGAGGTTGAACAGTTCGACGAATACGAACAAACCTTGAGCCCTAATTTTAATGCTATTTATGCAGCAAAATTCAAATTTGATATTAATAAAGTTCGAACAGAACATACGAATTCTGAAGAACGCAATGCTATCCTTAAATTAATTAAAGAATATTCAGACATTTTTCATGTTGATGGTAATCAACTAACTTTTACGAGTAAAATCATCAAATAAAAACTACAAATGATGTACCGATTTATACTAAATCGTACAGATATCCAGAAGTATATAAAAAAGAAGTCCAAAATCAAATACAGAGTATATTAGATAATTAATAGCATAAGAGCCTCATCCTCACCGTACTCGAGAAGTATTTGGTTTGTTCCAAAAAATTGGACTCTACAGGTAAACAAAAATTCAGAGTCCTCAAGCTTAACGAAATAACTATTGGAGATAGATATCCATTACCAAACATAACTGATCTATTGGAAAAATTAAGACGTTGCCAATACTTCACTACCTTGGATCTTTCCTCCGGATTTCACCAAATTGAGATGGCTGAAGAAGATATACCCAAAACGGCTTTTACTACTGAAAATGGCCACTGGGAATTTTTGAGAATGCCATTCGGACTAAAGGGAGCTCCAGCAACTTTCCAAAGAGTGATGGACAACATTTTAAGAGGTATCCAAAACGAAAAATGTTCAGTTTATCTTGACGATATCATTATATTTAGTACAAGCTTGCAAGAACACATAAATAATATGAAAGAAGTATTTAAGAGGTTACGCGAATCAAATTTTAAAATACAAATTGACAAATCCGAATTTTTGAAGAAAGAAGTAGCCTATTTGGAACATATTGTTACCCCTGAAGGTGTAAAACCAAATCCCGATAAAATAAGTGCTATGAAAAATTTCGCATACCAAAAACTAGTAAAGAAATTAAAGCTTTTCTCGGACTTCTTGGATATTATAGAAAATTCATCGAAGATTTTTCAAAACTGACTAAACCTTTAACTAATCTTCTTAAGAACAATGCAGTAATTAACATAAAATATCCTGATTATATTAATTATTTTGATACTTGTAGAAATATGTTATTAAATGATCCTATTTTACAATACCCTGACTTTTCTCGTCCATTTAATCTCACAACAGACGCAAGCAATTTTGCTCTAGGCGCTGTTCTTAGCCAAGGAAAAATCGGTACAGATTTACCTGTGGCATATGCTAGCAGAACATTTAATGATTCTGAAGTAAATTATTCAACAATTGAGAAGGAACTCCTTGCAATTGTTTGGGCTGTAAAATATTTCCGCCCATATCTTTTCGGAAGAAAATTCCCTATAGTAACAGATCATGAACCACTTCAATGGTTATTTTCTTAGAAGGAACCCAATTCTAAATTAGTTAGATGGCGGTTGAAACTCGAAGAATACGACTATGATATATTGTACAAGAAAGGTGCATTGAACACTAATAGTGACTGTTTATCACGAATCCAGCTAAATATGAATGAAGTAAATTCTTCAGATAACCCTCCCAAAAAATTATTACTTTATATGGAAAGATTTAATGACTCACTTTCAAATAATACTAAAAATAAAAATGTAGAAACCGAATCACTTATTGTAGAAGCTGAAGATTTTAATGACGAAATCGATGACGATAATAATACTATTCACACTAATATAGAAAATCCTATTGCAGAGATACCTATTTCGGAATCTGCAGTAAATGTAGGAAAAAATCAAATTATAATCTCTGAAGTAAATTTTGAACCAGCTATACCAACTATAGTTAAATTATATGAAACCAAACAAAGAATTCTAGTACAATTTTCTAAAAATAACTTTGAATAAGACGTAATAAATTTTGTGAAATAATATGTAGCACCAAAAGCAAAATAGCACATTTTTTTTAAGATCCCTTATACGAAAAGTTCAGCACTGTTATACAAACATATTTCAAAAATTCACACATTTCATTTATCAAATGTAATAGAAAATTAATTGACATCCCTCTAAATGAAATCAAAGAAGTAATACAAAACTATCATGAAAGTAAACGGAATCATAGAGGACTAGATGGAACCGAAAATAATATAAAATCTCGATACTATTGGCCTAATCGAAGATCTCCTATTCAAACGTACATTAACGAATGCGAAATATGTCAAATAACAAAATATGATCGCAAACCCGTGAAACCATATTTTAATATTACCCCAACAGCTATAAAACTATTATAGACTCATTTTCAAAATACGGGCAGTTGTATAAATTGAACTCAGCCCAAGGTATAGAGATAGTCAATACTTTAATTAGATATTTCACCCATCATTGTATACCGGAACAAATAATATCCGATAACGGAACAGAATTAAAAAATAGTTTAGTAGAGGATTCATTAGAAACTCATAAAATTCAAATTCATTTTATCAGTCACAACATCCTGAAGCAAACAGCATTGCCGAACGATTTCATTCAACAATTATTGAACATATTAGACTTTTAAATAATCAGAACGAATTTGAGAAAGAACCTATTGAAATAAAAGTAAATTATGCTCTTTTGGCATATAATAATAGTATTCACTTTGTAACGAAACTAAAACCATACGAAATTATTACAGGTTATTTTTTTTTTTTTTTTTTTTTTTTTATTGAAATTAACGTGTCTCGGCATCTAGCGGCCACTGACACGGGATCTGTCATACATTTAGTTACAAATAAAAATCAAATTAAATTAAACAATTGGCAGTCTTTGAGGAACTGAATCACAGCACTAAACTGGTTAGGTTGTCCGAGAATGTTTTTGAGACTTCCACTGAGCTTGTGTTTGCGACGAGTTGGGCTGTAGTGTTTGCAATCTGTAAGTATATGCTCTATTGTAAGTCTTACATTAACACAGGATTCACAGATAGGGGGATTCTCTGTAGACATCAGGTAACCATGGGTTAGCCGTGAGTGACCTATTCTAAGTCTTCTTATAACACTTTTGTCTTTTCTTGTCATGGGAGGCATCTTCTGGGCGGTAACTGTTGGTTGTATTGTACGGAGTTTTGTGTTACATGTATTCCAATGTTTTTGCCATGTTTGAGCCATAATATGTCGAGCTGCTGATTTTAAATCTTGGTGAAGTTGAATTTTCTCTACTGGCAAGTCGGCTGAACAAGTTTGTTTCGCTGCTTGGTCTGCACGTTCGTTGCCTGTGATACCTACATGAGAAGGGATCCAGATGATATTCACAACGATACCTCTAGTGTGATGGTCGTGGCAGGTGTCAAGGATAT
Source organism: Galeruca laticollis (assembly GCA_963921935.1). Taxonomy (NCBI): domain Eukaryota; kingdom Metazoa; phylum Arthropoda; class Insecta; order Coleoptera; family Chrysomelidae; genus Galeruca; species Galeruca laticollis. Next base: position 153,542,446 of record OY998177.1, read on the forward strand.
CATGGACTAAGGGATGTTGTGAACGGTTGTGTTTGATGGAATATAATGATGAAAGGGAGTCTGTACATATGGCAAGTTTGCTGTTATCTTGTGTTGGAGTCCTCAAGGCTTGTAGAATTCCATATAGTTCGGCTGTATGTATACTACATACGTCAGGAAGTTTGTATGTTGCTATTGTTGAATCTACTGTAGTAACAGCACATCCGGTACCATTGACTTCTTTGGATGCATCAGTGTAAAGGATTTTGTCGAACTGCTGGTTATTTATCAGCTCACTGAATATTTGTCTAAGGACTATGTTAGGCGTTTCGTACTTGTTGTAGTTGTTTAGGCTTGTATTCAGTAGTGGCGGTTTTTTGGTCCATGGAGGAGTATTCGAAAGTTTTATGGGAGTTGTATCTCTAAGATTAATGTTTCTAGAAATAGGGTATAGCATTTGTGGAGATGAGAGCGATGTTTTGGGTTTGTTTTCAGGAGCTGGTTTTATAGAATCAATTAACTTAAACACTGGGTTTTGTGGGTAGGCGGATATTCTGGAAAAATAGGATAATAGTTGGCATTCTCGTCGTATGAAAAGAGGTGGTTCAGAAGATTCAATGTAGATGCTTTCGGTAGGACTGGATCTAAAAGCGCCTAGACATATTCGTAGTGCTGAGGTTTGGATAGTGTCAAGAGATTTGAGATACGATTTGCAGGCGCTCATGTAGAGGATACTTCCATGATCTAGTTTGGAGCGGACCAGTGATCTGTAAATCCTTATTAGTATTTCCTCTTCTGCTCCCCATTGGTGATGTGCTAATGATTTTAAGATGTTAATCCTATTTAGACAATTGGCTTTAGTTTCTTGGATATGTTGCCTCCATGTGATCTTTTTGTCAAATGTTACTCCTAGGAATTTATGTTGATCAACCACTTGTAGTAAGTCGCCATTGAATTTTAGTTGTGGAGGAAGAGGATTTAGTCTTTTGCTGAACTGGATTACTTTGGATTTGTTTGTTGAAAAGTGAGAACCAGATTTGAGAGACCAATTGTGGATGTTATCTAGAGCCTTTTGAAGTAAAGTACAAGTACTAGTAGTGACTTTACCTTGGCAGTAGAGAATGAGGTCGTCGGCATATAGTACATATTTGACAGGTGGATTTATATGGGAGCAGATATCGTTGATACTCATCAGAAATAGAGTGGAGCTAAGAACCGAGCCTTGTGGTACTCCATTTTCTGGCGCGTACGAAGTAGACTTTTGCCCATTTGTAACAACTTTGAACGATCTGTCGGTTAGGAAGTTTTGTAGAAAGGAGAGAATATTTCCAGTTAAATTAAAGTCTGTGAATTTCTTAAAAATGGAAGTTTTACGGATTGTGTCGAAGGCGCTGTCAATATCTAGACTCACGGCGATTATATCTTTTTTGCTTTCAATGGCTTGTGAGATGTCTGTGTGTAGAGTAACCAGATTATCCAATGTGCATCTGTTTGATCTAAAACCTGCCTGCGCTGTAGATAGTAGGTTGTGTGATTCTAGGTACCAGTGTAGGCGTCTGTTAACCAATTTCTCGAGAATTTTACACAGTGTACAGGTAAGAGAGATTGGCCTAAATGAGCTTGGAAAATTAGTATTGGAGTCGTTCTTTTTGATTGGTATAATAATTGATTTTTTCCATTGAGCCGGAAATTGTTGACTGCACCATATTTTGTTATAAAGTTCGAGCAATTTGGTTTTTGTTGCTGGATGCAGGTGTTTTAGAAAGATCATAGGGATATCGTCCGGTCCTGCAGCTGTGTTCTTCAGTGAAGGTAGGACTGAATTTAATTCAGAAAGGGTGAAAAGGAAATTGAGTGGGTGACAGTTGTAAGAGATTTGTTCAGGATGTGAGTTATTTGGTGAGTTTGGAGGTTCGGGGTTGGATTTGGTTTTATTTAGAAAGTGTTGGGCAAGGATATTAGCAATTTGTTGGTCATTGGTAATGACTTCACCCTCATGTGTTAAGCCAGGTATTTTAAAACTAGTGTTTTTTCCTTTCATCTGTCTTATCTTGGTCCAGATTTGAGATGGAGAGGTTTCAGAGGTTATAGTGCTTGTGTATTTATTCCACGACTCTCGTTTACTTTGTTTAAGAACCCTTTTGGATTTCGCTCTCATTCTTTTGAGGATTATCAAGTCTGAGTCATTTCTGGTTCTTCGGTATTTATTAAGCGCTTTATTGCACTCTTTCACTGCATTGTTACATGATTCATTCCACCAGGGAACGGTTCGTTTTGGAGGGTTGACGGAGTACTTTCCTATACATTTATTGGCCGCAGAAATTATGGAGTTAGTAAATTGGTCAACAGCTTCGTCTACATCATTAGAATAATTGATATTGTCTGTATTTTCCTTTAGCGTTTGGCTGTAAAGTTCCCAGTCTGCTTTTGCGATTTTCCACTTTCCTTTAATGTTAACTTGCTTTGGTTCGTTGTCTGAAATTAGGATAGGAAAATGATTGCTATCGTAGAGGCTATTAAGGGTTTGCCACGTTAGTAAGGGTGCCGTTCCTGGATCTGACATGCTGAGGTCTATTGAGGAGAAGGATCCGGATTGTACATGAAAATATGTGCTGCTGCCAGTATTTAGTAGATTGATGTTACTATTATTAATTACGGTTTCAATCATTTTGCCACGGGCAAACGTGCGTTCTGAACCCCACATTGTGTTGTGAGCATTAAAGTCGCCTACTAAGATAAATGGTATAGATAATTGACTTATGAGATCCATTATATCTGTGTCTCTTACAGTGTAGTTTGGAGGGACATATACACTACAAATAGCAATTTTATTAGGGCACCATGCGTTGATGGCAACTGCTTCTAAGTTTGTATTTAAATTTAATTTTTGGTGAAATATATCGTTAGAGACAAAGACTGAGGATCCACCACTAGCACGTAAGTGAGTAGTTCTTATAAAATGATAACCAACGTAACTTTTTAAGTGAGGGTTGTGAGACTTGGTAAAATTCGTTTCTTGTAGACAAAGAAAATTTGGCGAGTAATCAGTTAAAAGCTGTTGTAATCGTTCCAAACGAGGGTAAAAACCGTCGCAGTTCCACTGTATTAAGGAGAGGGGCATGATAATAAGAAATTTAGTATGACGATTTATGCGACTGCTGTGAGCCTTCGGAGCTATATTCTTCATCACTTGGTTCATTAGACATATCCAAACTCTCAATATCTTCAGTGTCAGATTTAAGCTTTTTATTTAACCTGTTCGTTATACGGGTAAATCTGTTCTTTATGGACCTATTTGTGAGATCCGGGTAAATTAGGTAAAGGTTTGAGACTAGACCGATGATGTTCTCTGTGTGTTTTAGGGCTTCCGAGTATGGATCAGAGTTACCAAAAGTATTTTCTAAGAAGTCATATAGGTTTTCTATGGGAAGTATGAAGGCATCTGGCGTTTTCTGGTAGGTTTTTGCTATACAATCTTTTATGGACGTAGAAAGGTTTGATTCCGTGGATACACTCACTTTGCGCTTCTTCTTTACTGCTTTAAGAGCTGCTGATGGAGGGGGAGGCATATCGTACGTGTTAACTTCTGCTTCTGCAGGTACACTTGAGTTTTCACTGTGTGATGAAAGCTGGGAATATCCGCGTTTTTGGACTGGAGGCAGAGCGGCAGCAAACTGGTTTACTTGTGGTGTTATCGAGTCTTCGTTTGAACTCACTTCGTTGCTTTCAATTGGGTTTACAGAGTCTGTTTTTGAGGATACCTGTTCAGTTTGTGCAGTCAGAGTGGATTGGGACAATATATTGTTGGTTGGGGGATTTGGGCAATTTGTGGCGATGTGTCCGGGTTGCTTGCAAATGAAGCACTCCATTTTGTCCGTAGATAGAAAGATTCTGTTTTCGTTGCCGTCAAAAGGGATGATTAATGAGGTCTGCAATTCGAAGTCGTCTGATGGGGAAAGAACGTAGGCTTGTCGTCTAAAACTTAATATATGAGAATATTCGTCGCCTGGGATACCAGCTCGCAGAAACGAGACAGGGGAGGTTAATTGTAAACCAAGGCTTTTTATTGCATTTTCAGCAAGATCATGGGGTATATAAGGAGATATGTTCGAGATGATTATCCTTTTTGTCGGAGATACGAGTCTGCGGATGTTTATGACATTATTGTTGATGGTTACGGATTGATGGGATTTTAACAGATCGTCAACAAGATTAGAATTGGTTAGATATATGCAAATTCTGTTATTCGAGATTCTCGACGCAAAAGAAATATGTTTGGGGCCTACAATATCGCCTATTGCCTTAACATAGTCAAATAATTTTAGGTTGTCTTCGGCGTGCATCACTATGGCTTGATCCTTTTTTGGGAAAGATGGTTTAGGTGCTGACTTAACGGCTGATACATAACTGTTGCTAGTCGTTGGGTTGTTGATATTTAAATTGTGCGACATTTTGGTTTCAGTGGGTTGAGGAAAAGCTGTTTGATTTATTCTTGCCCTTGTACTCAAAAGCAAATTGTTAGGATGGCTTATTAATTACAACTTTATGGTTTTATTTTAGTGTTCAGTAATATATCCATAATGTTGCCTACGCCTCTGGTAATGAGGAGCAGGCAAAAACTGAATTTATCGAACTCGGTTGATGAGTTGGCTATTATCAGTTTATTTAACGAAAGGAAACGAAAAAATGTAAACAATCAATCAGCGCAATGACAAAAACTTATTGAAGATACTTAAAATGTTCAATACATACGTCGGTTTTTGTAACACTGATTAACTATAACTTTAACTTGATAAATCACTCAGTACTAGAAATAACTGAAGAGCAAAAATTCAAACGATGTTGACTCGTTTAAGCACACGCATCGACTCTCTACAGGTTATTTAGAGAATAACTCTTCTTTTGATTTAGACATTGATCGACAATTAGTAAATGATTATAATCATAATCACAAAGAAAAAATGAAATAACTTCATTCTAAAATAAATAAATGATTGCAAGGAACTAACGATAAAATTATTTCAAAAGCTAATGAAAGTAGAGAAGATCTTCCAAACCCTCTACCTACAAAAGTGTTTGTCAAAAATAAGCAGATTAAAAGTAAGACAAAAAATAAATATCAACCTGAAAAAATAAAATCCGTAAACAGAAAACATAAAACTGCGAAAATTGTAACACGTCATTTTAATACCACTGAAGATATTCATATTTCAAATATAAAACGACCTAGGAAGAAACCTTATACTTTCAATACAGAATAAGTTTAATATTAGAACATTTAAAACGGATGAAGTTTATCTACGCATGTTACATGATAACTTTATTTTTATTAAACAATGTTGAATTAAGTTTTAATTGTTTATAATGTAATATTAGATATAATAGAAACTGTAGAGATTTCCTGTTCATTCTGCAAACTAAGGAAGTTGCATTTGAGTATAATTAAACAAAGGAATTATTTACAGAACTGCAAAAAATATCTTCGTATTATGAATTAAAAATACCGTTGGAATTGAAATACGAGAATATTTCAAACCTCGAATCAATTTTAGACATAACATGTAGAGTAAGTAAAAATAGAATAGAATATTTTTTAACGATTCCTATAGATTTTAATATTGAGTTTGAATTATTTCATTTATTACCCATACCTACTAAGTTAGAATCAGAATTCGTAATAATAATACCAAATTCAAAGTATTTGCTAAGATCTGATACACAGATAAAACCTCTAAACGATATTTGTACAAGAAGTGAAAATTTTCAATGTGCTTCACACCTTCAAGATAATAATAAACAGTTATGTGAAGAACAAATACTATTAATGGAAAACTCTACTAACTGCGAATACACTAAAATCAAAATTATTGAAAATCATTTGGAAATTATACCAGAAATAAACCAATACCTAGTAGTATTTCCACAAGAAGAAAAATTGATAATTAAATGTTCAGAAGACACAGAAATCAAAATTTTAAAAGGAATTTTCCTAATCAAAAATTCGCCATGTGAAATAACTTTTGAAAATCAAGAATCAATATTTCAAGATAGAACTTTTGGTCAACCACTAGTACTGAATAAACTTCAGACACATTTCAATAAAATTAAAATCCAGCCTTTGTAAATAAATTTGAAAAAATTAAAATTAAAATAAATATCTTCGCAAGGATTGACACCAATTCAGGAAGAACAATTAAATCTCCATATTCCTAGCATTTGGACTATATTTCTATATTCTAGCGGAGTATTGATAATTATTTGGCAACTCTTGAAGAAAATTCAGAAGAGAAGAAAATCAGAAGAAACTCCAATGGAATTACAAGAAAAGAAAATTCAACTTCCGGGGGGTGCGTCGATCTAATTGGGGAGGTGTTATATACCTTAAATTACTTAGTACATATTAAATAAATTGCTTAATCAGTATATTGTGTAATAACCTGTTGTTTTATAAATTGTTGAACCTTATTTTTGCTTACATTGTATTTTTTACCTTTTTGAATTGTTTAGTTTTATAATCAGTCTAGAATTTACTTCGAATCTTGAAACTTGTAACTTTTGTTAGATAAATAATTTTTAAAAAACCTTTTTCCGTGTGTAAAAAGTTATTTTATATATATAAATAAACAATGAAAAGATGAAAAGAATAACGCGTGGAATATAAAACAAAATTAGCGGGAATATCACGCAAAAGAGGTTACAGAGAATGAATGGTAACCGTAGACATGCATGTTTCTGGCTCATTAGCCTTCAACGATACGGCATAACCAAGAAAAGGTGTACAACTTGGGAGCAAGGATGGTAATTGAAACATGAGAAAACACAAACAACGGATTTCAACAAGATAACCAAACGCACATTTGTGCCTTCAAATGGAAGATCCCGAGTTTTCAGGACAACAACCAACAGAGACACGTGATATGCCCGCTAATTCTGTTTTTGTTTTATATTCCACGCGTTATTCTTTTCATTGTTTATTTGTCTATTTCCAGGTTCAGACAGGAGAGCTATAGACGCCTCCGTGTCTCTGTTGGTTGTTGTCCTGAAAACTCGGGATCTTCCTTTTGAAGGCACAAATGTGCGTTTGGTTATCTTGTTGAAATCCGTTGTTTGTGTTCTCTCATGTTTCAATTAATATCCTTGTTCCCAAGTTGTACACCTTTTCTTGATGAAGGCTAATGAGCCAGAAACATGCATGTCTACGGTTATCACTCATTCTCTGTAACCTCTTTTGCGTGATATGCCCGCTAATTCTGTTTTTCTTATATATGTTTATATATATATATATATATATATATATATATATATATATATTGGAAATGTTTATATTCTTGGGTTCATAGGTTGTTTTAAAATAATTAAAATACGATTGTATTTCACATTTTTCTATTGAAAATGGATAAAAATTTTAACGTTTCGCCTCCTCCTTGGAAGCATTTTCAAAACAATATCATTATAAGAATAAGGTACGATTAAAATATTTGTAAATAGATAAAAACATAACATTAGTAGGTTTTTTTAAAAAAACATTAATAAAAACACAGAATTAAAATTGACGTACTTACCTTAGAATTTCAATGTAACGATACTATACGAGGGAAGTTGAAATGAGTTAATTAATCAGCTTATAGTAAATTTGACTCAAGTTTTTTATATCTTGTCTATCATTCACAGAAAACTCATCTTGTTTTATGTGTATCATTTCTTTAATTGATAATTTCTGATAATTTGTGTCTTGAGCTAAGATTTTTGTTTTTTTATAATCAAATTCATGATTCTCAGTGCTTTCATGTTTGTGTAAAGCAGTTGATGCATTTTTTGTATATTTGTGACCATTCATCCTGCCCTCCAAGTACTGTGTAGTCATTCCTATATAATGCTTCGGACAATTCATGCATGGTATGGAGTATATAATATTAGATTTTTTATTATCTTTGGTTTTGTTTTTTAGTTTAGTAAAAAGTGGCGATAATGTGTTGTGGGATTTATGGCATACATTGATGTTATATTTTGATAAGATGTATTTAAGCTTTTCAGATAATTGATTTGTATAAGGTAGAGCTATATATGTATCATTTTCTTGGTTTGGTTTTATTTGTGTACTTGGTTTTATGTTGTTATTGTTCTAAAAAATAATCAATATCCAGAAAATCAAATTAACAGAATCATTCAACAACGTACATATAAATTATACAATAACAACATAAAACCAAGTACACAAATAAAACCAAACCAAGAAAATGATACATATATAGCTCTACCTTATACAAATCAATTATCTGAAAAGCTTAAATACATCTTATCAAAATATAACATCAATGTATGCCATAAATCCCACAACACATTATCGCCACTTTTTACTAAACTAAAAAACAAAACCAAAGATAATAAAAAATCTAATATTATATACTCCATACCATGCATGAATTGTCCGAAGCATTATATAGGAATGACTACACAGTACTTGGAGGGCAGGATGAATGGTCACAAATATACAAAAAATGCATCAACTGCTTTACACAAACATGAAAGCACTGAGAATCATGAATTTGATTATAAAAAAACAAAAATCTTAGCTCAAGACACAAATTATCAGAAATTATCAATTAAAGAAATGATACACATAAAACAAGATGAGTTTTCTGTGAATGATAGACAAGATATAAAAAACTTGAGTCAAATTTACTATAAGCTGATTAATTAACTCATTTCAACTTCCCTCGTATAGTATCGTTACATTGAAATTCTAAGGTAAGTACGTCAATTTTAATTCTGTGTTTTTATTAATGTTTTTTAAAAAAACCTACTAATGTTATGTTTTTATCTATTTACAAATATTTTAATCGTACCTTATTCTTATAATGATATTGTTTTGAAAATGCTTCCAAGGAGGAGGCGAAACGTTAAAATTTTTATCCATTCTCAATAGAAAAATGTGAAATACAATCGTATTTTAATTATTTTAAAACAACCTATGAACCCAAGAATATAAACATTTCCAATATTATATACAAATGTTTGAAGAAACTAAATGAATTTATATATATATATATATATATATATATGTTTATATATATATATATATATATATATATATATATATATGTTTATATATATATATATATATATATAAACAAAGAGCAAACATCAAGTGTTATCATGGGAAAGCACGCAAATATAAAGAGGTTACTGAAGAGGAGTGGTAACCGTAAACATGCATGTTTCTAGCTCATTAGCCTTCATCAGTACGGTATAACCAAGTATGGATGTGAAACTTGGGAGCAACTATGTTGATTGAAACATGGAAGAACACAAAGAACGGAGAATAACAGGACAACCAAACGTACATTTGTGCCATCAATTGGAAGATTCCGATTTTGGAACAACAACCAATATCAACACGGAGACGCATAAAGCCCTCCTGTCTGGAAAAAACCAACCCAAGGTTCAGAAACACGATCAAAAATGGATCATGCGTGAATTTAACAAAAACAAAGAGCAAACATCAAGTGTTATCATGGGAAAGCACGCAAAAATAAAGAGGTTACTGAAGAGGAGTGGTCACCGTAAACATGCATGTTTCTAGCTCATTAGCCTTCATCAGTACAGTATAACCAAGTATGGATGTGAAACTTGGGAGCAACGATGTTGATTGAAACATGGAAGAACACAACGAACGGAAAATAACAGGACAACCAAACGTACATTTGTGCCATCAATTGGAAGATTCCGATTTTGGAACAACAACCAATATCAACACGGAGACGCATAAAGCCCTCCTGTCTGGAAAAAACCATATATAAATATATATATATATATATATATATATATATATATATATATATATATATATTTATATTGAAAACATTTATCTCATTACAAAATTAGTATTAAAAAAATAAAAATTCATGTTAAAGATTTTTTTTGGCAATTTAGGGACATTCGGTATATTAGAAAGGTTAAATCTGGGTAACTATATTCACTGGATCATTTAATAAACAAATCTTGAAGTACCAATGTCTGTATTTAGTTATAACAGTTCCACGTAACTGTGAACGTATCCTATCAGAGGTGAACTACAAAATTGTCATTTATCCAGTCAATAAAAGGAAAATAATAATAAAATGTTTAACAAATCATATTTTGCCATAAATAGAACAACTATTAAATAACAATGGATATTTGAATAAAATAAGTCATTATGAAAGATGAAATGGTTGGATAAGTGACAAGACGAGACTAAATCAAACATTTTTGACAACTGAAATATTTTAAAGGTGACAATTATAAAAAAGCTTATTTACCTCCAGAGCGGATTACAACGATTCATCTGATTGGAGATGATCGTAACGTTAGGAAGAAAGAAAATGATTATGGGATGTCAGTGTCAGATATTTTTTGGAAAGATGTCGAGTTGTAATTTGAAATTAGTATTATTGATAATTATTCAAAAGTAAATATAAGACGACGATACAACTTGCCTGTAACAATACATTTTATAAAGCGTTTCTCGTGTGAGAAATCTTGTCAGCTAATTTGAATCCCGTTTAAAGCGAGAAGAGGCTTCTTTAGAGTCAGCTAAGTACACTGAGGAGAAGATTGATTGGTAACAAAATTTCAAATATTATATCGATATATAAAAAGTTTAAAAGAGAACAAATTCAATTGAAAATTAACCGAAAAGCATGCTAATTTGAACGTAAATTTTTTTGATCATTGAGGAAGTAAATTAAAATCCAATTAGTGCGTGTAAACTCCAAAACCTTTTCAATCCTTGTATTTTTTATATTTTCCATTCTATTCCGGGACTATAGTTAAGATTTAGTTATAAGGTGTATAGTTATTAGTTATATTTAAATAATTATCTCTAATGGGAAGAACTTTATAATTTTGAATTTGTTATTAGAATATTAAAGAATTAGTTATTTTCTTTTGATTCAAATAAGAATTTCACTCATTAAATTTAAAATAATAATAAAATTGGCACCCGACAGAACTCACCTGTGATAGGATCGCAGTCCGTGGCAAATATAAATTATGTTATAAAGTTTATTAAGTGATTCACATCAAAAATACATCACAGGTTATCTTTTACTTATTAATTTCTTTCAAAAATTTTACTGAATTATTTTAATGAATAATGTATTTCTTTTTATATTTACCATTCAAAGTACACAGCTCTTCTTGTTAATACTCAATTTTTTTTCAAAAAATGGAATCTCCACCCCCATTCATTGTTAAAAAAATTCTACCTAGTCATTAGTGCCCATTATCCACAACATTCTCCTTCATTTTTTCTTAGTTTCCAAATCAGCTTGCCGCTGATTAAAACATTACACAAGTATTATACACCAATCGAATAAGTTATAAAAATTTTTGTTGGTAAATCTCATCTCACTTTTCAAATTAATAATTTATCTATTTTAGAACATTCCGTGTTATATTTCTAAATAATGAAATTTCATATTCTACTTCCTTTTATATGATTTCCAAGATTGTTTAACTTGACAGATATATTTATTTTCACTTGATCTATTAAACATGACAAATAATTTAACAAATGTCAGACAATATAACCCTAATGTTTTTATTATTTTGACTTTTATCCCTTGACATATTATAAAATAATTTCCCAGTGTTTCCAAAGAGTTTTCACGATATCTAATAGGATATTGTAAAAAAACAAATCATAAATGTTTGACTATTACTATCTGGAAAATCGATTCTTACAATTTATAGAAGGTGACGTTCTAAGGGTTTTTTCTTAATAGCTGGAATTCAAGTTATCTCCACCATGTGTGCATGTACAAGGTATACTATAAAGTTTATTTATGTTTCTTTGGTTGGATTTACTATTTGTTTTATTTCTTGGATAGTTTTCCTTTCATAAATCGGCTATTTCTTATGATTTGAGTGGCAACCAAAATTTAAATTGAATATTTATATACAGTGTGTAGCATGCTCTTTTCCATATATATATATATATATATATATATATATATATATATATATATATATATATATAATTATATATAATGGATATTTTGGTGGGGATGTGGCAATAGGACACCAGAGTAATTTCTCTTATATATTTATTCCCGAGCTTTCGAATAACTTTTATTCATTATCAAGGGCTAAAATTGATTGGTAAACGTTATCATTATTAACAATTGAATGAACTAATAAATACTTACATAAAATCTATAGCGAATTTTGGAAAATTCGTAAATTTTTATAATAAATTCTTTTAAACCTAAATCAACGAAAAACTCAAAAAACAATATGACAATAAACGAACTATTTGATCTTGAACTACTATAATTTGGATTTATTTATCATAAAATTGAAGATTGTTATGAATGTTGTGTTCTTTTTTCATAATCTAAAAGATATGCATAGATAACACTGAGGTTATTTAAGTCTGTTTTTTTATTTATGACATAATTTGGTTCTGCAATATACGTTGTTTCCAAAAAAAGACGATTTCTATAACTACTTTCTGTTGCTAAAACTTTGGCAGATTGATAATCCATAGAATGGCCTTCATAAAACACGTGTTCTGTTGAAGCACATCTATCAGGATATAGTCTACTGTCACTTTTATGAGAGGCGATTCGATTGGTTAGCGATCTTTTGCTGTGACCAATGTATTTGTTATTACAGATATTGCAAGGATTCTCATAAACTATATATGTTATTTGTTAGTAGGAGTCTTGCCTTTGATCTTACTGAAAATTGAGTTTATTGTAACACATTGTTTACTCGCAATTTTTATATTATGTGGTTCAAATACTCCAGAAATTTCAGGTGTGATAGATTTTATATATGGAAAAGAAATATGAGTAGGAGATTTATTATTAGTAGTTAAAATGTCACTGTTTTCTTCGTTTCGTATTTTGTCAACAGTAATGTTATTTCTATTGTCAGAAGTATTTTATAAAACATGTTTCAAAAGATATGAAGGATATGATTTATTATAGAAAAGTTTGTAGAGTATTTTTAGATTTTCATTGTGAAATATTGGATTAGAAATTTGTAGGACTCTGGTATTCATCTGTCTAATCAAGTTAATTTTTGTACTACGTCGATGGTATGAATGGTAATTTATATATCTCCCAGAACTGATGGGTTTCCTATACCAGTCAATTAAGATTCTATTATCATTATTTCTAATAAATTTGATATCAAGAAAAGGTAAAGATTGTTCAGTATTTTCCCTGTCCATTGTAAATTGTATATGCGGATCGAAGCTATTGAAGTAAAAGAGTATATTATTTATTTCATTACATGGAAGAGATAATATTATATCATCTACATATTTTTTGATGAAGAACAAATTAAAGGGTAAAACAGAAATAACATAGTCTAAAATATAATTCATGACAATGTCTTCAAATATAGGAGATATTGAAGAGCCCATATGTGTTCCAATGGTTTGTTGGTAATTTTCGTTATTGTAAGAGAAAAACGTATTATTAAAAATAAATGTAATTAATTCTAAAAAAGTTTCTTTCTCAAATTTGCAATTTTTACTTATATCATTCCATTTATGTTGAAGAGATGTTTAACATTGAACATATATTTCAATGAACATTACTAAAAAGTGATACTACGTCTAAACCTAAAAGTACGTAACTTGATGGTAATAGTAATGTAATGTTTTTCTAATTTATTTGAACAATAAACGGGTGGGATAAATTTTAAACCCACGGTATGGCTACTTACTAATTTATTTAAACACTAACTCACTAACACTTAATTTATATATACTTAACTAATCACTTAAATCTAATTTATATGCACACAAACTTGATTATATTAGCACTTTACTGTTCAGTCTATTTCTGTTTATTTCTCGAGATCACTTTATCAACTGACTCTTCCTGATCAGTCCCCTTATAGAATAAAGCCATTTTTACTAGTAAATTCCGAACTGCCGCTTAAATAAAAACAATTGATTCTGGCCTTTTCTAGATAACTCTGGTCACAAAAACAATGTTTACATAAGATAGTCGTAAACTCGTAAAGAGTTTTTTTTAACTGCGTATCCGCCATAATTTCAACTTTTATACCTGGCTTAGACAGAGTCGGATTTAGGGTCTATACCAGTGTGCTGTTTTGTAACAGTAACTTATTAAATGATTTATTAATTTCAAAGGAGTCTTTAACATAATATTCATTGTTATAGTTGTGAGATTTTGTCAATATTTCAGTTAACCAAAAAGTAATAGGTTCAATTGGAGTATTAATTGATGCTACAATTGGTCTAGCTGATAATGTTGGTTTATGAATTTTAGGTAAGCAATAAAATTTTGCGGAAATACCGTTATAATAAGTTAAGTCTTTTTTTGTATTTTCATCAATTAGTTTTTTATTAAATAATTTTTTTATTGATGAGTTTCAATTATTAGTTGTTTTAAGAGTTGTATCATTATTCAGTTCTTTATATGATGAGTTATTATCAATTAATTTCTTACATAAATCTAAATAATGTTGTTTTTTCATGATAACTGTAATGTTACCTTTGTCAGATAGTATGACTATTAAATTTGGATTGTCCTTCAGTAATTTTTTTGTTTTATATAACAATTCTCGGAATATAGAAGATTTTTTAGGTTCATGAATGTAATTAGTTAATATATTCGTTGTTTTAGCACTAACGATATTTCTTTCTTGTTCGTTTTGTATAAGCGATGACATGTAATCAACATTAACTAATATAGTTTATATAGAAATGTCCTTGGTAATTATAGGTTCAATGCTGAATTTAGGGCCTAGTGATAAGAACTGTGAATAAATAAAAATCTAAAAATACTCACAAACTTTTCTATACTAACTTATATCCTTCATATCTTTTGAAACACGGTTTATATAATACTTCTGACAATAGAAATGACATTACTGTTGACATAATACGAAACGAAGAAAAAGTGACATTTTAACTACTTATAATACATCTCCAACTTATATTTCTTTTCCATATATAAAATCTATCATATCTAAAATTTCTGGAGTATTTAAACCACATAATATAAAAATTGCGAATAAACAATGTGTTACAATAAACTCAATTTTCATTGAGGTCAAAGACAAGACTCCTACTAACAAATTAACTAATATAGTTCATGAGATTCCTTGCAATATCTGTAATAAGAAATACATTGGTCACAGCAAAAGATCGCTAACCTATCGAATCGCCTCTCATAAGAGTGTCAGTAGATTATATCCTGATAGATGTGATTCAGCAGAACACGTGTTTTATGAAGGCCATTCTATGGGTTTATCAATCTGCCAAAGTTTTAGCAATAGAAAGTAATTATAGAAAACGTCTTTTTTTGGAAACAACGTATATTGCAGAACAAAATTATGTCATAAATAAAAAAAACAGACTTAAATAACCTTATTGTTATCTATGCATATATTTTAGATTATGAAAAAAGAACACAACATTCATAACAATCTTCAATTTTATGACAAATAAATCAAAATTATAGTAGTTTAAGATCAAATAGTTTTTTTATTGTCATATTGTTTTTTGAGTTTTTCGTTGATTTATGTTTAAAAGAATTTATTATAAAAATTTACAAGTTTTCCAAAATACGCTATAGTTTTTATGTAAGTTTTTATTATTTCATTTAATTGTTAATAATGATAACATTAACCAATCAATTTTGGCCCTTGATAATGAATAAAAGTTATTCGAAAGCTCGGGAATAGATATCTAAAAAAATTTACTCTGGTGCCTTATTGCCACATCCCCACAAAAATATCCATTACAAATAAGTTGGCAAATATCTTTCTTCAAATTAATTAATTTATTTATTTTTATATATATTATTATATATTCTATATTCTTTAATAATATTTGCCCCACTCTCGGTTGACAATAATAATATATCTAATGTGTTTTACTAATTTTATTATGATTTATATATGAATTTCATTTGTTGCTGTCGTCACAATTTGTAATAGTAACTGCACTAAGGTGAAAACACCTTTACCGATAAATATAACCTATCAAATTTTATGACAGCAGATGTCAAATTAATATGCCCGGCTCTATAAACATTAAATGTTATATTATGAAAGTTAAATCAATATACAATCAATTAACTCACTCTTAACTCAGGGACGGATCAATGATTTCAAATAAGAATTCAAATTTATACATTTCCAAATAATTTTCCAAATTACGTATTGCACTATTCCAAACCTAAAATAACCGTTTATCCAATACACTATAAGACAATTAAATTCTTATGACATATATAAAATTTACTGTCAGGAAATTAACCAAATGTCACTAATTATACTAAATTTTCTCTAGCATAAAAATTATCAAATATAATGAGAATGAATATAAAAAAGAACCAAAGAGATTTAGAATTCAAATTTATATAATCTTTTATCAGATAACAATTACAAAATTAAAACTTTCCAAAAAATATAAACGCATAAACCAAACATAGAACTTTCTATCAAACCTTAATATTAAACAACCTATAATTAGAAATTTCCTATCTAAATAATTTAACCAAAAGTTGAAAATGTCTACTTTTATGATTGATATATGTCAATGTAAAATGCGCAAATTTCCTTGTAAATTGTCTGTTCCAAAATAGTCTTCACTTGACGTAGAATTTTATATAAGTAACGTTACTATAATTTCAATGTAAGTATTTAATCATTAGATGCATCTATTTTCGAAATATTTTTAATAAAGGCCTATTAATTCTCGAGAAATAATATAGAAAATATGGACTGGACTCACCAACTAGGTTCTGGTAGACTCGTTTGTATTCTAAAACGCTTTTTAGAATTTCAGGAACAACTTTTCTAAATCAATAATTTAGAAACCAGAAAAACCACTCGCACTTTAACGCTGTATTTCTTTGCGAATAATACACGCACTGGCTTTACAAAAGGCAAAATATGTTGAACTGATAATAATCATACAAACTACTCTGATATACTGAATTGAATTTGAGACAACTCTTATTCGATGTTATCTCGAGAGAATCTAAAAATCAACTCTATTTCAAATAAATTTGAGACAACGCTTATTTGATGTTGTCTCTCGGGAATATCAAAATCCACTAACTAAACTGTTTCAATAAATATTTCTCCTCTCCTTTGGTTACCAAAAATTCTTTTTTTTTTAAAAAAATACAAATTTACGTTTTCATATACAAAGAGAGATTTTCATTGTTTTAGTATAAATGCCATTTTGCTAACAGAGACATCTGTATTCTTGTTTTCAAATCGTTTTTAAATTCTATCGATCATTAGGTCCATTCTGAATTAATGTCGTAAGAAATTGAAATGTCAAATTTTATTGGTATATTGAACCATTCAAATTATTGATAATACAGTGTGTATTACTAGTATTACAACCAAATAAGCACATTTTCTTTATTTCAATGTTTTCTTTAGAATTTAGATAGAGGATATGTATTAATATATATATATATATATATATATATATATATATAATTATTTGTTTTTCTTTAACCTTGTATATAAATTCCTTTCATTGTTCTTGGGCATTAACCTGATGCCCAAGAACAATGACAGGAATTTATATATATATATATATATATATATATATATATATATATATATATATATATATATATATATTATAACGGATAAATAAGATATAAATAAAATATAAAGATTTTTGTGAAACAAAGAGATTAGGAAATACCAAACACTAAAACATTAGATTACACTTTATTAATAAAAAAGGCAAGAATGAGATATTAATGTTGCTTATGTTTATTAGATATTTGTAAATGTTTTCATATCAATTTGTTAGTACAGTTTCTCTGTAATTTTAAAGACTTCATAACTTATAATGAAATAAATAAAGAGAAACATTACCTCTAATAAAAAATTCAAAACCGCAATAACAAACATCATACATTTGATTAAATCCCTTGTATAGAAATTGCATGAACACATGATCTAAAAAAGAAAGAAATATTAAACAATAAGTATTCAATGATATAAAAATATTGTTGAATGTTATGATACAATATTCACAAAGATGTGGGTTAGAATTTGTGACGCTGTAAATGTCAATATGTCTCAGCGACAAACGCGAGCGACAGAAAGTTAAAAACAAATTTATAGAATCTATAAATGGTAACTAATTAATGAATAAAAAAGACAATATAGAATCAGTGTAAATAATTAGAATAAAGAATGTTGAAAGGTTACTTAAAAGAATTTATGTAAATAGACAAGTAAATTTGTCACAACAAGAAATTATATAAAAAGGTAAAACAAACTAAACATTATCATGTCAAACACAGTTATGTATATCACCCAGTATAAACTGTTTATTTCACAAATATACAATGAACTTCCAATGTAAAACTATAATGTTAAGTGAAACGTATATCGGTAAATGATAAATAAACCTTTTGAAGTGTAATAAGTGAAAACGCAATTCAAATGCTACAGACAATGTGTGATTGGTTTAGAAAAATAATGACAACACGTACTTTAATCAACAAACAATAAAACAAATATTATTGAAGATAGTGACCTGGAAAACAAAAGACTTTGTTTATTGAAAAAAATTGAAGGAGAAGGAGTTGGTGGCTTGGCGTCGTTTGAGAGAGGGTTATTCAAGATATGTTCCTGAAATTTGGAAAATTACCAAAATTATGATAGAAAAAGTCATAATTCACGTATAAAAGCATGTTCCAGTACTTACCGAACATATACATTCAATTTCCTGAGGGAACAATCAATTTTCTCTAAATTATCCACTTTTGAATTTCACAAGTAGCATTCCTGTTTCCAGAGAAGTACATCCTGATTCCAGAACCAAAGGTCAGTGCGTATTTGAATTATTATTGATCAATAATAAGAATTTAATAGATTGAACAATTTCAAAACAGTGTAAAATTTCATGAGTATTAAAAAACTTTGCGTAAATGATCGATCTGAAAAATAAATAAAAAAGGTCTAATATAGTTAATTAATGGAGTAAATTTTCAATAGTAATAAGAATGTTTAATTTGAAACAAACAAAGATAACACTTACGCCATATATAATCTCTGTAGAAAGATGCATCATTTTTCATTTGTGTAATATTCAATATCCATGTGTATAAAAAATCTGATAACATTTCTCTTCCGTAACAAATTGTAATCGTATGTATATATTTTTCTTTACACAAACTCTTTTATAATTCAAAACCAGCCAACAACATTCGACGATAGCAGCTTGATGTATGTAAATATTCAACAAACGCAAAGCGTATATGGAACGTTTCTCTTTACGCCGAACCATCTGATATTTTAAGCCTGCGCCTAGGATGCCATACACATAAAATCAATAATTCCGTTCACTCATCCATAGGCGTCTCATGTATAATTTTGGATAAAAAAATTTTCATAATAGAATTAAAATTATTTTGAAGTAAAGTGTTTCTTTTTATTTAATATATTTAAGACATATTTGCAGATACCTTGAACTCAAAGGGCAGAGAGTGTTTCATGCTCCCAAATAATTTAATAACAAAATTCAATAAACATTCTGAGCTAGCCGATTTGAACAACTGAACCATAGACAAATACTAAATATTTATAATTATTATGAAAACAAAACATAATACATTATAATATATATATATATATATATATATATACATACATTTGTAGTCAATGAACCCTTCTACCATTTGATGGTGTAAGGTAAGAATTAAAGTAATGAAATTTAAATCACAAAATTTTTAGAAATTACATTAAATACCATGTCGTTCATTAAATTTATCCAGATGAAATTTTCATATCTACGTAGTTATCTTCCAACTAATTTTAAGCTGATCTAAAAAATCATTTGGCAAGAAAATAATTTATAACACTTGTCCCAATTTTTGCACTCTTACACTACAAATTGAGCCAAGTTTTCTAAGTTAATTTTTTGCCAAATGATTTTATAGATTAGCTTAAGATTGGTGAGAAAATCACTATGTATAAATAAATAGTTTAATTGAATAATTTTCAGTCAGTAAATTGAGAATTATTTGGAAGAAGGTTTATTTCTAAGTATCAATTGAAAATAGAAAAAGTTATACAAATTTAATAAACGACATGGAATTTTATGAAATTTCACAAATTTTGGTGATTTAAATTCTATTACTTTAATTGTTTATTAAATGCCAATTTTATTATTTCTAGTCACTTGGTTTTATGATAACTAAATTCTATGTCTTCCATATTTAAGGATAGGAACAAAATATCGAGATATGGTTGTCACTAGTCTATTTTGGTGTCATTTCACTAAATTTTTATGAGAAAAAGTCTTATTATTGCATCACATTTTATAGAGAATTTTGCAATTTTCTGTTATTATATCAAATAACGCGTTCTAGCGGCATTACTAAGAATTAGACACCAAACAGGTGAGATGGGGTCGATGGAATAATAAATGCTTTTTCCATCGGGACTAAGTTTCTTAAAATACGTTGAGTCTTTTAGGAGTTATTTAGAAAAAAACATTAAATCACCCCTACCACTTTATTTTAATAGATACGTCAAAAAGCGTTAAACAAAAATTACTAGAATAAAGCTTTGCTTTTAGGAACCTATATTTTTTTGGTACATTTACTGGGTGGATTTCAGTGGAAAATTACTTTTAATAGTTTAATATGGTGGTGACGCCTCTTTGCGACCATCTTGGAAATCTGAAACTATTTTTCCCTGTCTTTTTTTGGCCACTTTGGTAATATATTTTTCAACTGCAAGTCTCTACGACGAATCGTTTCCGACATACAGCACTTTGCATTCTTATCTGACCACCCGGTACATGGCGTAAAGTGTAACCGACATCCATAGATGGCAGTTTTGGTAATATATTATAGTACCCTCACAAAACGATTAACCTACGTTTTCCGACTATTTTCTCGAATATCGAAAAAACGTATTCACTCACTGACGTAAATAAATACAGTCCTTCAGAGCACCCTTCGTAATGAAGTTGTCACCATCAATTATCCCTTCTTCTGCTTCTATTTTAATTTAACCAGTTCGGTAGCGTTTCGACTACGGTAGGTACACATGATTTAACATCTTAACACGAAACGATTTCAATGACTGTACTCCCTGTGGCTCTTATAATCATTGTCGTACGTTTTAATGGGGACATATAATTTCATTACAACATTGTTATTCTAATTTTGAATGTTTCTTTTCTCGAAAGGTCCGGGTAATTTTAATTTATCATTTTATTTATGGAACCAATATCGGAAATATTGATAAACTATCTAAACATTTTCAGATTCCTTAACAATAAAACGAAATTTTACTATAATTTCAAGAAGATCAAACTAGAGAGTGGTAAAATCGGAGACTTCACTAAAATTACCCTCGAAAGAACCTCATTGAACAATCTATTTTTCTCTCGGTTTACAGTGACTGGCGATGAAGATGAATTATGTGGAAAATTCCTCATTTTAGTTACACAAATCGATAAGCTTACCCAGTACTCGTACGTCACTGTTGACGCTTCCGTTTTCACACTTTTCGTATCAAGGCGTCGGCGTTGTTTTTGTCTTAATAAATGTCGTGTAGGGTGGCATAAAATTCCGAACGACGTACGAAAACCATAACTATCAATTTTGCTACGCGGATTGACTGTGAGGACATATTTGAAGAAGAAAAGGAGATGGGAGGTCATTTGTTTTCAAATAAAAAAACCAGTTTCTAGAAGAAAAACAGAAAATCTCGACATACTTTATACTACTAAATGTATTCTTTAACTTCGAATCCCCTCAGGGATAATGCAGTGAAAATCAAAGTGACAAATAAAATCGTTATTTCTTTTTTATAGGAAACATTTTATATGTTATGATATTTCAAGGAATATGACAAATCTTAGCAACATTATTTAATTCTATATTGTTTTTTGAAGTTTTATGATTTTTGTATAATATTTAAAATTATTTTTTATGTACATATTTTTTACAACTTCACCTACAGCCTCGTTTAATTATTTCTTGAATATGAATACATTTGGTATTCGAAAGCTCGGAAAAATATAAATATTTGAAAGAGTACACTTTGGTATTATTGCCACATACCCAATATGAATAATCCTAGTTATAAAGTTGGCCAATAATTAATCTTAAATTATATATGTATATATATATATATATATATATATATATATATATATATAATATATATATAGTACAAAAAGTTTTTCTTGGTATTTGGTTCGGTTTAAATTAGAAAACAGACTCTAAATAGTCATGTTATTTATTTAAAAATATATAAAAACGGGACGTTTCGACTGGTTCTCCAAGTCTTTTTCATACCATAATATTCCTGAAACGTAATAAGAATATCCAAAATCACACCACGTTGTGTGTTACAAACTGATAAAAACATTGAACAATACACATTTAAAATCAATAAACGACGACATTTGTAGAATTATAATTCGAGACTTCATACACATTGTTTACATACACCCACACAGGAATTGTATATTTATCATACTGATATATATAATATATATATATATATATATATATATATAATATTGGAAATGTTTATATTCTTGGGTTCATAGGTTGTTTTAAATAATTAAAATACGATTGTATTTCACATTTTTCTATTGAAAATGGATAAAAATTTTAACGTTTCGCTTCTTCTTTGGAAGCATTTTCAAAATATATATATATATATATATATACATATATATATAAAGATGTAGGAATATCGCGTGATATGTTAACAACAACAAAGAGATTCATAGGCAATTCACGCAAAAAGAAAAGTAGCCCTTTTCTTTATATATATACATATATATATATATATATATATATATATATATATATATATACATATATATTGTGGTTTATTAAATATTTACCAATATGTAAATGAATTTTAATTTGCCCCACGCTGGATGCGTAAATTTATTGTGGTTTTCTATGTGTGAGAAATCTAATCATTATTGTTTAGTTTATTTAATGTTTTAAACTTTTCTATGAATAAAAATAACTTTTATTATTCGCCCGGTATATTTGAAAAAATAATTTAAAAGATCTCAAGAAACAATCATACTCGCCTTGTTATACTCTTTAATATTCTAGCTTTAACTATATGAGAACTCAATAACCTCAGGATCTTGGGTCATGGAATTAAATAATTTAGTACTATTTCATAATAAAAGCGCCAAAAATTTTTGTTATCAACTAAAAAGTTTCGAATAAAAATAAAATTCTTGTTTTTCTTTTCTCTACAAATTTTTACGGAACGGTCCTGTACATTCTGTTTCGAAACCACTCTCAAGTTCCGGTACGCCTTATCAATGCTGCCAACTGATAAATTAAATAATAGTCTTGAGAAGAAATTCACCAACAATTCAGTTAAATCTTTTCAATTAGAAAACGTTGTTTAATGTCAAATCATGAAAAACAAATACATTATTCGTATACAAATTTTTAAAAAGAATAGCTTATCTACAGTGATCGTTCATTCAATACACATTTACACAAATGGATTAATATGAAATGTAGGTACAACTATGCAACATATTATACACACCAAATAGACCATGTGATGTCAATAAACTTTAAAATGCAAAATGGCGGATGTGGTAATACCTAATGTCTGTGGAATTTCAGAATTTAACGATATATACACAATGCAAGTGAGTTTATTTAACTTTGTAAACGAAATAGTTTTAAACACCTGTTAACTTATGTCCAATTCACTTTGTTTTAATCCCTTTTGTAGGTTTCTTCCTTGGATACACTGCAGTCCCTCTTGTTTAGGAATAAACCAAAGAAGATATTATATTTCATTTACATCAATACATTTTTGATGGGTTTCGATAGTCCAATTCTTTCTGAGATATATCGTGGAGATATTATTTCCACGATACAAAGCTTTACTTTCTTATACGGATAAACATTCGAGGTTAGTATTCTGCTATTTTTACAAATCTCTTGTTACTTTTCTATTTATCAATTTCTTCCACAAATTTCACTGAATTATTTTAATGAACAATGTATTTCTTTTCATATTCACCATTCAAAATGCACAGCTCTTCTTGTTAATACTCAATTTTTTTTCAAAAAGTAAATCTTCACCACCATTCATTGTTAAAAAAAATCTACCTACTCCTTAGTGTCCATTATCAACAACATTCCCCTCCATTTTCTCTAATTTTCAAATCAGCTTGCCGCTGATTAAAACATTACAAGTATTATTCACCAATCAAACTAGTTATAGAATATTTTGTTGGTAAATCTCATCTCAAGTTGCAAATTATTTATTTATCTATTTTAGAACATTCCGTTTTATATTTCTAAATAATCAAATTACATATTCTACTTCCTTTCATATAATTTCCAAAATATTTCAAACTGACAGTTATATTTATTTTCATTTGATCTATTAAACATGACCAATAATTTAACAAATGTCAGACATTATAACCCTAATGTTTTTATTATTTTGACTATTATCCCTTGACATGTTGAAAAGAATTTCTTAGTGTTTCCAAAGAGTTTCTTACGAAATCTAATAGGATATTTTGAAACAATTAGATTGTCACAATTTATATAAGGTGACGTTTTAAAAGTTTTCTATTAATAGCTGGAATTCAAGTTATCTCCACCATGTGTGCATGTACAAAGTACATTATAAAGTTTCTTTATGCTTCTTTGGTTTGATTCACTATTTGTTTTATTTCTTGAATGGTTTTTCTTTCATAAATCAGCTATCTCTTCTGATTTGAGTGGCAACCAAAATTTAAATTGAATATTTACATACAGTGTGCAGCATGTTCTTTCCCATATTAATATATACAAAGTGTTGCAAGTTCTTTCTATAGATTTATATGATTTGAGTTGGAGGATGTATTTGATTGATATATTTTATAATTATTATTTATGACATCATCAACTCCTCCTTACCTCACTACTTTATATCAGGTTCTTTCATTTACATTTTACCTCGGCGGCTCTGTTTACTCCACCTATCAATTCTTAATCTCAGTAGAGTTCAGGGCTAATGAGTTAGACACCAACTTCAATATTTATAATATTTATTAATAAAAGAATTTAACTAGTTATTAAATAAAAAATTAAAATATTTGAAAAATGCAATAATTATTATATAGAATTCATATTTACAAATTGTTGATTATTCCTTTGGAAAACTATGCGACGCCTATGAAACTAATTTGCATAGAATTTACATATTTTCAACAACTCGAATATTTGAGCAAAAGACATCTGTGTTTAACAAAAATCATGCCATTTTGTTTCTCCCACATGAAGGATATATATTTCATTTAAAATCTTCAGTGAATTAGTTTATATTTCGTGTGTTCATTTGATAATGATATTTTTTACGGTGGATAGATTATATAATATATATATATATATATATATATATATATATATATATATATTCAAAACATTTTAATTAGTTCATAATATTTCACTATTATAGTCACTTATATATATATATATATATATATATATACAGGGTGTCCCGGGACTAATGGAAAAAAAGTCAGGAGCGTATAATCTGAGTCAAAATAATGTTAGTACTTCATATAAACTTTTTCTATTCAGGCACTCGTTTTCGAGTTATAGGCCTCCAAAGTTTTAATTTTGAATTTATTTTTTATTTTTATTTTTTGTACTAGTTATTTGATCTTTATAAAATTCACGGCAAAGCTATAATGTACGTGTATGTTTATTTTGGTAAGGTGAACAGATTTACAGTAGTGTCTTGAAGCCAGGGACGGACTACTCGCAATGGTTAGTGTTCCAAATAATTTGCAGGGATGGCACACCCTGTATGAAATTATCGAAATTCACTTCCCCACACATTAAGCTAACGAAAAGGTACTCTTGTTGGAATTCGATAAAATAAGCCGTTCCGCTAATATTGACAGTTTTATTAATGCACTACGTACATTCACCATTTTTATAAGTACACCACGAGGTAAAACTAACTTATTAATACGATGTCCAAGATTTACCTTCAGTACTACAAAAAAATAATTTAATGATAGCAGAAGATAAAAAACATTAACGACTCATTAATTGAAAAGTTGGTATAAACTTTTTAAAAGTGTTTTCACCGTTTATCAAGTAACCATAGGATTAGTTGTCAAACATTGTGTAGAATAGTTCGTAGTCAGTACTTGTCAATAATTCATAAGTCCTTAATTTAACAGTTACAATGGCAGAATTCACTTTTATTGAGTACGCAGATATGAATTTAATGTATGAACTGGTTTCTCGAAACTGTTTAGAGGCCAGAAGGCTTTATGCAGAACATTTTGCAAACAGAGCATTGCCAGACAGACGAATGTTTGAGCGTATTGATCTCAGGTTACGAGAAACAGGTATGAATAAGTAAATGTAATTTTCCATGTATACAAAACGAAGTTTTAAATTTTAGGACGTTTTTGCCAAAAAAAAAGGTGGAGAACGTCCAGTACGAAGCGTACGTACTGTGGCAGTTGAACAAGACTTGTTAAATGCAGTTGATAATGAACCATCAACGAGTTTACGAAAATTATCAAGAGAACATAACGGCTCGAAATCAGTTGTGCATCGCGTTCTAAAAGAACAGCTGTTATATCCTTCTCACATGAAAAAAGTACACAGTATGACAGTGACTGATCATCCTTCACGACTTGAGTATAGCCAGTGGTTTCTGCGACAACAACAAGCAGACAATACATTTATTAGTAACGTTCTCTTTACGAACGAATCCGGTTTCAACAGAGATGTAGTCATAAATTCTCATAATATGCATTTATGGGATGATGTGAATCCACATGGCATTAGTCAAACTAGGAGCCAGCATAGATTCATGATTAATGTTTGGGCAGGAATAGTTGGCAATCATTTGATAGGGCCATACTTTATTGACGATACTTTGACCGGTCAGAGATATTTGGAGTTTTTGCAAAATGAGTTATGGAACCTGTTTGATGATGTGCTACTACAAACTCGTAGGAATTTATGGTTCATGCATGATGGGGCCCCTCTCATTTCAGTTTAGATGTACGATAGCATTTACACACAAGGTTTCCTAATAGATGGATTGGTCGTGGAGGCCTTTTTCAATGACCACCGCGATCAGGAGATGTTAATCCTATGGATTTCTTCCTCTAGGGTTATCTCAAAAGTAAGGTATACGCAACACCTGTGCAAACAAGGCAAGATTTAATAGACAGAAATGTGTTACACTGCAATGTTATTAGAAGTGCAAAGAAACAACCGTCGTAGACTTAGAATGTGCGTGAAAGTGGGAGGAGCTCATATTGAACATTTATTAGAAAAACGTTAGTTTTTGTTGTTTAGGAATTAGTTTCAGTCGATTGTTTCATAACTTGTGGTTTTCTTAATGGTTTAATAATGTTGTGTTCGTAATTTTGATTAAAAGCAACTAATTACGTTGTCTGCGTACCTTTTTAATTCCCATCAAATAAGTTCTTAATATTTTTATCATCTGCTATCTTCAAATTATTTTTTTGTAGTACATCGTATTAATAAGTTAGTTAGGTAAATTTGTACGTAGTGCATTAATAAAACTGTAAATATTAGCCAAACGGCTCATTTTATCGAATTCCAGCAAGAGTACCTTTTCGTTAGCTTAATGTGTGGGGAAGTCAATTTCAATAATTTCATACAGGGTGTGCCATCCCTGCAAATTCATGGATCACTAACCATTGCGAGTAGTCCGTCCCTGGCTTCAAGGCACTACTGTAAATCTGTTTACCTTTCCAAAATAAACATACACGTACATCATAGCTTTACCGTAAATTTTACAAAGATCAAATAACTAGTAAAAAAAATAAAAACCAAATTCAAAATTAAAACTTTGGATGCCTATAACTCAAAAACGAGGGCCGACATAGAAAAAGTTTATATGAAGTACTAACATTATTTTGGCTCAGATTATACGCTCCTGACTTTTTTCCCATTAGTCCCGGGACACCCTGTATATATATATATATATACAGTGTTGGGAACATTCCGAGGGAACATAGGGTTTACCTTCAATGTGTTAGAAAGACACAAAATACATATAACTTCAGTGCATCATTCTTTCTCGCTAACAGGAATAAAGTGGAAAACGTCCAATACAAGAAGTTAAAAATACAGATGTGTAATGTGAACAGTTTAGTTTATTATTTGAGAAATAATAAGATTGTATGTACTATACTGATAGCTTGATGCAATGAACAATAAAAAAATCAACACTACTTTCGTTTATCCCTTCATGATTAATTTACAAAGAAATAATTCAGTAGTAATAAAATTCACTATATTAGTTCGGTTAGTATTGGAATAAATAACCTAAAACTGTAACATGCGAAATAAAATTTGTATCAATAATAATATGTGTTTCCAAATATCTCAATTCTCATTTTTCGCTAACAGTATCTCATAAGTGGAAAACGCACATCGCCCGCCTCTTACTATTTGTAGCTTCTGACAGTATTGCCAATTTTCATTGTATATTTATATTAATTGAAAAATGGATTGTTCTAACACGAGAACAAGTTATAAGAAGATTTTTACTATGATATTTCAAGAGGTTGTAACAGATCAAGATTTAATTAATTCCATCTATTCGTTGAATATTTTATTGTAATGCTGGAAATTGTTTTAGTTTTCAGTTTGAAAGCGGTTAAAACCTTTACTTTTTTTCAGATTTGGCAACGTGAAATTGGTCTCCAAACATCTGCTGTGTTTCGAATGTTAGTAAAAAAATCTTTATCTTTATCGTTTGTATGCAAATGAGAACGAGTTCTCTGTGTTAACACACACACAGTGCAAATTAAAAAAAAAACGAAAATAAAACTAAAATCGAATTCTAATGCCTACAATTTTTAAATAAAAGTAGTACCATTTCACAATTTGCACTTTATGGTGTACTTGCATACTCATTTTAATAAGATTTGCAAAAGATCGTTACTCATTCGCAAACAAACGTTTAGTGAAGTACCCAGATTGTACAGTTGATCATCTTCAAGAGGCGCACGCGCGATTCGTATTCGTCTAGTGTAATAATCTACGCTGGCTTTTAATTCTCGGTCTCATGATTGTCCTTCTCCAACACACTGGTAACTCCATGTGACCATGATAATTTCTTTTTGGACGTGAGAGGATATCGTTTTACGTTGAAATTAAATGTGACTGATTTCTCTCACAAATAAAAAGGAATTTTTGAAAGGCACTTTACAATCTAACGCGTGGATTGAAAATGAAGAGAGGGGACAGATAAAAGTAGAATTTAAGCTGTAAGCGAAATCGTTTTATCAGGAGCGTAGGAAACAGCGGCGGTTTACATTGAGATCTTTAAAACTATTCCTTATGATGTTAATGAAAATTAATTTGCTTACATTCATTGATTGTTCCCTCAATATCGACGAATGTAATTTTTTAGCTATTTTCCAGTGATTTTTTAGTGGTACTTATTTCAAATACCTATTAGGTAGATTTTAATTTATTGTTCAAATCATATTAGCGTGTACTACCCGAACTGATATAGTGAATTAGTTTCTTACTACTGAATTATTTCTTTGTAAATTCATCATGAAGGTTTTTAAATGAAACTCACGGTCTCTAGTTAATTCCACAATATGATAAAAATTATTGAAAATTCTAAAAAATTGACAATTGTTTCGATAATCAATTGTATGCCAGGCACCGCCTTCGGAAAGACTACCGCCTAGTGAGTTGTAGGTTCACGGATGATCCTAACCAATGGAAATTAACATGAATAACATTGTGGACGATTGAAGCAGCATTGCCAAATCGAAATCATTATCTGATGGAAGATTATTTTAAGGTGACAGAAAATAATTTTTACAATAATAAAAAAGTTATTGGTAATATTAAAACTTTTCTAACTATACTCGATTCTCTAATTTATTCATTTTATACTTTTTCGAATACTAGAACGAACAATTTCCAGCATTACAATAAAATATTTAACGAATAGATGGAATTAATTATATCTTCATCTGTTACAACCTCTTGAATTATCATGATTAAAATCTTCTTATAACTTGTTCTCGTGTTAGAACAATGCATTTTACAATTAATATAAATATACAATGAAAATTGGCAATACTGTCAGAAGCTACAAATAGTAAGAGGCGGGCGTTGTGGGTTTTCCACTTATGAGGTCCTGTTAGCGAAAAATGAGAATTGAGATATTTGGAAACACATATTATTATTGATACAAATTTTATTTCGCATGTTACAGTTTTAGGTTATTTATTCCAATACTAACCGAACTAATATACTGAATTTTATTACTACTGAATTATTTCTTTGTAAATTAATCATGAAGGGATAAACGAAAGTAGTGTTGATTTTTTTATTGTTCATTGCATTAAGCTATCAGTATAGTACAAACAATCTTATTATTTCTCAAATAATAAACTGAACTGTTCACATTACACATCTGTATTTTTAACTTCTTGTATTGGACGTTTTCCACTTTATGATATCCTGTTAGCGAGAAAGAATGATGCACTGAATTTATATGTATTTTGTCTCTTTCTAACACATTGAAGGTAAACCCTATGTTCCCTCGTAATGTTCCCACCACTGTATATATATATATATATATATATATATATATATATCTATATATATATATATATATATATATATATATATATATATAAGTGACTATAATAGTGAAATATTATGAACTAATTAGAATGTTTTGAATTTTCTACAAAACTAAATACATGCAACACAACATATTCACAAATTTGATCTCAGGTGAGTTTTATATTCATATACAAAAAAATATTAAATGAGATTTTCCAAATTAAATTCTGTTCATAGCTCAGTGATTTCAAATCAAGAAATTGTAGAAATGATACAGTATTTGAATACAATCTACGAAGAAGAACAAATGCCAAAATTTGATAATATTTTGACATGCTATCTATATGTTTGGGTTCCCAAGTAACTTTCTCAAAATCCAAAATAATTTTTGGTATCCATGTACCCATCCTGAAATTCAAAACTGCAGAATTTTACCACCTATACCCCATTATTCAAAATCACAAAATATTTATTCCATTACAACCTTACTTGGGAAAAACTCCTGAAGAGATAATTTCAATAAAAGAAGATTATCCGATGTTAGAAGAAAAATATTACTGTCAACAAGAAATGAAGTTAAGAGACAATTGTACTATGGAAATATTAAACTGCCATTCTCTTACGAACTGCTATGTTAACGATGCTCACCTTCAAGAAACCATAATAAAACAAGTTACTAATAATGAAGTTTCAATTATTCCAAATTCAGCAATAAAATATTAACAAAATGTACTTCCGATCAATATTTGGAAATAAGTCATCCATCGATCATCCGAATTTCAGAAGAGTGCAAGATTCAAGTTGGAAAAGAGATATTTTCAACAAACATCCAAATTAGAGAAAAATGAATAATATTGCCGAAATTAGATTCAAAATTAACTGAATTAGATTTGGAAAGATAATATGAAATCAATAACATTGCTAAATATATAAAACCTATTCATGAAATAATAATTCCAAAGCAACATACAACAAGTATAATAATATTTTGGTTCATACGAAAATTCCGAAGAAGCAAAAGAGGAAACAAGAAATAATATATCAAGACAGGAGATATTGAATTGGAAGAAACAAATTCAAAATCGAAAAACAACTCCATTATTTTTTTATCTTAGGGATGGAGGAGTTATAGAACTAGAAGTTTCTATAAATAAATAAGAATATTATGTTACTGTAAATAAGATAGTGAATGCAAAATTATCATATACTTTAATATATATAGAAATGTTGTTTAAAATAGCTCTGTTATATTTGGTTAGTCGTAGTTATATTTTATTCATTCTTAGCATGTCTATTCATCATAAGCTTTATTAAATAGTTACTTCGCAAGCATTGTAATTCTAATTATCTTGTGTGTTAAAAAGCTATAATTATCGTCCTTTAGTTTACCAAGGTATCACCTTGGAAATGCTTCCAGAGCAGAAGCAAATCGGTAAAAGAAAAAGTTTCATCCATTTCAATAAAAAATGTAGAATATAATCGAATTTTGACTATTTCATATCATCCAAACAAACTCCAACATGATGTAGATTTATAATTTATAATCTTTATTAATACCATATAGGGATGGATTTTAGATAACAATTTTTTAAT
The DNA here is from genome assembly GCA_963921935.1 of Galeruca laticollis. Lineage (NCBI taxonomy): Eukaryota > Metazoa > Arthropoda > Insecta > Coleoptera > Chrysomelidae > Galeruca > Galeruca laticollis. The sequence goes on from OY998177.1 coordinate 153,574,650, forward strand.
TAATTAGTTATATTTTAATATGTTCAACAGGTTTTCGTTGTATGGACAATTTTGTGGATTCATCCTAGTATTACCTGACGAGTAAGCACTGATGATGACTTGACAGACGGAAGCGCTTTGATACGATTTTAAAATTTTATCAAAATTTACTCGAAATACAATAAAAGTTTTAATCAGCTCATATTAAGACGTGTACACAGCATGTTGAAGGTTTTTAATTAGAATTATTTCATCCTGTGGCGTACTGTAAGTGGGAGCGCTTTCGTAGACCCCCCCTACTAATTACTACATTGACTAAATCAATTTTTTTTTCGATTTTATTCAAATCTACGTTCAATAGTGTTGCTAATACTTATTAAATTTCATTATGATTAAATCAATAATTTTCGAAATATTTGACAACAGAAAAGCAGCAATACATTTTTATCTTATTTTTTTCTCTATTGAAATAGATTATAACATGAATATTAACAATAATAACTCATAATGAGTTTATTATTAAACGAGAAATTCTAAATTTGAAAAAAATTGAAGTTTTTACAAAGGTTTTATTTAAGTATACTCTTAGAAACTTAAAAGTTCATTAGAAAAAATAAAACCTAAGGTATAAAGCAGTATTTATTACAAGTTCCCAATGATTATAATCAAAATACAAAAATTAAATAAATCATAATCTCTCAATAAATGTTGACTATAAACTAAAGCGCACTTCCGACAATGTTTATGCGTTGCAAGACGTACCCTAATAAAAAGGGTTAGATCAGACTGAATAATTGCTGCAGCAGTATGAATTCTTCCTAATAATTCTTCTTCTGACTCAAAAATGGTTTCGTAAACTGAGTAATTCCTGTAGCCCTATAAAAAGTAGTTAATAAGGTTCAGATCGGCCAGGCCAGACCACAAGTTAAGTCCGCCACGACCAATCAATTTTTTGGCAAATTTCTACATCAAATAATCTCTGGCACTCCCACTAAAATGAACGGATACACCGTCATGTTGAAATCATAAATTAGCTCTATTATTTAACGGCACATCTAGCAGTTCATCAAGAACTTCTAAGAAACGTGTTTGCATTGCTCCATCTAACTTGTTTGGTAAAATTTCTATTGAACAATCTACAATGTCCGCCCATAAATTTACACAAAAATTTACTATCAAATCCTCGTTGACGAATTAAATGCGTGTTTTTGTCATCCCAAATGTGGCTGTGTCGGGAGTTGTAACTTTCCCTCGTGAATTTCGCTTCATCAGTGTAAAAACATATTTTGAAAAATATTATGCTCACGATAATTTTCGTTGAACCAATTACGAAATGCAGAAGGTAATCTGGTGGTTCTAATGCTTGAAGTGGAGTAAATTTGTAAGGCTGCAACAGTTGTACTATCAAAACCCTGCATACAATATTGTTGTTGCCTTTTAATGATTTGCCTATAGCTCACGTACTCAATGACGATCCCTCAGAAAATAATTCAATTATAAACAAGCGTAGATAAAGTCATGTATATTATACGTGCCAAAGCAGTATTTTATAGCACTTGACTGGTAATATAACTCGCCTAAAGTCTCATTTTCACAATTATGACATCGAAAACCACTGTACAAAATAACCATTCGAGTATCGTTTTTGGTAATTGTTTATACAGTTGGATGCATTGTTTAGCTTACGGCTGACATACTGACATTTACGGCAGACTTTTTTTGTGTAAGTCTTAACATTCTTTTCCACACAACACTTTATAAACCGCTCATACCCCTTCACATTTTTTTGTTTAGATTTTTCAGGTAGTAAATCATTAACTGCGCATTATCAGCAATATTGCGAAGTTCTGGTGGAGTGCATGATAATTTGCTGTTTAGTCCATATTCATAAATTCCGACCTATGAATTAGTAACTTGATGAAAATTTAAATGAAATTAACTGTCTTGACCCTTACTTCGTGGAATATACTCATATTAGTGTTTTAAATGAAGCTCAATGTTTCTAGTTAACTCTACAATATAATGAAAAATCTAAAAAATTGACAATTGTTTCGATAACTGAATATCATCGTCAGAATGACAGAAATATATCATTTGATACCTACCTGATGTTTAGTAGTCATTTTTGGCTAGACCAAGAAGTGACCTACCTTGTGATTGACTTAATATATGTTAATAGAAAAAAGAAGAAGATGTGATATTACAAATACTGAAGCTTAGATGTTATTAGACCTATGGTGATATCCTGGATATCATTTTTCCAATTAAGATCAGTATAACTGTGCAATGATATAGAAAACCAGGAAAACTATGTCTGCTGATCTCTACAATTATCACTTAAGAAGACAGTTTAATAGTGAAGAACTTCCTAGATTTATCTGTTCATTGACGACTTCATATTGTGGGTTTATTAAGTGTCTTCCAATTACCAACTCTTCAAGGAAATCCAGTTCTTGTTTCTTATCACAAATATGTAGTACTTCCAGAACTGTGTTAGGTGTCAATGAATGATTGGTGTCAAGCAGATGTTCTTCGTAATGGGATCTATATGGTTGTTTTAATCTGTATGCTGTATCGGATTTCAAAATTTCTAAGGGTCTGACCCAAATAGACAGCATTACATTCTGGACATTTGAGTTTATATATACCTGATTTCTTTAATGGTGGTATTTTTGTTTTTACATCTAACAATTTTGTACTTACGTTACTTTCTGTTTTAAAAGAAATTGTTGTATTCGTTGCTAAAGAGATTATTTTTGAACCGTCAAACGAAAAATGACATCACAGTTTTAAATGCAATCAAAAAGAAAGTAGAAGATAATAACCTAACAGCTTCAAAATCTGATAATGGGGAACACAACTTTCATATTGTCAACTGAAAATTATAATTCAAAAATATATGACATTATATAATCTAGCGATGTAAAAGTTCTTAGAGCAGACCCAACTAAGAAGTTTTCTAATAATGTAAGGGATATCATTGATAATTCAAATTATATTTTAAGCGATTACGAAAAGAGTTCCATCATACATAAGAATCCTCATTGTCCACGAATATATGGAACCGTTACATTACATAAAATGAAGAAACCAATTAGACCTGTAGTTAGTTAATACTCCTAATAATATATATATATTTATATATATATATATATATATATATATATATATATATATATATATATATATATATATATATATATATATATATATATATATATATATATATATATATATATATATATATATATATATATATATGTATACAGGGTGTCCCGGGACTAATGGGAAAAAAGTCAGGAGAGTATAATATGAGCCAAAATAATGTTAGTACTACATATAAACTTTTACTATGCAGGCCCTCGTTTTCGAGTTATTGGCCTCCAAAATTTTAATTTTGAATTTGGTTTTTATTTTTATTTTTTGTACTAGTTATTTGATCTTCATAAAATTTACGGCAAAGCTATAATGTAAGTGTATGTTTATTTTGGTAGGGTAAACAGATTTACAGTAGTGCATTGAAGCCAGGGACGGACTACTCGCAATGGTTAGTGATCCAAAAATTTTGCAGGTATGGCACACCCTGTATGAAATTATCGAAATTCACTTCCCCACACATTAAGCTAACGAAAAGGTACTCCTGTTGGAATTCGATAAAATAAGCCGTTTGGCTAATATTTACAGTTTTATTAATGCACTACGTACAAATCTACCTAACTAACTTATTAATACGATGTCCAGAATTTACTTGCTTTCAATCAAAATTACGAACATAACATTATTGAACCATTAAGAAAACCTCAAAAAACACAAGTTATAAAACATTAGACTAAAACTAATTCCTAAACAACAACAAAAACTAACGTTATTCTAATAAATGTTCAATATGAGCTCCTCCCACTTCCACGTACATTCTAAGTCTACGAAGATTGTTTCTTTGCACTTGAAAGAGCAATTTCACACTATTTCTAATAACATTGCAGTGTAACACAATTCTGTCTATTAAATATTGCCTTGTTTGCTCAGGTGTTGCGTATACCTTACTTTTGAGATAACCCTAGAGAAAGAAATCCATAGGATTAACGTCTCCTGATCGCGGTGGCCATTGAAAAGGGCCTCCACGACCAATCCATCTATTAGGAAGCCTCGTGTGTAAATGTTGTCGTACATCTAAACTGAAATGAGGAGGGGCCCCATCATGCATGAACCATAAATTCCTACGAGTTTGTAGTAGCACATCATCAAACAGGTTCCATAACTCATTTTGCAAAAAACTCCAAATATCTCTGACCGGTCAAAGTACCGTCAATAAAGTATGGCTGTATCAAATTATTGCCAACTATTCCTGCCAAACATTAACCATGAATCTATGCTGGATCCTAGTTTGGATAATGCCATGTGGATTCACATCATCCCATAAATGCATATTATGAGAATTTATGATTCCATCTCTGGTGAAACCCGGTTCGTTCGTAAAGAGAACGTTACTAATAAATGTGTTGTCTGCTTGTTGTTGTCGCAGAAACCACTGGCTATACTCAAGTCGAGCAGGATAATCAGCCACTGTCATACGGTGTACTTTTTTCATGTGAAAAGGATATAACAGCTGTTCTTTTAGGACGCGATGAACAACTGATTTCGAGACGTTATGTTCTCTTGATAATTTTCTAAAACTCGATGGTGCATTATCAACTGCATTTAACAAGTCTTGTTCAACTACCACAGTACGTATGCTTCGTACTGGACCTTCTCCAGCTTTTTCTGGCGAAAATCTTCCTAAAATTTAGAATTTTGTTTTGTATACATGGAAAATTACATTTACTTATTCATACCTGTTTCTCGTAACCTGAGATCAATACGCCCAAACATTCGTCTGTCTGGCAATGCTCTGTTTGCAAAATGTTCTTCATAAAGCCTTTTGGCCTCTAAACAGTTTCGAGAAGCCAGTCCATACATTAGATGTTTATCTGCGTACTCAATAAAAGCGAATTCTGCTATTGTAACTGTTAAATTAAGGACTTATGAATTATTGACAAGTACTGACTACGAACTATTCTACACAACGTTTGACAACTAATCCTATGGTAACTTGATAAACGGTAAAAACACTTATAAAAATTTTTACCAACTTTCCAATTAATAAGTCGTTAATGTTTTCCATCTTCTGCTATCGTTAAATTATTTTTTGTAGTACTCTAGGTAAATTTTGGACATCTATTAAAAGTTAGTTTTACCTCGTTGTGTACTTATAAAAATGGTGAATGCGTAAACTGGTACGTAGTGCATTAATAAAACTGTAAATATTAGCCAAACGGCTTATTTTATCGAATTCCAACAAGGGTACCTTTTCGTTAGCTTAATGTGTGGAGAAGTGAATTTCGATAATTTCATACAGGGTGTGCCATACCTGCAAAATTTTTGGATCACTAACCATAGCGAGTAGTCCGTCCCTGGCTTCAATGCACTACTGTAAATCTGTTTACCTTACCAAAATAAACATACACATACATTATAGCTTTGCCGTAAATTTCATAAAGATCAAATAACTAGTACAAAAAATACAAATAAAAACCAAATTCAAAATTAAAACTTTGGAAGCCTATAACTCGAAAACGAGGGCCTGCATAGTAAAAGTTTATATGAAATACTAACATTATTTTAGCTCAGATTATACGCTCCTGACTTTTTTCCCATTAGTCCCGGGACACCCTGTATATATATACAAAGTTCGAATATTTGAAGTAACGGTATTTTTGAGTAATTTGGAGAAAACTCATATGAGGACGTCTTCTTCAAAGGGCTGTAGCTTTATTAGGAAGCATTTTCGGTTCGCGGTAATTTGAGCTAAATCGACTTAAAATCACCTCTAGTAGCTGTAGTTTCCGTTTGGCAGGAGAGTTTCTGGACACTTTGTATTGGCAAAGAAGCTAAACAATATATTTAATAGTTACGGATATGCATCTAAATACTCAATTAGAAATTCAATAGAACTAATGAAAAAATTAAAAGCATCCAACTCACAAGATAACTCTAAGCTTATTTCATTAGACGTTACACTCACTAAAATTCCTCCTAAAGAATGTCTAATACATGTAAGAAAATTACTAGAAGATAAAAATATGAATCAAGGAATAATAACAGATATACTTAATTTATTTGATGTATGTATTAATCAGAATTATTTCACTTTTGATAATAACATATATATTCAAAATGAAGGTTTACCAATGGGAAGCCCATGTCACCTATTTTGGCAAACATTTTTGTGAACAGTTTAGAAAGAAAAATCTTTGAAAGTAATATTTCAAAAAATGTTTTATTTTGGTATAGATATGTAGATGACATATTAGCTTGTTTTATAGGTAGTGAACGACAATTAGATATATTTTTCAACCACATTGACAATTTACACCCAAAAATTAAATTTACATTAGAAGTTGAAGAAAATAACTCAATTCATTTCCTTGATTTGAAAATTCCAAGAGTTAATAATGTACTTTATTATTCAATTTACCAAAAACCAACACACACTGATGTGACAATTCCATATAGATCCAATCACCCAATGTCACATAAACTAGCGGCATATAATTCAATGATACATAGAGCATTTTGAGTTTCTATAAAAAAATGTAATTTTGATAGAGAGATTAATACAATTAGACAGATAGCAACATCCAACGGTTATCCGTTACATGTGATAAATAAGCTAATTAATAAAAAAGAGGAAAAAGTGGCATTATAACTAATATTTCTTAATCAAACTGAAGAAATAAAAACTTATAAAACCATCACATATCCAGGAAATATTTCTAATAATATTTCAAAGATAATATCTTTGGCAACGAATACAACAATTTCTTCTAAAACAGAAAGTAACGTAAGTACAAGATTGTTGAATGTAAAAACAAAAATACCACTATTAAAAAAATCAGGTATATATAAACTCAAATATCCAGAATGTGATGCTGTCTATTTGGGCCAGACCCTTAGAAATTTTGGAATCTGTTACAGTGAACACTGACGAGCATACAGATTAAAACAGCAGATGAATCCCATTACGCAAAACATCCACTTGACACCAATCATTCATTGACACCTAACACAGAACTAGAAGTACTACATATTTGTGATAAGAAATAAGAACTGGATTTGCTTAAAGTTTTGGAAATTAGAAGACACTTAAGAAACCCACAATATGAAGTCGTCAATGAACAGATAAATCTAGGGAGTTACCCACTATTAAACTGTCTTCTTAAGTGATAAATGTAGAAATTAGCAGATATAGTTTTCCTGATTTTCTATATCATTGCACAGTTATACTGATCTTAATTGGAAAAATTATATCCAGGATATCACCATAGGGCTAATAATATATAAGATTCAATATTTTCAATATCACATCTTCTTCTTTTTCCTATTAACATATCAGTCACAGCCAATCTCATGGTAGGTCACTTCTTGGCCTAGCCAAAAATAACTACTAAACATCAGGTAGGCATCAAATGAAATGTAATTCCTTTCATTCTGACGGTTACATTCAGTTATCGAAACAATTGTCAATTTTTTAGAATATTCAACATTTTTCATTATATTGTGGAATTAACTAGATACATTGAGTTTCATTTAAAACACTAGAATAATTTAAAAATACTGTCAACTGTCACTTGTATATGTGAGGGTTACCAGCTTAAGTAGATAAGCACAAAAACTCCTAATTGCAATTTTATTTTTATTAAAAACATTTTTGCACGTTCATTATAAAAAATAGTATGTAAGTAGAATTCGTTGCAATGACTTTGTGAAGTATTAGTGATTAGTGTAACTAACCGGTTCGCGGTTCATCACGCAAACCGTACTCGTACTACAAAATAAGTCATAATTGTTTAACAAGATACTGTTGTATATGTATGAAGTAAAATTTACGAGGGAGGTAATTCTCAACTTCCAAAACAGCCACATTTGCTATGAAGAAAGCCGTCATTGCATGCAGCTTAAGTGGAGTTTCCTTGAATAAATCCTCTGTGAAAAATTTCATATTCTTTCTAAATTTAGAATTTCCCGTTTCATAATAACCTTATTATGAGTTATCATTATTTATTTTCATGTAATTTCAGCAGAGAAATAAATTATAATAGAAATGTATTTACAGCTTCTCTGATAAAGCCAAATATTACGAAAATGGTTGTTACATAATAGAACATTCATTCATATAAAATAGAAAAATAATCATTTATTCAGGTAATTCATAGGGGAGTCGAAGATACAGCTCCCACTCACAGTACGATACTGGATAGTAATTGAAGACTAAGTATGGTAAGAGTTATAAACCTGGATTTCCTAGAAAAAAACCGACGTTGCTGAATCTAAGAAGCGTTTCCCCACTTACGACAACGGGGAAAAAACCAGTTGCGAGCCGGCATTTTTATCTTTTTAACTTATACTTAACAACTATAATATTTAATTGTTTATTAAGTTAATAAACTTCCATTTTCTTAAATTGTTCGATTATTTTTAAAAACGACTTTTACGCGAGTAAACATAAAATTGGCGCAGTCAGTAAGATTGTCAAACGGAACGACAACAAAAATTGTGTCAAACTAGTCAAATTCAATACTTTATTGACAATTAACGATCGCGTAAAGTCGAAAATATCGGTAATTTGGAAAGTGTTTGTCCAGACAAAGGATCCACATCGCCGAAGTTTGGAGATCCCGGGATAAGCCAACATTGCAGAATCCGGTTAGTTTTAAGAAGATCAGCCAACTTAAGAGGAAGAAACAGCAGCGTTCAACCTCTTTTGGTACAAAGTAGATAGATGAAGCCAACCCATTTACTTTGGTAAGCAAATTTTGTTCTCCTATATAATTTTCCTTCATATTTTTATGTTGATTTATAAGTGATTTTTCTACATTTTTATATGTTTTAATATTTTATGTCAGACATTGAAGACCTTAGCATTTTATGTCAATCATTAAATTCAGAAGATAGTTGTAATTCAGATATATTAATAAATATTGAGAATTCGCATCCAGTTGAGGATAGTTCAGGTTCAGAAAAATCAATTTCAGAAATGGCTACAGTAAATTAACTTTTAAAATTATATGTAGATACTATACCACAATTTGATGGCAATACACACACATTAGGAGTATTTTTAGATGCTTGTGAAAGTTTGATAAGTCAATTTGCAGATACTACAAATGTAAGTGCTCAAATTAATTCATATATTACAGGACTAGGAATCGACTTACTTAAACAACTATGTGCAAAAGTTGACTTATGTAAAAAATTGAATATTACACCTTAAACTTAGATTCCAATAAATTTTGATAGTGAAGAAAATAGCAATAGAAAGAAATTGATAAAAATAGATAATTATCAAATTAATATACCGGAAAGATCCACTGAAATTGTCAAATTTCCAGTAAATATAGATAATGGTTTAGGATTCATGAAATATATTGAATTTGATACACAATTAGAATGTCCTCAAGCTCTTATAAATATGGAAAATTACTTTGCCTATATATCTATTACAAATTCCAGCTGTGAACCGAAAGTAATTACGGTAACCAGTTCATTTATTATAGAAAAATTAGATCTTACAAAAATAAATTTTATAGACACATTAGAAGAATCAAATGAAATGTTTACCGAGAGCCATGATAAATTATTAAAAGATAATTTAAAGCAAATTCGATTGAATCACTCGGAAGAAAGACAAAATATACAAGATCTATGAATACAGAGATATATTTTGATGTGACCAAATTCCTTTTTCATTTACAAATACCGTAAAACATAAAATTAAACTGAAAGACGATACTCCTGTTTACACTAAAACATACAGATATCCCGACGTTTACAAAAAATAAGTAAAATCTCAAATCGACAATATGTTATCACAAGGTAATATTAGACACTCCTCATCTCCGTATAATATTCCAATCTGGATTGTAGAAAAGCGTAAAGACGCATCAAATGAGAAAAAATATCGATTGGTTATTGACTATCGAAAGTTGAATGAAAAGACAGTCGATGACAAATATCCACTACCTTTAATTAGTACAATTCTTGACCAATTAGGAAGAAGTCAATATTAGTTTTTTAAAGGAAACTCACGGTCTCTAGTTAATTCCACAATATAATACAAGTTATTGAAAATTCTAAAAAATTGATAATTGTTTCGATAAATCAATAATTAGGTAACGGTTTTTATCAAAAACAAATGGATGAAAATGATATCCATAAAACAGCGTTTTCCGCCAAAAATGGACATTACGAATTTGTTCGAATGCCCATGGGAATGAACAATTCACCGAGTACTTTTCAGATAGTCATGGATAATATACTTAGAGGTTTACAAAATGAATCTTGTTTAGTTTATCTCGATGATGTTACTATATATAGTACGTCTCTCAAAGAACATATTACTCGACTCATACAAATTTTTGACAGACTCAGAGAAGCTAATTTTAAAATACAATTAGACAAATCGGAATTTTTACGAAAAGAAGTGAATTATTTAGGATATGTTATAACCCAATACGGAGTCAAACCAAATCCCGATAAAATTTTAGCTGTAAAAAGTTTCCCAATACCTAATTCCTTGAAATACATTAAAAGCTTTCTTGGTTTAATTTGATATTACCGTAAATTCATTAAAGATTTTGCCAAAATCACAAAACCTTCAACAAAATGTTTGAAAAAGGGTTCTAAAATTATTCATGATCAAGAATTTATTAATGCTTTCAATACTTGTAAACATTTATTAACTAATGCACCTCTTCTTCAATACCCAGATTTTAATGAAAAATTTATAATAACGACAGACGCCTCAAATGTGGCTTTAGGCGCTATTTTATCTCAAGGACCTATTGGTTCAGACAAACCTATTGCTTATACTTCGAGTACCTTAAATGATTCAGAGCAAAAATATAGCACGATAGAAAAGGAACTATTAGCAATAGTATAGGCATGTAAGTACTTCCTTCCTTATTTATTTGGTCGAAAATTTACAATAGTAACTGATCACCAACCTTTAGCATGGCTGAAATTTCAAGTACACGTCAATTACTTACTATGATCGAAAATAAGATCATTGTTCAAATCAAACACTTAATTTCTGAATTCCTACAATTGATCAGCAATTCAGAATAAAAAGAGGAATAATTAACGGTTTAGGTTCAATTATAAAATCAATAACACGAAATCTAGATAGCAGTGACGCCGAAAAATACGATCAAGCTATTGAAGCCCATACAACAAACCAAAATAAAATGAGATCATTACTAAATAAACAAGTTACTATAATACAGGCATCAATTGATATTTTTTATAAAAGCACTCAAGTCCTAACGAGAAATCAAAAAGCGTTAGAATCTAAAATAGCTGAAATTGAACATATATACTCGTAGTTAAAAGAGCACGGAACAAAAACCGGCCAACTTCCGGGTATTATTATATAAAGCATGTTTTGTATGAAATAGCCATTTTATATCAAAATGTATACGATTTATTAGAGAGGATTGGGACAGCCATAACATTTTCTAAATTAAACATTCCATAATTCAATAATAGATCCGAAAGATCTCTTGAAGCACTTAAAACTTGTTAATACAGATTTATCATATTCCAAATTGCCAATCGAACCAATTAAAGAAAATATTATCGATTTCGAAGAGGTAATGCAAATTAAAAGTTACTCTAAAATGAATAAAGTAATATTTATAATAGAAATACCAGTTGTACAGATCAAGATTTACGATTTCTATCGACTTTTTCATTCAGCCACTCCAAAAGACAATATTTTTCATATAATTATAACAAATTCCAAATTCCTTATCCTCAATGAGTAAAATTTCATGCATTTCGACAACGATTGTCAAGAAATTAGCGATCAAGAATCCATCTGCCATGAGTTCACACCAATAGCTATACAAGAAGTGCAAATGTTGAAATTGTCCAAAAATTTAAGTAATTGTCTTGTTATTCCAGTTAGTAACAGAGAAGTCAGCTTTCAATAAGTTCAATCGAATAAATGGGCTGTCGTTTGTCCTCAGATTACAGTGGTGGAATAAATGTGCGATAGTGATAAAGACAAAGTACCATTGAAAATGTTATGAGTAAAAAACCAGTGAGATTCGACTCTTTTCAGTTTTAAAATGTTAATTTGGATAGACTTAATAATTTAAAAGACTCTTTAGATATTCAAAGTGAAAATTGAAACGAACCATTTAAAAATTCAGTACACTTTAATAATATTAGTGTATGGACAATATTTTTATATGTATTAATTGTTTTTATTGGACTTTATTTTATTTACTACTACTACTCTAGATATTATACTAGGAAAATTAGAGGACTAGCTACAAGGAATGAAGAAGTACCGAATTCGCCTGTTAAACCCCGGATTCTCCTCTAAAGGTGGAGGAGTTATAAACCTGGACGACGTTGCTGAATCTAAGAAGCGTTCCCCCACTTACGACGACGGGAACAAAACCAGTTGCGAGCCGGCATTTTCTATAACTATAATATTTAATTGTTTATTGAGTTAATGAAGTTCCATTTTCTCAAATTGTTTGATTATTTTCAAAAACGACTTTTACGCGAGTGAACATAAAATTTTAATATTTGTATATTTATGAAGACAGCTAGGTACGAAATTTGAAAGAAAAATTTCGAACTGCTTACGGGATATTACGTGAATATTATTTTCGTTTTCCAATTACAGCATGCTGTTTATCTTTAATTAAGCATATTAATGGTCTATGTTACTACCTCAATTTTAATCTTTTGTGCTATTACGTGTAAGGCGATATAGGTCAAATAGCAGAACGCCCTGTATATATCACAGATCTAGATTTTCTAGTGGGAGTCGATTATTACAGGTCTTTTCAGTAAAAGTTGATTAAAAGTGATGAATTTTAATGTAAATTCACTAGTAATTAGTTGCTTGTTTCTATAAAAAATATACTTTTAATACCTTGAATTAGGAAATGTTGACTTTTTGAAATGAAACGGTTTAGCAGTTAATAAACAACAAATAAAGAAGCAACACTATTATACAAAGAGCAATTTTCAGATTATGACTTTTTGAATGTAGCTATCGTATTTCAATTTGTTTGATATCACAATTTACCTTGGTAGTCGAGCGTTATAGCTTAACTTTTTCATGAAATAGTTGTTCCTTGGAGTCTGCCATAATAAACACACATTTAAACTGATTGTTAAAATTTAAGAACACACTAAAACTAGTCAATCAAATACACACTGAATCCAGTCACTGTTAATAATTACAACAAATAGATGAGTAATTGAGAAAACACAGAAAAAAATCCAGCTGGTATATTCGAAATAAAGATGTGCGCGCACAGTAACATGTGGAGATATTGCTGAATCACATTTTACTAAACGCTAAACCACAGCAGGCATAATAGACCTTTTTATCACAATTTATTCTTGTGTGCTTGCGACAATATCCGATATCTTTTTCGTACTGTTTTTTGTGAATAAGCATGTTAAAATTCCTGTGTACTGTAATAAAAATCAACAAATAATAAACAAACAGTATGTATTGAAAAAAAATTACAGAAAATAGAAATAGTATGCCTCTTGATTGAAAAATGAATGTTTTAAGTCGACGATAATTATGTTATCTGGACGAAAACAAAACGGTGTCGTTATGGTGTATATAAGAGTGATTCACGCTATAAATAATTTAAAGACAATACGTATTATTTTATGAACTTTCTCAAGCCTTGCTTGATATATCGTGAAGAGATATTGAAATATCTACTAAGGTACATATTACACCATGTTCAAAATGTGCAAAATGTTGTAATGATGCTTCGTATCCGAATGAAAATTTGTTTGTGAAAGTTTAGTGGAAGCGCTTTCACTAAACTTTCCCAAACGTGCAAAATGTTAATTTTGGGTGACAAAATGTGGCCGAAGCGATAGAGATTTTCGATCGATTGCTGATGTTAATAAAGATGTTTACATCTGTTTACTACATTTTCATCGAGAAAGTGGTCCAGCAGAAGAAAATTCAAATCATCTAAGTTATCAAGAATTTCAACAAATTTATAAATTCACCATAAGTTACTGTATTTATTCATTCGACAAGGAAGATTTTGATTGATTGTTGGTGGCAGAAGCAAGAATCAGTTAATTGAAAAATATGAAAGAGTTGAAATGGAAGATGCAAATGAATCTCCATGCTTTTTTAAAAACTTCATTTACACAACTAACTAATTTTATCAGATATTTTTTGAGTTTACAAGTGAAATATTGACAAAGAACTGAGCTACAGAATATATAATTCTGATAAGGTAAAAAATGTAGAAATAACAGTTTGAATGAATATGATAATATGAGAATCTGCTAACGTTGGATGTTCCATGGGAAACGGCGACATAATTCCTCCCTCCGAAATTTCAACTGTGAGGGTTAGCGAGGAAGTTGAATAGATTCCAGATCCAATGGTTGATTTTATTTTTTCTTAGATTTGAATTGGGTCGATAGTTTTCTAACAATGATACATCTTCCTAGTATAACCAATAGATAATAAATTATGATTGACCATATGCTGGGAGTGTTGTGTATTTTCTGAATTTTTAACTCTGGATCGTTTTCAAGAATTTTTTGTTTTTCCATAGCTTTGACACTTCTAGTTCAGGAAACAAGATGGATGGGCTTGAGATTTGGAGGTCGTTTCGGCTTACGATTTTAGTGACTCGGGTTTTTATTAGGCATCCTTTTGGTATTTGTATAAGGTATGTCTTTTTGACTGTTATGATTTTGGATTGATCATGACATGTCAGTGTAATGGTTTCTTGAAATGGAAAAACTGCAATCCATTGGTTGGTGTTGTCCAGACGTTGGAAAATCGTTTTGGGGTTGGTGATGCTTGACTGTTGGTAAGTGGAAGTGTTTTTCTATATTTAGTAGTTCCACTTCGCACGGATTTTCATCTTTAACATCTTGGAGGTCGGTGTACTCGCAAAGATGTAGTGTTGATGGATACAGCCCCAGACAAGCTTTGCTCATGGATGCATATTGAACGTTATTTTCTGTTAGATATATTTCATTTGGGATAATTGCTTCAAATTGATATTCTTCTCTAATGGGGATAGGGTACAAATAATAATAATCAAAATTCTAGGGATTCGTTATTGGAATCTGTAATATATAAGTTATTTTACCATTTAATATGTAACAGTTAATTTTTATGAATTTTTCAAATAGCAATATGTTTTGCAAAGTTATTTCTATAGGTAACTGACCATCTTATAACCTCTTTTGAAATTGAGATAATTCATTATATAAGTCATTTGTTTTCATTATACTTGGATGCTTCGAAAATGTAATTGATATTACAATATTTTGTAATATTGAGATTATTTTTTCCAGCATGTTAATAATTTGGTTGTTGAGTATTCAATAATTTTATTTTCATTGGTTATGATCTATATTTACTATGTTAGGTTATTTAATAATAAAATGTAAATGTTAAAATCTCAAGCAAATTGTTGGTGGTATTTTTACACCTAGCGGACATACGGTATACACACATTATGTTAAATTTAAAAACCCAGTTCTCCAAGCAAAGAAAAGAGAAGCTGAACAGTTGTCGAAGTGAACAGTTCGTAGTAATTAATATTAAACGCGCTAG
The DNA here is from genome assembly GCA_963921935.1 of Galeruca laticollis. NCBI lineage: Eukaryota > Metazoa > Arthropoda > Insecta > Coleoptera > Chrysomelidae > Galeruca > Galeruca laticollis. Next base: position 153,590,308 of record OY998177.1, read on the forward strand.
TGCCAGGAAATCTAATAAACCCCATTGAACCCCTGCTACAGTCCACATTATCGCTTCCAAGAAGGGTTGCAACCCCGCAGAAGATCATCCGGGACCTTCAGGTAAGAATACCAGTTTTGGGCGATTTGCTTGCATCATACTTCTTTTACACATAATTTGTAACCTTTCATAATGTAACGAAAACATTTTTCATTCTCCGAAACATTGGTTAATAGTATCTTCTCGCATTTTCTCGATAGACGCTTCCTTCAACAATTAATGCCATTTGTTTTAATTTTGATTCTAAATGTTTTTCGTCATCACTTATTTGATTTATTGTGAAGTTAAATTTAATATTATTGGTTAATCGATTTTGGTTTTCTTGAAAATCTCTGATTATTTTTTCGTATCTTTCTCCATCACTTGCGTCTAAAGTTCCAGTTATACTTTTAAAAGTAGTCCCCATTTTGATCTATGAGACAACTGTATTAATTCGAGTAATTTATTTTGAACTTTTTCTTCTGAGAAACTCAAAATTTTTAGATAGTTTGAAACATTATGTAAATAATTTAAGTTTTTAGAAATTTGATATTTTAGGGCTTTTGAATGGGTATTTGATTTTTTTACTTCATTTTTCATGGTTATTTTCCTTTGGGAAAGGCTCCCATAGATCTGAAATAGTTTAAATTATTTTAGGCTTAGAATACATATGTAGTTAAAAAAAATTAACTGCCTCGATCCTTACTTCGTTGAATCTACTCATATTGTGTTTCAAATGAAACTCAATGTGTCTAGCTAATTTCACAATATAATAAAAAAAGTTCAAAATTCTAAAAAATTGACAATTGTTTCGATAACTGAATATTATCGTCAGAATGACAGAAGTTACATTTCATTTGATGCCTACCTGATGTTTAGTAGTACAATGAATAACTCTCACAATTAAAAGATAAACCATCACTGCAACTTTATGAATTTCCTTTACTTCATACGGAGCTTTAATTTAACATCTCATGCAAAACATTTTATTGGTTAAGAATATAGGTGGAACACCGTTAAGAATATCAAATACACGACCACTATCAACATACAATTTTCTTCGTCATAATGATTACTGTTTAGGTTTTCAATATTAGTTTCATCATTATCTTGGTTTATACATGATGTTACTAAATAATGATAAATACAACCATAGTTAAACATTTTTGGAAAATCATTTGAAGGAAATGATTGCCAAACTTGTGGATAATTAATAACTTTAGTTTCAGAAATATTATCGTTCAAATTTTTTTGTCTTCAAAACATCTAGCCTTTTGACTCTGTCAACACAGGCGCCAACAGGTACTTAATTTCGCATAGAGTTTTTAACCTTAAAGAAATAATTTGCTGTATCAATATAATATTCATTACCATGTTAATTTTAGAGTATCTATCTGTGCCAAGACATGTGCTAACAATAAATTATTGTTGCGAAACAGCACACTGGTATAGTCCCTGAATCCGACGCTGTCTAAGCCATATATGAAAGGTAAAATTATGGCGGATGCGCAGGGATTTCTTAGAATTGTTTACGATTGTGACTATCTTATCTTGACATTGTTTTTGTGACCAGTACTATCTAGAAAATGCGAGAGTCAATTGTTTTTGTGTAAGCCGCAATCTAGAATTATCTAGTAAAAAAGGAACCAATATATATATATAGGACCGACCAGCGGAGAAGTTCTGTTCAATTGATACAGTGATCTCGACAAATAAAGAAGAATACACTGAAATAGCGAACAGTAAAGTGTTGATATAAATTAATAATTAAGGTTGTGTGTATATAAATTAGATTTAAGTGAATAGTTGAGTGTATATAAATTAAGTGCTAGTGAGTAGTTTAGTGTTTAAATAGATTCGTAAGTAGCCATACCGTGTGTTTGAAGTTTATCCCACCCGCTTACTGTTTAAATAAATAAAAAAAAACATTACATTGGTGTCAGGTGTGGGGTAATATAAATAAATTACTACGTAAAAATGGTCAAGAGACTATGTGATCTGAAAGTGACGGAATTAAGAGCAGAATTGGAAGATCGTGAGTTGGAAACATCCGGTAAGAAAAGTGAATTAGTAGAAAGACTTAAAGTGGCACTGGAAAATGAGGGCTTTGATCCAGAATTATTTTTATTCAATGACGAGGCTTCCACCGTAATCTCGTCAATTTCTGCCATGATAGAAAAAATTTCAACTAATGTGAAAAATGATATTTCTGCTATAAAGAACAATTTTTCTGCCATGGACGAGAACATTTCTACCATGAAGAACGATATTTCTGCAGATATTTTATCAATGAAAAATGACATTGCTGCTGAAGTCGAAAATAAAATTTCGTCTCTAAAATCGGATATTGAGAATGAGATGACAACGATGAACGAGAAAATAAAAACAGACATGGAGAATAAGATGACAACGATGGAAAATCAGATGGACGAAAAAATAAAGGAGTTAGAGACAAAGATTGCCGATTTAAGAACACAAGACACTTCGGCAGAAGAAAAGAAGATCGAGATCTGCAAGCCAGAAACACAACTCAAGACATATGTTATTGGCAGTTTCACCCGAGTCAAGGCCCCAACGTTCGATGCAAAGATGTCCTGGACCAATTACATAAAACAGTTTGAAGCAGCCGCTAGAGTCAATAATTGGTCCGACAAGGAGAAAGCAGAGAACTTAACTATCGGGGAGGTGCCTCACATGTACTTCAGACGATACCTCTTGAAGAAACGGATGACTTCGAGCAGATGAAGAAGAGGTTGGACATGCGATATGGTCACGAACATCTGAAGCACTTGTACCAATTCCAGCTGAAGAACCGGAGGCAGAAACGTGATGAACCCCTTCAAGAGTGTGAAGTGGACATTGCCCGATTAGTTCGATTCGCTTATCCATCAGCACCAGAGAACATGATGGAATGTCTGGGCATCCAGGACTTTATCAATGACTTACGCGACCCCGATATGCAGAGGATGATTCGTTTAGCCCATCCCAAAACATTAGTTTACGCATTTACAGCTTCTCTTGAATATGAAGCCGAAACGAAGGCTTCGGGGTATAACCAAATTAGGACCCTCCAAGAAGAAGATGACAGAAACATACTTGACCAGATCGTCAATGGTAGACAGGAAGCCGCATAAAATCAGGTGTTGTAATTGTGGTGATCTAGAGCATGCACGCAGTTCGTGTAAGCGTCCTACGACTCCTGCAAACCAAGAATCTCCAAGAATCTCGTAAATGCAAAGCAGCCAGGGAAGACTCGCGGTACAACAAAGCTAAGATCATGCAGGAAGAAGGTACGCAGTACGTCTAAGCGCCCCAAGGCTCCTGTAACCCAAGAACTCCAGTCACAGGGAAACTCAGACAGGGTGAACATCCAGCTGATGTGAATCACAGAAAAGCCAACTCTTTGCCTAGACAGTCATGCCCTGTAGACTATTCACAATGTAACAAGTCGAAATCTAAGGAAGTTGCAGTTTCGAGAATTACAGTAGTCAACGAAGAATTGTCACCCATCAGGATCAGAGAAGATCAGGAAAATGATCCTTGCCTAAAGAAGATTCGGCAGTGGACGGAAGAAAATCGGCGATCTACCTGGCAATAAATTTCAAGATTTTCGCCGAAACTCAAGGCGTACTGGGCTCTGTGGGACTCCCTCATCCTGGAAGAGGGGCTGTTGAAAAGAGTCCTTGAAAACGATTATGGTCCCGAGATGAAGAGACAGCTAGTTATCCCTAGAACGAGAGTAACTGAGATACTGAAGAAGTTACACGACAGTCCATCGGGAGGTCATCTGGGAGTGAAGAGAATCCTCCAGCGAATCCGTGAGAGGTTTTATTGGATGAACAGCTCCAATGATGTGAAGGACTGGTGTAAGAAATGTAGAAATTGTGCTACGAGTAATGGATCACATCGCCAGAGAAAGGCACCCATGGAACAGTTCAATGTTGGAAGCCCTTTAGAAAGGATTGCTTTAGATATCGCTGGACCATCCTACGACAGCAAATGGTGGCAAATACATACAGGTTGTAATGGATTATCTCACAAGGTGGGTGGAAATTCACGCTATCCCGAACCAAGAGGCCACAACTGTCGCGGATGTATTGGCGAATGAATTTATCAGCCGATATGGAGTGCCCTTGGAAGTCCACAGTGACCAGGGAAGAAATTTTGGAAGCCATCTATTCCAGGAGATTTGCGACAAGCTGGGAATGAAGAAGACCAGGACAACAGCATCACATCCACAGTCAGAGGGAATGGCCGAGAGAATTAACAGGACTATTGGAAAATACCTGTACAAAGTAGTTTCCAGCCATCAGAGAGATTGGGACCAGTATCTTCCCCTATTCGCATTGGCTTATCGATCTGCCGTCAATGAGTCCACGGGTGAAATACCTGCGAAAATCCTGTTTGGACGTGGAATGAAACTATATTCATGAATTAGTTCGAAAAAATCTTCAAGTTGTCAGCAACAGAATGAAAAGTCGGTACGACACGCAGGCCCCAGTAGGCGGTTTTGAAGAAGGGGACAAAGTATGGTTACACAACCCGACGAGGAGAGAAGGATTTTCTCCAAAATTACAGAAATCCGGGGAAGGTCCATACTTAATCAAGAAAAGGATGAATGATGTTATATATCGCATAAGCAGGACCCCCAACGGAAAACCAAAAGTAGTTCACCAAAACCAACTAGCTCCATTCGAAGGTGACCATGACCTAGAGAAAGGAGTGAACCTTATTCGAGATGTGTCTGACCCTACCTTCGATGAATTAATGGGCGCGTATGGAGGTACCGGAAAAACTACATATGGGGTCACTTCGGAACAACAACAAGATTTGTCCAATTTCCCGGAAGATTATTCACTGTCATACAACATTCCCGCCCGTATCAAGGACGCACGGGAGTCGGGCAATTAGAAAAACTTGAAGACCAGATTCCAGCCCATGGCAAGACACTGAAACTGAAACATAATTCGCGGTACGTCTTCTACGTGGTAACTAAAAATGAATTTCAAGATCGATCTACCTACCGGGATGTGTGGGAAGCACTTCTAAATCTCCGAGACCATGTGTCAGAATCCTGCGTGAAGAAACTGGCTATGCCTAAGATAGCGAGTAACCAGTTGGATTGGCGAGTTATCAGGAACATGGTAGAGCTTATCTTTCGAGATACCGGTGTTCAGATATTAATTTGCAGCTACAACCCCCGTTATCAGTATCCGATGAAGACGGTGCCCTGTTATTTCCATAAGTTGCCGATTCAAACATCCAGTCTCGGCTACACAAAAGCTCCAGGAGAAACTGCAATTCAAGGAGGGGGTAATGTTACGAAACAGCACACTGGTATAGTCACTGAATCCGACTCTGTCCAAGCCATATATGATAGTTAAAATTATGGCGAATGCGCAGGAGTTTCTTAGAATTGTTAACGATTGTGAATATCTTATCTAGATATTCTTTTTGTGACCACTCTTATCTAGAAAATGCGAGAGCCAATTGTTTTTGTGTAAGCCGCAATCTAGAATTATCTAGTGAAAAAGGAACTAATGTATATAAAGGACCGACCAGCGAAGAAATCCAGTTTAGTTGATACAGTGATCTCGACAAATAAACAAGAATACACTGAAATAGCGAACAGTAAAGCGTTGATATAAATTAATAATGAAGGTTGTGTGTATATAAATTAAATTTAAGTGTATATAAATTAAGTGCAAGTGAGTAGTTAAGTGTTTACATCAATTCGTAAGTAGCCATGCCGTGTGTTTAAAGTTTATTCCACCCGTTTACTGTTTAACTAAATAAGAAACACGCTACATTATCATAGTTTATGTGGATAAAATCATTGACTTGATTATATTTAAGTAATAAGATTGTATTGACAACTAACCTCTCGACCAGCTCTCTTTTTCGCCCTTTTGCGATCGCCCATGGCAGTTCAACTACCTTTTTAATTGTTCTCAATTATTTTATTCAACTGGCTTATAAAGAAGTGCAGCACCATCAATAATTTGTTCATAAAATGAAATTTTTTGCTATCCCAGCTATTATTGCATGAAACAGTACGAAACTTTTAATATACCGCTCTTCCTACATGGCGACTGCGTACTATATGAGATGAAAAGTGCCTATTGGGATCGAGACCGAACTATAGAGGCAGCACTTCTGTCGAAAGTAGAGCGCCCTGGTGTTAAATAAGAAAAACATTGTGATCTAAACAGTATAATAAGTAACCTACAAAATGCAAGAAATGAATAGATCTTTTTATTTTCTTTGCCAGGAAAAATTGTTGGTATGTAAGATGGGTGGAGGGGATTATCTGATTTTTGATTATTGACAAAATGAGCACTGCAAATTCTAGTATTATTTTTATTTGGTTCCCAATCTTCCCGATGTTTTCTGAAATGTAATGAAAAAACTTGAAGTGATTCGTTGTGTACAAATGTTTACTTTCTTCTCCTTAATAGTATTTGATTATTTGAACTTATTATATAATATTAAAATCAGCAAACACATAAGTAGTTTTTTATTTTATATAATCAATGAAATCGTACAAAAAACAAGATTTTATTCTCTCGATAATAATCTTTTATTTATGTAAAAGAAATTTAAAACTTTTCTAATAGCTGCCAATTGTAATATCATACTGATTATACACAAAATAATATTTATTAGAATGTTTTAATTAGAATATTTTAATTACATATGGGTTTTTAGTGCATTTATCCATTGTTGACGTTTTCAGGTTATCCACGCAGTGTTGAATGAACTTAGGGGAAACTATAAAATTTCAACTGCTGAGTACTTTTATACAGCATTTTTGAACAGCCATGAATACAGAGAGATACTTTTGATGACATCACAAACATTTAATATCAGTCTTAAAAAATTAACATTTAAAAACGCTGATTATACAAAACTACTAATACTACTAATAGTGTTTACATCACATTGTTTGTGTTTTTTCACGGCAGATGGCACAAATGTCATCTTTCTCGGTCCCTATGAAAAGTTGATCTGTTTATTATCCAGTTTATTCTCAATAAACTTTTACTGATACTTTTAATGAGAGTTGACTCTACCTAAGCAGAGTCAACTCGACCTAACAATCTAGTTCTCCTGCGACATACATATACAAATACAGTGTGTTCTCAGAATAACACGTAAATTCGTTATTAGCTTAACATAGGTCGATTATTGATATTATCATTTTGAAGGGATAATCCAGTGTAGATGTTTGCTGACGTCACAATCCCTAATTTTTAATTGGATTTCCCTGGAAATTAAAAACTGTCATAAATTTGCAAGTACAGTTCCGTATTGTTAATCTAACTTATCATAGGTATATGCATATTTAACAAACTGTTTTTTTTAAAATTGCCTTATAATGAAACAATTTTAATTTTAGAGATGATTGGTATTTGCTATAGGAAGAGGACTAAGCAAGAGGTGTAAACATTATTCATGTAATGTACCCAGATCGTGAACGTATCTTTCAATCTACGGTAAACCGAATATAAATGAAATACAGACACTTAGGACGTTACGGATGCACCGAAGCAAGGTAGATCTAGAAATATTGATAAAGACCAAAGTCGAGACGAAATGTCAAAAATTATTTATATAAAAAACACTTTATTCATTAATATAGATCAAAAATATATGTAGGATATCCCAATGATATGGTATTCAAATTGAAATTATTATAATTTGAACAAAAACCTCAATGAGTAACCCCTTTTGCTTATTAAAGTACACATACCCAAAATGCGGGTATATAGTATATAGTTGAATCAAAACACCCTAAGCTACAGCTGGCTTTTCATTCAATATTCAATCACTTGAAAGTTTGTTTTATATATTTAATGAGATACAAACTGTCGGGCGTTTCAGGCTTAATTAACAGTTTAGTGTTGATTTGGTCTTCAATATAGGGCGAATTATAAGGGGATTTTAGAATTTTGATGTACTGCCAACGTTATTATAATCATGACAGAACCTACTTACTAGGATTTCCAACAATGAAGGATATTGTAAATGGAAATATCGTCAGAGACAGTGGCATGGTCGCAATTCAATAGGTACATCAATCTAATGAAAATTTTGGAATAAATTGAATACATTTTCATATTGTAACATATAAGGTAGAATCTACATTTATCGACACCTTTAGAAGCTTGTCGAACTGACGTTAAATTGAACAATCTATGAGAAATACATAAGTTGAAGGAAAACATATATTCCATCGAACACAGTGATGTAAATATGATGTGAATAATTATTTTTGTATCAACGTGAATGGAACAATTTATTATAAGGGAAAAAGTAAAATTCGTATTACGTTCTCATTACTGGTAACTTAGAATTTAATTAAGTTCTAATCTATAGCACTTTAAACCTTTTATCAGCATAGGTGAAATAGCTCAAATAAATAATAGACAGAAGTACCACTACAGTAGAACTTCTCTTATCCGCTATTGGCTGGTCCGTCGCTCTCGTTAATCCGACCGTGCTAGATCCCGCCAGCTTGTGTTGACTTGTTGACGACTATCCGCCCGTCGCGCGCCACCTGGCATTGTTTACAGTTTGTATCGCCTACCCGTTTCAGTGTTGTGTAATCTTTCGTGTTGTTTTTGTTGATGTGCTTGTTTTGTACTGTATTGCGCAGGTTTAGGCTTCATTCATACTTTGACATTACAGGAGGAAAATGTAAACAGCTAATTCGGTCAATAATTGAGCACTTAACAGTGCTACAAAGACAGGACAAAGAAGAATCGCTCCAAAAAACTGCAAAGGAACTCAATGTAGGCGTTACGACAATTAAGAATTGGGAGAATGATCGGAGAAACATTGAATCATACAAAAATATGATTGATGGCGAAAATACTCTTAAGAAGTGCAAAACACTAAAACAGCCTGAACTTGAACTGCTTGATAATTGCAATGTGGACGTACTTCTGTCAAGAAAAAAGAAGATGGCCAATTTTAAAAGAGAAGGCAGTCGTTTTAAACAAAAAACTGGAAGTCGGAAGTGAGTTCGCAGCAAGTGAGAGCTGTATTTATGGCTGGAATATCCGTCATGGCATCCGGATCGTTTCAATTATTGGTGAAAAATTGTCTACTGCTGCCGAGGCCGCTAAGGTGTTTTCTGTGAAGTTCCAGAAAATTGTCGAAGAAAATGAACAGACGAGGACGACGGCTAAACTTTAAAATGTTGCCAACCAAATCGCTTGCAGCTTCAAATGAATCCGTGGCAGGAAAGACGGCATAACAGTCACTCCTTGTAGACACGCAGATGGTACGCACAAGCTTCCCCTGTTTGTTATTGGCAAGTCCAAGAAGCCCACGACAGTCAAAAACATAAACCCATCTTTTTTGCCGATTTATTACTCTAGTCAAAATTCTTTTTGAATAGACGGCGAGTTTGTCCCATCGGTCAAAAAACACGTAAAACAACAAAATCTGACTGTTCGTGCTCTAGTGCTGTTGGATAACGCACCGCCACATCCATCTGAGAAATATATAGTGAGAAAGGGGGTATGAAAGCTCTAGTTCTACCTCCAAATGTTGTGACTTCACTCATCCAACGAATGGATCAAGGAGTTATCGAATGGTTGAAATGGCGATATCGCAAAAAGTAAATCAGTTCAATCTGAAAAGAGTTGTAACACATTGAAACCTGACACACTGTAGAAATAATGGCGTAGGCTTCGGCCAGAAGTTATGACTGACGAGACCGAAGATGACCAAAACAAGGACACAGGGGAAATCTATATAGATCTATAAACTCTATGGCCAATCGTTACTCCCAATGAAGTTTAAAAGTGGATGTGACCGAATGTGACACAGACTGTACCTATGAACAGCCCAATGACGACAAGATTGATGCTCCTTTAATGGAAAACGATGGCGAGGAAACTATGAATGTGGACTCGGACGGTGAAGGAGATGAACCCCTCATCCAGATTTCACACACCGATGCCAATAACGCTTACGACATCACTCTTCAGTACATACAGCAGAACCCAACATCAACTCCAATGTCGATCAAGAAATGATGGGACACTGCAGCTACGTCTAGAATTTCATCTGCTGAACAAAAATCTATAACTGACTTCTTTTCTAAGTAATTTCTTTGTTGCTTCTATTGTTAAAACAATCCGTATAGACTTTAAGTTCATATGTCGCGTGTACAATATACATAGTAATAAAGTATAATATAGAATATCAATGTAATCAAATGTAATAAATATCGGCTTTTTCGGATAATCCGACCTTTTTTGCGTTCCGAACATGCCCCTAGTCCCGAAGGTGACGTTTTAGAGAGGTTCTACTGTACTGAATATTTATTTAAGACAAGGAGCATAATTTGGAGATGTGATGTGAAATAAATCGAGTCGGAGGTATATCATGATATACAGAAATACAAGTCAAATATTAGGTACATATTGGGAAGCAGAAATGTTATTTATCATGCTCTGTCAACCTCACGCATTCTTCGTTGAAGTAACGACGACCAGTTGTACACTAACGATCTATATGGTAGTGTCACATAGAGAGCAATATCATATTCTTTTGATTATGTTGAAGTTGAAGGTTTATTACTGTTTGGCGCAAAAAAGTTTTTGAGACTCGTTGTATTTTACGTGATTTACGATTTGTTTGATTGACACGCTCAATGCCAATAACATTGGTTTTATTTTTTTTACTTTCATTCTCCACATTGGAAGCTTTTTTCTCGCATCCATTTTTTCTTTTAAGTTTTCCTCTTTTTTCTTTTTGTAGTAGTGTTGCTACTCAGATGGATTGGTCCACATTTCTTCGGGATAATGGCAAAGGATCTTCCTCTGATTCAGTAGTTCTACCATAATTCATATCAAATATATCTGGAATTTTCTCTTTCTCCTTAATTTGGTATTTGATCAGAGTTTATATCGGAAATGTCCAAAATCATTGGAAGGATCAGATTATCTGTATTAATGCAACTAGTGATATCAATATCATCAGCGCCATTTTCGATAGTCCCAAATTCTGAATCATTCGCAATATCCGAGATATATCAACACTATTACTTTTAATTTTTGCGTGAAAAGACTTGCGTACTCGTGCCTCCTTCCCAAACAATTCCAAATTTCTTGAAAGACAGGAGAATACCACTTGGAATTTCTTTTTCCAAAATTCTAAGGGTATATTCTGGTACTTTATTATGAGATTCATATTGATATTGAGGTTTTCATTGATCTGGAGGTGTCTTAGCGTTGTTGCTTGAACTATTTAGAAAATTTTCTGTTCGCAGCATTGAATGAAACCAGCCCACAGGTTGTAAAGCCTCTCTTGATTATATCAGGAAAATTATTCTTTTTCTGCAAAGTTATCTGAAGAATAACAGAAATTACATCTTTGTTGATTTTTTGTCCTTTATTCTCCATTCTCCAGCGATTCTTTATCCATTCTGATTTTAAAGTACGACATACAGCGACATCTGAACGTTGCAGTTCATGAGTGTCATTCGGGGAAAGGAATATCAAAATTATATTTAATTTTGAACGAAATTTACAGAGTGCCAAAATTATATGCAAGGTATGACCGTCTAAAAACGATATTACAGGAAATTGTGTATTGGCCGCCACAACACAAGGATAAAAACATAAGCAGTAAACTCGTAGAAGGTCTCGGCAGACATCTGTTTTCTGATGTTCCAAGTCCCCATTGTTCTGGAATTTTATAAACAATTGACTTAGGAATCCTTTTGTATTCATACACTATCATAGGAGGAATAATGTTACCAGAGTCGCTACAACATGTTGTTAGGGTTGCTAGTTACTCTTTGTCATCATTACCAACCAAAGGATAAACAATCTTCTCCCTTTCCCTAACTTAAACTTCTGTCTCTTTTGGGACTAAGGAAAAAGGCCGTCTCAGCGCAATTAAAAACGCGACTTGGACTATGTAATATATTAAACCTATTCATTTCGTTTAAATGCCTCTCCACACCTTTGAACTAATCACGAATTCTCTGCTCGGTAATGTTGGCTCTCGAACATATTAGATTTTGTGAAATCCTGTTCTCTCCAAAAATTATTGAAACCACTTTTGACCAGGTCTTCCGTTCATTAAAAGCTGAACCCTATCCAGTAACTGTGTCTTAGAAGTGGTATATCTACAACCTGAAATCCTAAATAATCATGTAACAAGTAAAAATTCTTCTTCTGGGGTGAGAATTGTATCTGAACCAGATTTTCTGTTTAGAGAAGTTCTACCTTTAACTTTATCTTGATTGGGGGGTTGATCTAAGCACCTTTATACTTTACTGGCATTTTATAAAGCTTCGAGTGAATATTGGATTCTTTTATTTTCTGCCCAACTTCTTCCATGTTTTTTTTATATCTGAAAAAAACATACATCATTTACTGGCACTGAAATATCGGCACACATACTTCGGCAAAATTAAATGTGTAACTAACAAATATATGGGGTGCCGATAATTGGTCATTCGTATATTAAATTCAATTATAACATGAGGAAATACACTATAATGTATGATTTCAAGCAAAAAATGACCTATGGTTCAAACCCACGTTTCATCAATTATCGGCACCCATGCCGATAATAGGATCATTAAATAATTATGAAGCTCCTGAGATCGACACCCACTTTATTACTGAAATTTACTTGAAATAGGCTATCACGCCATTCAATAGAAACAATTACATATACCAAATATTTCATAACACAATATCAAGTGTCTTTTAATGTAATAAACAATAGGAAAAATATTTTAAACTTCCAGTATTCCTTAAAATGTACAACAAGCACAACTTCCCGCCAAGACAAAACAAGAACTGACAGTGTTAAAACTTTTTGTTATGCTTCACTGTCAGTTACGTATTTTCGCCAAGCTAGTGAGGTAGTCAATTTAAGATCGCACAGACTGAGATCGATGGAGGAAAAGGAATCAGAAGAGAAGTTAAGGTGTGTATTGGATCCCGTATTTAGTAGGCAAGCATTTGTACAGTTTATTACATTTTCTATTGTTTTACCTCTGCCAAATGTTGAATTAGACCCCCATAAATTATTGTGTGCATTAAAATATCCAACTAGAATGTAGGGATGAGGTAGTTGAACAATAAGGGTTCCTCTCCTTTTATATGATGGTTTGGGGGAATGTATACTGCATACCGTTAATTCATTTGGGAGCCACATAGTAACAGCAGTAAGGGGTAAATGAAATTGAAATATGTCACTAGAAACCAAAATAGAAGTACTGCCACTGGCTCTACTGCAATTGTTACGTATGTAGTAGTAAACTTAAAAAATTTCAGCTTCGAGAGTCTTGCATTTGTTTCTTGGAGTCACGAGATTTGACTCCTTCCACCGTATATGATTTGTTGGATTCTCTCCAGACGAGGGCGAGGACATTTCCATTGGATTAGCTTGAAAATTATTATTGTTTGCATATACATATTGTTTTATACAGGCTAGTGGTCCTTACAAATTATTTGCTATTAAGAGGTTTGCTTATTAAACTCGTGATCAGTTTGGATTTATGATGTGAGGCTCTTATCGTCAGACGAATCTTCAAGGATTGAGTTAGTTGATGCTTTATTTTCTTTTGTATTTTATTCAGCTTTAGTTTTGTTGTACAATAGATTTAAGTTGTTCAATAGTCTTTGTATATTTGCTGTAAAAAAAGGGCCTCGTTCAATGAATCTGACATCCCATATGAATTTTCCAGGATAGCGGTGAGTTGAATTTCAGTTAGTGTTGTCAGTTGAATTGTTCTTACTGGTGGTAAGCTCAAAATCATGTTTAGAGGTCGTTTTACATATTTTCGTATGATGTTTAGTTGAGTGTTGAGGTATTGTATATGAAGGGGGGTAACATTATGTTGTCGGTCGGTGTATCTATCGATGAGAGCTAAGTGGGAGTTTCAGGATTGCAATTCAAAGATGAAGCTCTATTTTGACCTTGAGTTACAGACAAATTCTCTTGTTTGGTAAGAATCACAGTAGACTGATCATACTTGGCAGGTATACTATAAGTGTTAAATGGAGGCATGTTGTCAGAATGTGTGTCAATTGTTTGCGATTTGGGAGTGGAGGATTTCGAATTTCAGTACAAGGTTGATTGGTGCAATACTCGGCGGTGTGTCCAAGATGTTTACATAAAACCCATTCCAATGTATCAGTGGATACAAAAATCGATTGTAATTGAAATGGATGTTTGCAGTGTGAAGTTGTATAATATATGTCATTCTGCAAAAACTCATGATATGTGATCAGCTATCATCCGGTACGCCACATTTCATGTATGAAACAGGAGAGGCTAACTGAAGACCGATATTTTTTAAAGCTTTTTCAAAAAGAGAGTGTTGAATAGTGGGAGAAACATTAAAAATCAAAATTCGGGATTTATTATTATTATATATTGTGTATGTGGCCCTGTATAACAAAACCAATTACGAATAAAAATGATGCAAGGGTCCCAGAAGGACCCTTCGGAATATTTAGGAGGAAATAATAGTTACCTGACCTGATGTTACGCCACTGGTAGAATTAAATGTCCAGAATAGTTAATACTTTGGAATAAGTCATGTCCAATTGTTCATAAGGTCGATCACCAGTTTTGTAAAAATTCACAAAGTGTTTGTACTACTTTCTCACAATACACCGAAAAACTCGCATTTTGTTGTGAAGTTAATGATCTATCGATAAGATATATATATATATATATATATACTCGTCGGCTACAAGAATTGGTATTTTTGTTTAGAATTATGATGTTTGATGAACATATACAGTGATACATTGTAATAAAAATTGATATTAATAATAAATAATGTTATAATAGTGTTTCATACATTCCATTAAAAGTTTAATTGTTAATTCCAAATACCATTATAATTGCATTGTACCTACATTGCTAGTGGGCATTCTCTCGTACTAGCTAACAACCGGTTGTCTATTTTATTCTAAATTAAATCGGCCTTAAGAGAGCTATACAGTTATTGCAGTACTCGATAGCCATATTCATTGTTTTACATAGGAAAATCTTGATTTGAACATACAAGGCATATAAGGATTTGTGGTTGTGGAAGGAATAATGGCCATTATATGCGCAATATACATACTGTATTCGCGACCCGACAAATGTATGCATTTAGTTATATAATAGGGACTGAACTAAAAAATCAAAATAATATACTAGAGGAAAGAGAAAATTGCGACTTCAGTAGCGGATGAAAAGAGAAAAGGATGAAAATACTTACATATGAAAAAACAAAACCACTAGAGGCTAAGAATAACAAAGGATTCAAATTAAAAAAATAATTCAGGAAAATAATGGACATATTTCCGGCGTAACATGGAGAGAGCATAATAGGGACGATCAAAGACTATTCATCTAAACAATGTAGCATTGGAAACAAAGAAATAGATAGCCGATATTCATCACAAGAGACTGATACAGAAAGCATATGATGATGATGAAATCATTAGGAGTTGGAGGATTTTAAGTAGGAACAGACGTAGGTTAGAACAAACACGCAAGATAAGACACAAACAAGAAAGAGGTTAGAAAAGGTTACACTAAAAGTGAGGAATGTACCTACCTGGATTTGACAAGATAACTACGAACTTGCTAATCGCACTGACAGAAAAGGAAGTGAGATATCTAAAGAAGTTCATGGGCACTGAACTTTGAGAATTATTGTACCAATCTACAGAAGGAAGGATAACAGGAAATCCTAGAACTATACAGGTATTCAACAAAGTTCACGCCAGAATTTTGAAGAAGAATCTGAGAGAAAAATGGAACATACATTAGAATAGATGCAGTTTGGATTCAGACCAAATAGGAGCACAAATGAAGCGATCTTTATTATGAGACAAAAAAGCAGAGATCAGCTTCATGGACATGACAAAAGCCTCTATATAGAGAACATAAAAGAACAGGAGTGTCTCTCAAAAGAATATGGAACGTTTTTATAAATATACTCACAATTATGTGAGAGAGATCATAACTATTTTCAACCACAATAGGGGCATTACAAGGAATATTTAACACGATGGCAATGAATGAAGCAAGCCAACTAAAGAGTAAAGCCATATCAAGTGAGATGTAAGAAATGGAAATGGTATTGATATCAGAGCTTTGGTACGCGGATTACATGGCAAGAACTGAATGCAGCGGAGATAAGAGTTGTGAGAAAATAAGAATATGAAGGCGAGTATTTAGAGCTAGACAATATAAGGAGGAGTTCGATGCAATACCAAAAGCGACGTGAAAGTAGCAGCGAGTGTGTGAGATGAACAGGGTAACGAAAAACAAATAAAGATGAGAGACAGCAGGAGGAGAAAACTAATGAACTCAATCATCAAACAATCTACACTTGCGAAGGTGCGGCGTTGGAAGATTAAGTAAGTAAATGAGGATCTAACTGAATTTATATTCTTGATACGTGTCATACACATTTATATTGATTATTTTTTTGGGTCGAGGTTCCAAACAAGTATTTTATGGTTAACGTTTCGCTATTTGAATAAAACAGAACCACCGGTTACAATAAAACGTAGAATCAATATTGATCTGATTATTTTTGTGATTTAATTATCGAATACTACGTATTATTTGATTAAAATCATACCATTCAAGTTTGCCAACGATTGGATTATGAACTTATCATTATAATTCTAACGGAATGGAATTAATTTAAAGTTTAAGTTAAATGCACATAAAACTCAACAAGTCCATACATTTATTATAAAAAATGCTGCTTAACACTCGATTATTACTAAAAAAACAGCTAAATAAAAATCTAATCCGGATCTGGATATGTCTATACATAAAATTTTAGTAGCCCATAGCCAGTTAGATTTTATAAACCATAAATAAAGTCGTTGATGAAGTTTTTATTGGAATGTGTTTATTG
The DNA here is from genome assembly GCA_963921935.1 of Galeruca laticollis. NCBI lineage: Eukaryota > Metazoa > Arthropoda > Insecta > Coleoptera > Chrysomelidae > Galeruca > Galeruca laticollis. Next base: position 153,607,247 of record OY998177.1, read on the forward strand.
CAAAATTCGATGGAATTTTCCAAAATATTTCACGATGATAATAGAAAAACAGGGTGCTTGTTTTTGAAAGTTTCATTCATTTGCTGGTAATTGATGTTTTGAAACGGAATTGTCACTTCCGCAATTACCCACGGTTTCATATTCTATGAAATATAACCGCGTTTGAAAAAGTTCTACATTGAAATATTATTTGTACGTCCATATTTCAAAATATACAGCAGATTGTTTGAACTTTCATAAAAGTTGAGTGAGAACAACATTCATTACTTGAGTGAGGAAACGATAATTGTGGCAATCGTATAAAATATGTATGCTACTATAATAATGTATTTGTATGGAAAATATTTCTCTTAAACTGAATATAAAAATATGTTCATTTTGATACCATATCGACAATCGTATATTTATATTATTGGAAATAGTTTAACTTCAATTCATATTTTGTGTATTTGGGATATCATAGTTTCATTTAGTGAAAACCCCCTCCGTACCAAACGAAGCCAGTAGAATTCTCCGAAATAAAAGTCTCAAACCCCGTTTCTGCTCGTGCAGGAATCTTGAAATAATGTCCCTTAGTAAAAATATCTTTTATGTTCCAACAATATTCTACATTTCTTTAACCAAGTAACTTCACGTGACTGAAACTTGACGCTTAATAATAGCAAAGGAACGTTAATGGGAAGGTGTATAAACTCAAAATCTTAAGTGATACAATACCAAATAGGTACTGAAAACAGAATTTTGGTCAGAAACCATAATGACTATTCAGTTGAAGTGTGCCTATTCTGACTTGGTTCACTGTTGCCCGAAAAGAAAATGGTGGTTCCAAGTCAACGAAAATGTTGTTTGCTGTTTGGGCTTGATTGACTCATTCTCAGACTACCGTTGTGCAGACATGACCTTACTCAATCTCTTTCTCTAGTAAGTCGCATGTATAATAGCCAGCGACATACCGAAATCACAACACAAAGTGACTATAGTTTCATCCGGAATTTTCCCTTCTCAAACGTGGTTCCTTTACTTTTAGTATATAGATGATTTTTCTCAGAAACTTCCTGTCTTAACATTTGGACAAATAGGGGATTGTTCTACAACTGTGTCGCAACAAAAGATGTGAATTATTTTTGAAGCATCAGTGCGTTTATGCTATAACTTACCGCTCCATTTGATCGAAAATGAGTTATTACTACAAGTTTCAAGTAGGTAATTAACGTTACAATGCCTAAGCTTCAATTTAAATACATGTTTGTCAATTATGAAACTTTCTTAGAAAGAATGGCAACTATGCTGACCCACTTTGTTTCAATATTCAAAAGCAAATAGCAGTTGTTTGTATTTATTCAGTAAACGAGAATACAACAGTTGTGCTGCATTTACAATTTCGGTATGCAGTATATCATCAAATTCTTGAAAGCTATTTAAGAATTTATGTCAACGTAACTAGACGTAGACTATCTTAAGGACTACATTTTCTGTTTACGGTTTAATTTTAGATAAGAAGTTGGGCTTCAGCTTTTATACAGCTTTGAGATACCAAAAATAATACATACATCACGTTTATGCAAGAATCTTTGCATATTACAAGGAATTGCATGAAATCGGTAATTATTACTTTTCAAATTAAAATTGTATTCAAAGTGTTTGTATGAGACTTCAATGAACAAATAATTTCTTGTTATAAAGTTTCCTTTTGTTGTGTTTTTTAATTGAAATCGGTTTCAATTATATTATGAACACTTTTGTCTCTGATTTTTGAATACTTTAAATTATATACGGAAACGAAGCATTTATAGATTAAAATTTCTCATAGTTACATTGGAATTTATAAAATAGATTTATGAATTTTGCTCAAATTGTTTAGGTCTTTATTATCATTAATAGATTTTTCATTTTTATGCATACTCTATAAATAATTCCCAAGAATTGTCTTTTCTCTGTATTGGATTTGGTTTCAAGAATTTTCGTATTTTTGTAATTAAATGTATGTTATTTCTTAGTTTGTTGACTTTGCAATCTATCTTCCAGATATCGCAATTATCACAAGTAGCGTTGTATATAATATACTACCAAAACTGCTATCTACGGATGTCAGTAAAACTTTGCGCCATTTACACGTCTCAAGTTACTCTAGAAAGAATAAAATTTCCATTTAATAAACAACTAAATTACCTAATCAAATTTAAATCAAAAAAGTTTTTGAAATCACGTAAAATACCATGTCGTATATTAAATTTATCCACCTTTTTCTATTTTCAATTGATACTTACAAAGAAACATTCTTCCAAATAATTCTCAATTTATTGACTGAAGTTTATTCAGATAAAATTTTTATATATACATAGTTATTTTCCAACTAATTTTAAGCTGATCTAAAAAATAATTTGGCAATAAAAAAAATTTTTTAGACTTGGCCCAATTTTTGGTATAAGTCAGCAAAAATTGGGCCAAATTTTATAAATTTTTTTTATTGACAAATGATTTTTTAGTTCAACTCAAAATTAGTTGGAAAATAACTATGTATATATAAAAGTTTTATCTGAATAAATTTCAGTCAATAAATTGAGAATTATTTGGAAGAATATTTCTTTGTAAGTGAGACGTATAAATGACGCCAAGTTTTACTGACATTCGTAGATGGCAGTTTTGGTAGTATTTCAATTATTTTTGTAGTTCAATCTTTTAATTCGTTCTATTGTTTATTCAGTGATTCGTTTTTTCTACACTATCTTCAAAATATTTTCTTCAACTTTTCGACTATTGTCTAAGCCCAGTAGGTAAAGTGTGGCCAGTCTTTTTTTGGTCATATAATATATATATATATATATATATATATATATATATATATATATATTTCTATGCTATTAATAACAACACAAAACTTAAAGAAAATATATTTTTAGTTAAGCTTTTCAATCAAGTTATACATTAACAGTAAATATAATTGTACAGAAAAGGAAAAATGTATTAAACTAACTAAATATAATGTAGACATACACTGAACTTAGTCTATACGATTGCCCATAAAAATAAACTGAACATAGATAACCTTTATATATGGGTAGATAGTTATCTCACTATTAAAATTTTAGTACATCTGCGTGGTTGTAGTCAGAACTAACAGAACCACCAAAATTCAAAATCCCATATGAAAATTTATTGTTAATATAATTTTGGCGTTCACAAAATTATCGGATACAAAACAAAATACTTGTTCATTAAATGTAGAATACTCAATTGCAAATTTTTTTATTAAGAGGAAGGGATAATATTGCTTTCTTATTCATTTAAACTGAACAATACAACTTAATTAAACATTTAAGAGGAATTATACATTCAATACTAGTTTGTTTAGCATCGAATTCTTTTGAGAACCCTTAAACAGCAAAAACTACATGCTCCTATATAGGGTGCCACTCAAATAAGAACAAACATATGTTTAAAATGTTAGGTATGAATGAATAACGCCAAATTCTTAATATAGAGCACCTACAGCCGTCAGGCCCTTTTCTGAAGGTCGTCCACCAAATCATCCTACTTTTCAACTTCTAAATGTAGATCAGTTCATCGGTTTTGGCTCTATTATTCTAAAATACCAGATGCTGCCTACTATCAACACTGCTGGTTATATTCTTTTCAGAGAAAAAATCTATGGTGTACAGGCATTCGTGATAGGGGACATTTATTAGAAAGAATTAAATAACACAGTTTTGTGAATGGTCATGGGAATGCGTGTGTTGTGTATGAACTTTGGTAAAAAAATGATACTATTGATAAGGAACCTGAAGATGAAATTGATAAAGAACAATCTTTTTGGAAAATGAATCTTCGAAGATTATTCAATGTCATACTTACCATAGCAAAGAATTCTTTGGCTTTTAGAACACATCGAGAGAACTTAAGTGAGTAAGGGCACCTTGGAAAGTTCCTGTCTGTTGTTCAACTTCTTGCCCGATATGATCAAATATTGCAGCAAGTCCAAAGGTATTTTTGTTTATTTCTTAAATTTTGTTCCCATTCCATTTATTCTTTCATTTTATTCGATTAACTATTTAAGATTATATATTTAACAATAATTTTCATTCAAAATCATGCTTTTTCGTTCCTAGCATCCACAAGATATCTGAGACCAACAATTCAAAATTAAATTATTGAATGCCTGAAAAATACATTTGAAAATCATCTGATAAAACAAATTAGAGCATAACCGTTTTTCGCCATCATATTAGATACGACACAGGGCATATGAAAGGTAGAAGAGCTAAGCATTGTTGTGAGGTATGCTGTATTAACTGGATCGGAAATGGACAGCCAGTTGATATAGAAATGAGAGAAGGGTTTCTGGGCTTTCATGCAGCATTCAAACATAACGCGGCAGATTTAATAAAACAGGTGACTCCATTTTTTATTGACCAAAATATTAATTAAAAAAAATGTGTGGGTCAAAGTTATGATGGAGCGAGTGTGATGAGCGGTATGTAGTATGATGTATAGAAACAATATTAGGATATTCGGTCTAATTCGGATCGCGTACATTGCACTACTCATAATTTAAATTCGGTAGTTAATGATGCTGTTAGCAGTTGTATCAAACTATAACTTTTTTAGAACGTTACAAGATTTTTATAATTTTTTTGGAAATAGCATGGAATGTTGGGATCATCCAGTAGAGTCAATACAAATTCTCCATTGAAACTTCTGTTTTTCGATATCATTAAGGCATTTTCACAAATAATTCTCAAGAATTGCAGTAAAGAGGAGCGAAGTAAGGCAAAAATTATTAAAACAAAAATGTTTAATTTTGAATTCACTTTTATTTTCGATTTTATGCACTGCATACTGAATAACATCAATTATCCATTTAAAGCATTACAAAAATGCGATATCAATTTGGATGAGGTATGTGGAGCATTAGAAGAGACGTATGCAAACATGAAAATTTATAGAAATGACTTCAAACCTTTCAAGTGCAAAGCTAGTGAAATTGCAAGAAAATGGCTGCGACATTTATCTCTAATATCATTCGAAAACGAAGCTGTATCAAAAACTAGATTTGGCTGAAGTTATTAATTGTTGCGCAGAAAATAAGGCTTGTTGCAAACCAAACTGGTTATATTTTTTAATACATAAGTCAACCTTTATACATGAGTAATATACTCGGTAATACATATACATTATTTTCAATGTTTTATTTTTATCCACAATTGAATATTTTATATAGATACATAAATAAACCTATCGATTAATTTTGTTTCATTTCGTAATAACATTATTTATTTAAGTATATTCCTGAAATGCTCAACTGTAGAACTATGCTCAGGTAAGACACTCGTGCACATACTTACAGTAAGTAGCATTGCTGTGCCCTGCGCTGCAGCGCATGATAAAAAGTTGATGATAAAGTAGCTTTGCATCTTTGAATTATTTATATTTCGACTCGATAGAAACTATACAATTTGATAGGGAGCTACGCTAGTGGTTCATATAATTCATTCGATTGTAATACTAGTAATTGTTATCATATTTCATTCTAAAGTAAATGTAACTACTCTAACCTTACCTGCTAAATTGTGTATCGGTAATGAACCTAATTTTAAACTTCTCTTGCTGTTGGGCTAAATACACCCTTCATGAAATTGTTCCCAATGATTAAATTATTATTATTTGTGTGCCTCTTCAATTTGGGTGTAATACTGATTGTAGAATTCATTTTCATAGACGAAATTGAGAAACATATTTGAATAGCTTCTTCAGAGTGCGTTCAGATGCTTTGTCTGGTACAGACAAAACGCCCGGTAGGATTCGTTTTGGATGTAGTCGTTGACCCAAGATTCAAGTGAAGGACTTGGTGTAATATTTTTAGATGTCAAACATAAACCAATAACAACCAAATGTCAAATATCAACTTTTGTTTTACTTAACCACACTCAAACAATATTGAAAAAAATAAAGATTTGTGATACCTAATTTGTTAATATTTGTGAGTGTAATAATGAATACACAGGTAGTTCGAGAGTTAACAAATATTATATTTGAAGATAGTGAATCGTAATTATCTGACGATTATATTGGAACAAGTATATTGGCATTAGTTGGAGAGGATGGTAGAGAAAATATTTTTCGAACTCACGAATTTTTGAAGATCATAGAAAAAATGAGTGACACAGAATTCCAACAACATTTACGTTTGACGAGATCTGCTTATAATTATTTATTTAACAAAATTGCCCATTTGCTGAAAAGCAACAACATATTCAAAGAAAACATCGATCCTAGTTTACAGCAACTATCTACTCTTAGAATTTTGAGCACTCTAGATAGCTATATGTAAACTGGAAAAAATTAATAAATTATGAAATATTTACAATGATATTATTTTGCAGAAGCATTGCAAGCAGGTTTGATATGGCAAAATCCTCTCTGTTTGTGTCAATAGAGAGAGTAATCAATGCAACTATTTCGATTACCGACAAAGTTTTGAAATGGCCAACACTAGGAGAAAGAACTCAAAGTTAGGAACAATTCTATTCGATGTGTCAATTTCATGGTTGTATTGGAGCAATCGATGGAACATGCATTCCCGTAAAAGCACGTCATGAAAATGCAGAGATATACATACATAGAAAATGTTTTTATGGTGTAACTTCACAAGCCATTTGTGTTAGCAAAAGAAAGTTCTTAGACAGTTTCTGTGGTTATCCCAGCAGTGTTAGTGATATTCGAATTTTTAGGAAATCAACAATATTTAAAAACTTCATAAGACAAAAGATGTTCATTTTCAACCAAACTCTTTCATAATTGGAGATAAAGCATATCCAGTATATAATTGGTGTATAGCACCTTATAAAGATAGGGGATATCTCTATTTTTATCAAGTTAGATTCAATACCCAACTTACTAAAGCCAGACAGGTTATTGGAAGGGCATTTTGTCTGTTATTTGAAAGATTCAGAACATTAAAATATTTAGACATAAATCATACAAATTAAGTTTCCCACGTTGTTCAAACTGCCTGTGTTCTACGCAACATATATTTAATGTTTAACGATGATGATGCAAATTATGAAGAAGAGGACAATTAGTTCTGCATGAAGTCAATGCAATAGTGAATAATATCCAAAATATCAAATATTGAAGAAATGGAGAATGAAGGAACTAGATTTAGAGAAGAAATGGCAAATAATTTTAATTAATCTAGTTTTGTAGTTTTTGGTTAAGTTAGTTATACATATTTGTTTTATCTATTTTGAAGCCAGTTAAAATATTTGTTTCATTTTTTGCATTGTATTTCCTGATCTTAGTGTAAGGTTGTGTTCCATAATAAGCTACATCTAGATGACAAATAAATACCTGAAATATTTTCACTTATAATCTCTTCAGATCTTTAATTATTCCAAAAAAAATTTTCTTGAAAAAATTTGCAAATGGGAAAAAATGTATGGAAAATATTTTGAACTCACCGGAGATTCGGTAAGAAAAATTTACAGCTACATTGTATTTGAAATAGTTCCATTTTTTTTACTTTCAATATTTGTAAAATCACATCTTCTTCTTTTTTCTATGAACATATATTAGGTCGATCACAAGTTAGGTCACTTCTTGGTCTAGCCAAAAATAACTACTGAACATCAGGTACGCATCAAATGAAATGTAACTTCTGTCATTCTGACGATGATATTGATTTATCGAAACAATTGTAAATTTTTTGGGATTTTCATTAACTTTTATTATATTGTGGAATTAACTAGAAACCATGAGTTTCATTTGAAACACTAATGTCTTATAAATTTTAACGCGGTTTGAAATTTACTGTCAACATTTCCTTCTATCAACAAATCATTTGTTTATCAGAGCCTCGTAGATTACATGTAACTACAGTTAAATTTGCATTATTGTGTACATACGTATTAAAAATAATTTTATTTATTGAAGTTAATGTAATTACATATTTAAACGTAATTTTTAATTCTGATCAATCTTTTTTAGTTACATTTTTCGATATTGTCAAATTTAATGGTACTTTACTCTTATTTATTTAGTCATATATTTTGACAAACCTCGTATTTGATTTCTGTATTTTAGGTTTTAGATAAGGCACAACTTTCTATGAGGAATATCTTCTTTTCCTGAAATTAATATATAATAGAAAAAAGTTTTACATATATGATTCGAACTTAGGGGGACAAATTGTACATATATATGTGTGTGTCAGAGTGTGTGTGTATTCGGGTGATAAAAAGGTAAGTTTTCACAAAATTTCGTGTAAAAAAATGTGGGAGATACAAATTGTGAACCAAAAAGCCGGGTTTCTGAATTTTTCGCGGTTATGTGAAAAAGAGGATACATAAGTTGTAAGTATTTTTATCACCTACGACTTTGCTATTTAACTTTGTTTGATAGGACTCGTAGTTTTGCCTGAAATCGTGATAAACCGTTTTCCGCCCTTAAAATCTCACCTACTCCCACATCGCGACCTCAAATCACCCGTGTCCTTTTATTTCTTTAAATTTTCTCACTTTCCTAATGGATATCATCCTGTTCTAAATTTTGTTGGTCTCAAAAGTTATCGACCCTGGCCTAACAGTGCAATTGCGTCCCAATATGCAATACATTTTTTATAAATCCTAATCATTCCTAATTCTTCTATTGGCATGAGGTATCTGAACACTGTTCAATCGAACTGACACATATGGACTTCTTTTGTTAGTGAAGTTTATGTGCACTTATTTCATCTCATTAAGTTCGATTCTCCATATCTTAGCATATGCGTGAATCAGGTCAATGGTTGTTTGTAATTTAGTTATAGCTTCCACATGACTTTTTTCGGCTGCTGAAATTGTTGTGTTATCAGCGAAAGAAGCAATGGTGTTAAGCTCTAAACTGGGGATACCGCTTTGATTTCTCTAAGTTCTAAGTAGGCTTCTTCTTGACTCCAGGAGTTTAGTTTGTCGCTTTGGCAGGTGATGCTTCATGTTGTCCCTCATGCATGCTATACTTTCTCAAAAGTCTGAGCTACATCTAGGAGGAGTGTAGAGCAGACTTTTCTTCCTTCTAATGCCTTTTCTATGATACTGTATTGTATGTACCTGCTCTATCGGTGAATAGCTTTCACCGAGCCCAAACGGATGATCAGGTATAATTTTCCTGTCTTCTATTACATTCTTTGATTGTTATAAAAATATTTTTACGAATAAATTCGATATAATTGATAAGAATGATACTGGTCTATATGATGAAAGTTTTTGTGGTGGTTTGCCTGGTTTAGGTATCATTATTACCTCCGATACTTTCCAAATTCTGGGTACGTACTTCAGTCTTAATGCAACATTCATTAGGTGTGTAAATTTTCTACTAGCATTCTGAAGTAGTTGTTTTGCTAGTTTATCCGTTGTTAGATCAAAACCAGGAGCTTTCTTCGGGTTTATATTCTCTTTAATCTTTTTCTTGGTGTCACATGTCTAATTATTCTATTTCGCCCTGTTCGTAATTTATTGTTGAAATTTCTTCTCCTTTGTTAGATTGGAAAGTATTTTCTAAGTGATCTGCAAACCTCTTGGCTTTTTGAATTTTATTCCTCGCTAAGCTTTCTTCTTCATTTCCGATTAGACGATTATGCAGGATATATATTTTCAATCGTTTAGGAGCTTTCAACAGAGAATAGTCGGTACTACAGTCATTCCTTAATTCACCGAGATAAGTACTAATCGATTCATTCTTGATATTTTGGATTTCTCTTTTTAGATTTTATGTGGTACTCTTGATTTAAGCCATCTGCTTCTTAGCTTTCTCTTCTCGGCAAGTGTTTCTCTAATATCTCTAGGATAATTGTTACATTTTGTTTTTGTTTTTATGTTAGAAGTATTACTCCATGCACCTTGCTGTATACTTTTGTGGAACTGATCTGTTTTTTCATCTAATTGTTTGTTAGTTCTTAGAGGGGTTGATACTGATTTCCAGTTCAATTTGAAAACTCTTCCAGTTTATTCTATTGTTAACTAATGTTGATAGCTTTTCTTCTCGTTTATTCGTATCACTAAGCGAAATGAGGATAAGAGAGTGATCAGACTTTATATTCCAGGCTTTCTCTATTTGCATAAATAGTTTTTTGAAATATTCCTTGCCTCAAAATATTTAGTTCAGATCAGTGGGCCTATAAGTTGGTTCCCTTTTAACTTGATAACTTTCGAGTGATGACATCAGCAACTGTTTGTTTAAATTAAATACTTCCCTTTCGTTGAAATTGCAAAGTGGCCTTGGTAAACTGATTCTAAAAATGTTTCAAATGTTGATTCAAATTGGTAACACGTTAGAGATATTTCGGAATTTTCCCATATAACTATATATTTAGCTAATTATGTATTTATGTGTTACTTTGTAGACGCACTTTATAGTATTTAGTGGAAGATATCAAGTTCACAACATAATATTAGAGGAATAAGCAATGAATATTGTCAGCTAATGATCAATACCAAGACCTGTCACAGAAGCCATATAAAATAAACCGCATAGTTAGCTGAACCTAAATAGATTCAAATGTTGTTTGTCCTCCCCTCAATACACTAGGGTGAATTGAATGTGCTCCAAACAATGTACTCCCGTATAGAATATCCCTGGAAAGGTCTTTTGAGACATTAGCACTATCTAGTGTCATTATCTTCTAGACCAATGCATAATTCAAATGTTATCGTTGCTACGACGCTTGAAAATCATTTTGATGGGATGTGGGAACGAGCAAAACACACAAACAGTTGATTCAATTCATAGAGACCGATGTGAACTTGGTGTTTTTCATTACTTATTGCAGGAAAATTATTGAATATAACACCACATGTATTGTATATTTGTATCGTACACTATCATGGAATACGATACTGAAGTTGTTTATCCTTTTTCATTTTATTTAAAATTCATCATATACATGTGTTATTCTCTGCTAGGACTTTCAGGGATGGTTATAGTCCGAGGGCACGCTGCAAAAATGTCTGTCTACAGGACAAAATTTTGATATAGAGCTTGAATGGTAGACGATACATCAAGTATTCTGTAATATACATAGAGTAATAAACAAGCTCCATCTCCTCGGATATTTTCTTGATATTCAGATACCTGATTATTTCTTCTTAATTGAGACTCTCCTTAAACCCAACAAATCTGTGAATAGTAGAAACCCCGAATATAGGAAATCTATTAAGACAAGACCGCCCTGCCTATGTCGGCGGTGGCGATGTAGCAGTATTTTCAATTCTTGAAACCAAATTTTCAACTTTTGTAACCAAATAATTATTCAATTAAGCATATCTTATTACGTATAGAGAGTAAAATCAGAATAGTTAGGGCATATAGTTCACCAATCAACAAACTTTTCAATATTACAAGAACATAGTGGGTGACTTAAATTGTAAGCATCCACTATGGGCTCCTATGTCACATACGCAAATACTAACGGAAATACTCTCCAGATATTCTGCGATAACACGTATTACAATATTTACAGCACTGACGACCCCATGCATTTTCCCTATTCCAGTTACTTCCCTAGTACAATTGACCTCTCCATCGGCCGCAATATCAACATCAAAACTAAAATAAAAACTATCCCAGACCACAACTGCGATCACGATCCTGTCCTATTGGTATTAAAAATAGCACACTCTCACTCCCAATTAAAACACGTGATTACAAAACCACAAACTGGACACGATACAGAAAATACATAAATAAACACTTATTAATCGAAGACAAAATCTAAGGCCTAAATCACTGAACAACCGTAACACAGAATTTATAAAACATAATCATCACATCCAGAAGCAATACATGTATTATATAGATACTTGTGCCTGTAAGTTAATACCTCATATTTCTAAATTCTTGTTTGTACTACCACTTGTGTACTAAACGTAGTTATAGTTCTCTAGTCTAATATGTGATCTATTAGTTTTTGACAGCTTGTCAATTTGGATGTTTCACTTGCACTTCAATGAATAAAAAGCAGTGTTACTAGAACTTATTTCGATATTTATTTTATATCCGCTCGGATCGGTACATGTTACAATACAACCACCCTTAAGCCAAAATCCAAAATACTCTCCCTGATTACATAGAGAAAATTATAGACGACAAAAACTAAATTACCAGAAGATGGCAAACAACCAGAAACGACAAGACAATGACAGACAATTACTAAAACACTAAACACAAAAATTGTCACTAACGGACAAACTTACACGAAAAAATCCAACATCGCCGAAGCCTGTGGAGAGTATTTCCAGAACAACTTAAAAAAACACAATAAACAAACAACACCACCACAATATAACATGAACCACTTACACAAAGCACACACATTTATGTTGGAGTTTCAGTACTCACAATAGCTGTATAACAAGGGAGGAAACGGCACTTTACCCCCATGTTATACATATGATTTTTCCGCCTCCCTCAAATAACAACACATTTTTAAATAATTTATTTATGAAACTAACAAACAAAATTAATAAATACTACTTAGGTTGGACTTTTACGAAACTGGGTATCAAGGATGGACTTCTTTAATGCTTGGCTGGGCATCGAGGAGGGACTGTTATGAAACTTGATTGAGCATCGTGGACGGACTTCTAAAATGCTTGTATAGGCGTCGGGGATGTACGTTTTTATTTTTGGGTCTGAAAGTGACACTTTAGTTTCTAACATGTGAGTCTAAAGTAACCATTTTAGTCTCGGAATTGCAAAAATTATTAAGCTATTGCATAGCCTTGAGCGTGGAGACCGAATCCAGAAATTCCGTAACGAAAATAACCTAACACCCCCCACTCCGACCGGCACAGCGGTGATAGTTTTTAGTTTTGCCATAGGTGTATAGGTATTTATCGTTTATGTACAACAGTGAATATCTGTACTCGTATAACTTGTGTACTAAGTGTTTTCAATATGAATAAACAAAGTGCATTCATAAATGAAGAAAGTCACGAAAAAATAGTGAAAGAAAATGAGTGAGTATTCTATATACATACATTTTATTATTATTATCACAAATGCAGTATTATTTTTTGTTTTGTTAATTTATATATAATACTGCTATAAAGATAACCAAAATTTTTGATATTAAAATGAGCGATATTAAAAGTAGCCCTTTTTATATATACACACACACACACACCTACACACTTTTTATGTATAGGTAATACACATTAATGCCGCGCAGAGAAAGTATATATGATATTATATCTATATAAATGTACATCGCGTGAAATTCGATGATTAAACTCTTTATATCGTTATTTTTGTTCAAATTTTTTGAATGAATAATTGTTTTGGCGTGTAATTACACTATTAATACCTAATTATTTATACCTATTATTTATACCTAGATATTTTCTTCACATAGAGAAGAAAAGCATAAAGAGCTGAAAAAAACACGTAAAAAGAAAAAAGAAATTGTGTCAAAGTGTAAAACTATATGCAATAGCTTCACCGCGGCAGTCTCCGAGTACCACGTGTGTTTTTTCATGGATAACGTACTATGACAACACTTTTACTTTTCCTCCCTAGGGAGGAAAATTACTTTTCCTCTCTATGGAGGAAAAGTACGACTTTGGTCCTTACAATGAGGTCAGGAAATGTATACTTTGGATAGAGGTAGGCGGAAAAATATATTTTCGGTAAATGACAACCAATGTTGCAAGACCTGTCACTTTATACAAGCAAATTTTCAGGTAGAAAGCTCACAGCAGTGGATATCATAGAAATGAGATAAGAGGCTGAGGGTAGTTTTAGAATTAGAATTTAGAATATCTAAATACAATTTACATTTATTTGTCGGTTAAGAAATAATCGATATTGTAGGAAAATATATTTTTGAATATTTAGAAATGCCGATGCCTGAAACGTACCTAAATACATGTAGGTACAGAAAAATCCGCGACGAATTAATTAGATCTATATTTCGAAAACGATTCGTACGGTTTTTGTGATAATTTGCGCGTAGGGGTTATTGACTATATGATGAATTCAAGCAAAATATTTTGACAGTCGTGCTATTTTTGTTATACCGGAAGCTGACCGATTTTAAATGGAACATATATTTTTACATTTTCAGTATCATCAAGACGAACTGATTTCAACAATATGTCACAGTTGCTAATTAGTATCGATAAAATCAAGGATCTACGCACCTGTAATTCGGGGGTTTTTGACTGTGTCAAGTTGAAAATTGCAGAAAACGGCACACGTATCCCTATTCTAACTTTTTATGTTCTATGCGGTGACATGAAAAATTATTTTATGCCAAGTGGTGAAAAGCTTAATTTACTAAATTCGCTATCATTTGCGATATTGATATCAAAGTAGTAAAAACTTATTTTATTATCAAGAATTATTGTTTATTTAGTATGATGTTTTTTCATTCTACTTCATGTTTAGGTAGGTACATCGATTACCTGTTTAGGTGGTTTATGTAAGTAGGGTCAATTGCTTTATAAGTCATCGCCGGCGCCGGTCTAATTAACTGGTTTCCTGGATTTTTGTTGCATTCTCGTTAGGAAGAACTAAACCAAATATTCTTGTTCTTGTTAATTTCAAATTCAGAGAGAACTATTAATTTATCATAACAACATTCCAAAAGGGGGGATGGAAATTGTATCTATCGCGAAATGAAGACAACCAATAAAAACACAGTTTTCCTTTTTACCCCTTCCATTTGGATCGACATAGATTCTCCAGTCCAGAATTTTGACCATTGATCAATTATGACTTAGTTGACTTCCTTGTACCTATATCCTAATATTCCAGTTTTAAATTTTTAAATTTCCACATACGTTCTTTGTGAGCATATTGTGATATCGAATTTGTTACATTCGTGTAATTTTACAAAAAATAAACGGTTTTAAAGATTAAAACTAACTTTTCCGAATTTGTGTTCCTGAACAACATTCTAATAGGGTTCATCTTTGAGACGCTCTGAATAGTATCCAATCATAAAATTGGTCACTTGTATATACTCCGGAGGCTGTATCGTGCTAACAAACTGAAACTTTTGCAAAAATGACAAAAATATGGTACTTAAAGTACTATAGCACCTGTTATATTGGCTATGATGAGCTGAAAATCAATAGCGTTCATAAGTGAGATGTCGTAAATAATATTCAATCCTAAAATTGGTGACTTGTTGAACTCCAGAAGCTGTATCGTGCTAACAAACTGAAATTTTTCAAAAAATGTCAAAATGTCGTACTTCAAGTACCATACCACTCGTTGTACTGGCTCTGGTGAATTGAAAATCAATAGGGTTCATCTGTGACATGTCCTTAACAATATTTAATCATAGAATTGCTTACTTATTGCACTCCGGAAGCTGTATCGTGTTAACAAAATATGTAAGGAGAAGTTGCCGACGACAACGACGACGACGATATACACACAGGATTCTTTTTCTAAAAACCGTTTTTTCGGGTTGTTGATGGAAAACGTGAAAATGTCTCGAAAAAAAATTTTGAATTCCAACTTTTTTTGGGTAAACCAATACTTTTCTCGCGTATAGAAAGGTTGGGCGGAAAAGTAATATATTTCATAACTATATTGATATACTTATTGTTTTTATATTTTTATATTTATCGAAAATTTTTAAAATCAGGTCAGCAAAACATTGCACTACTCATAAGAGAAAAAGTCGATAACAAATTTGCAAAAGTTTAAAAAAGGCTGTTAAAATGAGTAATAATGAACAAGCTAGTTGTTCAAGTGCCGCACCCGCATCAAACTATTCATTAGGCACATCTTCGTTAACCATCGACTCGATTGAAATACAGAAAAATCCATTCACAAATGCAACACTGACGCTCAAGTTAATGGTTTACGAATAGTAGATTTTGAGTACGTATTTTCGGTAATAAAAAACATTGAACACAATGGTTTATTTCGTTGCGATATACGAGTATCTAATGTATGTTTAGTAAATGAAAAGCGCTTTGGAATAAAAAGTACAATTAATTGAAAATGTAATAAATGCGGCGTTACAAGAACATCTAGTACAACTAACGAGAAAGAG
This sequence comes from Galeruca laticollis, assembly GCA_963921935.1. NCBI lineage: Eukaryota > Metazoa > Arthropoda > Insecta > Coleoptera > Chrysomelidae > Galeruca > Galeruca laticollis. The sequence continues at coordinate 153,623,289 of OY998177.1, forward strand.
CTTGACATAAATAAATCTTTGGTGTGCGCTACGATTACTGCGGTACTTCTGCAAATCTTCCTACAATGTCTCCTAACACATATTTGTCGCATCAAAATGTTGTTATAAAAACAGCAAAGACATTGCGATAGAGGAGATCATTCCAGCGTGTATAGAAGAATATAAATTAGCGGTTGAAGCTGTTGAAAAAATTGACGGGGTACCAGTAATAGCTGTAGTAGTTGATGGCGCTTGGAGTAAAAGGTCATATAAAAGTAATTATAATGCATTGTCGGGCGTAGGATCCATTATAGGCGCCAGAACTCAAGAAGTTATGTATGTAGTTGTCAAAAGTAAATTTTGTTTGCAATGTGAAATGCATAAATCATTGAAAAAAGGTAGGAAACATGAGTGCTTTAAAAATTGGAATAGAACCTCAACATCCATGGAAATGAAAATGTTCAATGCAAATGCATAATTTAGAGTATTTCAAACATCCTCTTCAAAAACTAACCAAAAAAGGCAATAGTACAAATAACCTACGTTGCAAACTACATAATCATAACTGGCAACTACCCTGATATGCTCAAGATTGCCCATGATCCCAATTATTAAAGCCAACAAACAACCCTGTTATGTGGATAGTTACAGACCTATCTCCATATTGAATAATGTAGCGAAGGTGATAGATAGAACCGTTCATAAGAGGATAAAACACTTCATAGACATACATAATATAGTACCCCAAGAGCAATACAGCTTTAGATGCGGAGGTAATCATCGTATGAATGACAGATGATAGAAATATCGAAACAATTGTCAATATCTTAGAATCTTCAACATTATTTAAATATATTGTGTTATTATCTAGTAACAGTTAGATTCTCTTAAAAAAGTAATATGGGTAGATTCCACAGAGTAAAGGTCGAAACAGTCAATTCCATTATAATTGGTTACAGTTTGTTGGAATCTTCGTACAGGGATATGAGCATGGATGATCCGGGCATCCATTTATGATAATGAGCTTTATTGGAGCGAATCCGGACTTTTTTAGCGCTGAATTTAAGGGAATAAAAGTTGCCAGGTAGGTCTCGAACTATTAGTGCATACGGTATAGAAAATCAAGCAAAATTTCCTCTGATATCTCCCGAACGACGCAACGTTTCCAGTTGAAGTTGAAGGGGTGGAGGTGAAAAGAGGGTCGAAATGATATTTTTGAGCATTTCTCTTTCATTTATTCGCATTTATCGACATATATCGGTCAGTATTTTCAGGAATGCAAATAAATTTTATGCATGAAGGGTTAAATCGAGTGATATGGTGTTTGCCATATTTTTGGGGATGACGATGTCAAATAATATGTATGTTATTATGCAAAAAATCTTGAAAGTAACAGTGACGAATGTGGAAGTATCGACTCCATTGGCAGAAGTTTTGGTACCTAATATATGCTCTATATGAAACAAAATTTTGACTGAAATAGTTGTGGTTGACTTTATATTTTACGAGTGATGTCAGTCCCAACCGATTATGGTATTAGGTAGATATTATTTGTCAAGTGTGCCTGAAAGTTTATTGAAATAATTATTAAGGACGACATTTGATTGTGAAAGATTTTATTATTACTACTTGTAGATCTGCCAGAGAAAATTATGATGACAAAGCGGAAGAATACGTACAAGTAAGAAGAGAAGGAAATATTCGTATAATGAAAGGCAGAATTACACCGCAACATAATGTAACCAAAAACCTTACACAGTCTTTTACGATATGATGAAACTGAGGAAACTGTAATTTATGAACAATGTGAAGATTGTACAGCAGCTTTATATATACCCTAGAGGCACCTTGAATTAGAGCACATGTCTGTTAATTATTGTGCCAATAAACACTACAACAGCAAGCGTCTAACCGAAAAATATCGAGTGTTTACTGTAACGAATTGGCACCGTGAAGTACGAGAGTGGCAGCAGGCGTCATGAAATGTTATCAACCTCTCGCAGACTTTTAAGGGGAGGAGCGTAGTGCAAACTTCAACTTAGGATTTCTTCGTTATTTTAAAACATATTTAAACTTTGTAAACGCTATTTTGATGAGTGAATTGCGATCTATTAAAAAGTATTCAACAAAAAAATATGCAAGTTACTCATTGTTTTTTAATATTTTCGGAGGGAACTGTTTGTGCTTCATATAATTCTGTTTAATATTCATGTATAATTCCTATTATTTTGTTCTTGTTGTAGATTATTTTTGTTTTAATTTAGCTGCAATTTCTTATTTACCTAGTTTTGGTCTTAAACATATCATATTTCTGGTATCATTTATAATTTTTCCAGTGGTTGTTTATTGAACCTTTCTCTTCTCTTTTTTGGTTGTTTACGTATATTTCTGTTAATTTCGATATATTTTGTTGATTTCCTTCATCCCTCTTTATTCAGTATCTTTCCTTAATCTATAACCTCGTTTATTATGTTTTAGATTAGATTAGATTTTAACGGGGTTACAGTGCACTGAAACCAAAGGTTTATTGTGCCCTCCCTATCAGAGCTGTTCTCGCTACTACTACAGCGCGCCTTCCAGTTCCAAGGTTCTAATGAACTCTAATAATTGAAACGGCTTCAACGAGGTTAGGTCCTCACTGTTACAAGTTTCTTGTCCGGAGCATTTCTTGCGTTGGCTTGTAATGGCGAGGCATTCCAGAACTAGGTGATCCGGAGGTTCATCTTCCTCCCCACAGAATCTACACTCGTCAATCTCTGCTAGACCTATTCTCATTGAGTGCTTCCTAAGGCGGCAGTGTCATGTGAGAAAGCCCGTGAGGAGATGTAGCTTATCTTTACTGAGGTCCAAATATTTTTTAGATCTAGCAGTGTCAAAGTTCCACAGGAACTTTTTGGAATGTTCCAACCCGGGAAGGCACCGACAGAGTGCTTCTCTTTCGGTTTCCTCTTTCTTCCGAAAATCTTTCTTGTAGGAGCATTTTGCTTTACCACAAAAAGGCTCCGGGCCAATAAAGGGCATTTGTGCTCCTTTCCTGGCAAGTGTATTGGCCTATTCATTTCCCGTGATTCCCGAGTGGCCAGGAACCCAGACTAAAAAGACCCTGTTTCCTAATTCATCATGTTTTCTTCGGAATTCCCATGGCAACTTTGAGTCAATGACATGGGAGCTCAATGCTTTGATAGCTGCTTGACTCTCAGAATGGATGGATATGTCACATTTCTGGCAAATTCTTCATCTACTTTTAATAGCGCATTTGTTAAGTTATAAATAATAATATCAATATTTTTATTGTTTTGATTTAAGTCCATTTCTAGATGCTCTTTTATTCTTGCATTATGGTTATTTATATTATGTTTTAGTTTAGCCATACCTAGTTGTGCCAAGCTACGATTAGTTTTCAGGCTTCAATTCCAAGAGGTATTAATGTGAACTTAGCTACTTACAATTCCATGGTCACTGCCAGTTGTAAATCGGTTAAGCACTGCTACATCTTGTATTATAGATGTCGCTGTGGAAAGAATAGCTATATAGTTGCTAAAATAAATTGAGCCATACGTTTTCCTATGCATGAACAGTTTATAACTAGTTTCAAAATATATTGTTTACCTATCCAGTAAAATAAAATTATAACAGCGCTACTCATTTGATCCGCAGATAATATTAATATAGAGTGGGCTGCAGAAAGCAGTCCCTCCCCGGTATTTGTCTTCATTCATTAGACATCAAGAGAATGCTGAAACACGTCAATTTTTGTCCACGATACAGATGTTTATCATTTGTACCCCCTTTGTTCCGCTTCTCCAACCCCTTAACCCTTAAACCCCCAAGGGGAGTTGCTTGAGGACCCCAAGTCCAAAAATCCTACTATAAATCTTTTATTTGAATATATTGGCAACATTTGCCGCATAGTATGTGTTTGTGTTGGCGTTTGTAAGCATAATTCAGTACGCTACCACATTTTCCAGGAGTGCATCGAACTTAGAGGTAATTAACTTAGGTGAGTGGGGTCCCGCCGCGCCGGTACCCCGTACGGGCATTTACGGACCCATTTTTATTTTATATACGCGGTAAGTATATTTTTTCCTCCTTTTGTTTTTCAGAGTTATAAGCATGGGCGATTTTCATAGAAAGCGACCCCTTACACAGCGTGAGATAGAGGAAATAGCCGAAAACGTGGATTTTGAGTCGAAAGATGACTATGAGAGTGATACTTCTGCAGAAGACTGATTTGGTACAGAAAATGTTTCGGAGACAGAGGATAATTTGAAAATTAGTAGCAAAAAAGATTCTGCTGAGAAATTTACAGAACAAGAAAATACTAATGAACAGGTTAGTGGCCTTTTACACTGCAAAGTCTGGCATGATTTAGCATGAGCAACCTTTTCTGCGAACTCGCCGAAGGCAAAGAAATATTCTAAATACTAAGCCTGGAATTAAACAATATAGTGCCGATGCTAACACAATTTTAGAAGCTTTCAATTTATTCTTATCGCTGGAAATTTAAGATGTCATTTGTCTACATACAAATCAGGAAGCTTCTAGATGTTATGATGCTTGGAACGGTAAAATCCGAATAACCAGAAACAATGGACACCATTAGAACGTGACAAGCTACACTCTTTTTTAGGGGTTCTAATAAAAGCAGGCGGGCTTCGATGTAGGAAACAATCCACTAAGGAAATGTGGACCATGAATACATCCATTCGTAGAGCATTTTTAACTGCTTCGTTATCAAGAAATAGATTCGGAGAAATCTCAACTTTTTTACGATTTGACGACAAATCTACTAGAGCAGAAATAAAAGAGAATGACAAATTAGCTGCCATAAGAAAAGTATGGAATCTTTTTGTTACCAATTGTAGAAAAAGTGTAACATGTCGCTGAGACATGTTACTATTTTCATCAATTATTTTGGAGCGTTACTTATTCGTCGGCTACTCCCACCTCTAATTCCAAATCCTGTTAATTCAAATATTAGGAACATATCGCTGATAGTTTTTTACTATCATTGAATGTCTATTTAAAACTACGATTCAAGGAATCGGCTGATTCATTCCTTCGATGAAAAGTTAGTCAGCATTCTCCTTTTTAATAATACACTGTGTGTGATTTTTAATTTTCTTCGCTGCTCTGCAGCCTGTACCTTCAGGACCGCTTTACAGACTTTACTCTACGGACCGTTTACGAGTTTTACCTCCACGGACCTACCCTTATGGACCTGACGGACTCTAAAGACCATCCACTCCACCGCACCATACAGCGTCCAAGCCCAGGCAACGACAGCTCAAGAACACTTGACTACAGCTGCGAGCTGTACGTCCCGAGTCTTCCCAAGATAAGTCCTTAACTTATTTTTGATATATATATAAAATATTGAAGTGGACATTTTTACTATATAACTAATATTTATTCGTATTTGTATCTAAAATATACGGTTTTCGTGAATTTATTATTGTGTGTCAAATGAATCCATTTGTCCCGAATTTTTGTGTGTTGATTCACCTTATCCCAATTGAGGTAATAAAAAATAGTGTAACTAAGGCCGAATTCACTACCTGAGCGGAGTCCCAAGGCCGGGTGTTTAGGTTGTGACAAAAGTTTTGAGCCATATGACCATATTACTATTGACGATCAGTTTGTTAGTTTTCGTGGAAAGTGCCCTTTTACGCAATACATTAAATCAAAGCCAGGTCGATACGGCATCAAAATATGGGCAGCTGCTGACGTACAAACTTCTTATCTTTGCAATCTTCAATTCTACATCGGAAAACTTCCTGGAAATTTATCAGGGGAAAACCAAGGCTATAGAGTCGTATCTGACTTAGTACAACCATATCACGATACTGGGAGAGGAATAACTACTGACAATTTCTTCACAAGCGTCCCTTCAGCTAACTATTCATTATCCAAAAATCTAACCTCATTGGGAACTATTCGTAAAAATGAACCTGATACTCCCGCAACCCTAAATTACACGTCTAGGCCAATCCACTCTTCTATTTTTGCTTTTACAAAGGATCTGACGATGGTTTCTTATATTCATGTAGTAGGAGGACAACTCGATGGCCGTATAGGTTATTTTTCCATATTATAGACATATGTACATTGAATGTTTATGTAATTAATATGGGAAAAAAACCATTCGGAAGAAAAAGAACTATGCCCGGCGACGTCTCTTCTCACTGCAACTAAGTGATGACTTGGCTCGAACTAATATGGAAAAAAGAGCACAATATAGGAACCATAAGAAGCACACAAATGCGGCTCTACGAGACTGTGAGATAGCAGAATATAGTGCCACAAAAGCTGTTGGAGAGCCAGCGAACCAAACCAGAAAAGGGGCAAGATGTTTCCAGTGTCCCAGATAATGTGACAAAAAAGTGCGATAATTGCAAACAATTTGTATGTCAAAATCATAAAATAAGCATACCATAGGTTAACAATGGTTAACCTTAGTAAATAGATTTAGCACTGTATATATTAAGACATTTTTATATTTTACCTTCATTCGTTTTGACAAAGCTACTGTGTTAGTGAAACGCGTCAACAAGTTTAAATTGAACATTAGTTCAAATAAATGAAGATTTAAACAAACTATATTGTTTTATTTCATCGTTAAAAATAGAATCTTTCTGTTTGAAAAATATTCCTAATGGGAGATGAACGAATATTTCTTACATAACTGGTATCAGCTAAACGAAAGTTGATCCTTATAAACATTTTCATTATAATTAACTTTAACTGCCATCTATACATTCTTTAACTTTAGTTATTGGAGATTCTGGGTCGGCATTCTTATTATTATCATTCCATTCACCCCCTAACTGATCCTCAGTACCTTGAACAACTAGAAAACATTAAGAGTTTTGTTGAAATATGTTACGTTCAGAAAAACGTCCAAATGATAAAATCAATCACTGTAATAAATTCCATAAATTTACGTTTAAAATATTGGAAGCTACGATGCAAATATGCAAACCGTTCGAGTATTTATACAGATTGGAAACACTTTCCTGAAAGAGAGCACATTTGCAAGGCATCGGTCGAGACAGGAAAGGAAAAACTTAAATATTCAATTTTCATCAAACGTTGATATAGGCATGTCAAAGTGTCGTTTCAAAATTAACTCAATTATCTTGTGTTTCAATTTTTCAACTAAATAAGAGATTATTTCATTGTTTGCTATTGTTATTATGAATATATTATGTTCGTCAATAAAGTAATGCATAAATTCATTCAATTAGATAAATGGATACTAAGATGAGAAAATTCCAAAATAGGTCGACTCTCGTTCGAAATTATCATTTTCAAAAGAATGATCTATGATACAGGGTGAATAATCTTGAGAGATCACGTCAGCAATAGTTTTATTAACTGCATACCACGAAGTCCTTTAAACGAATTCAATCACTACATGATTCATTTTTTAGACGCTTACAAAAATCTTCTGGTGATAAGAATGGATCCCTTCAATTGTGTGCGTTAATACCATAGGATTTGTTTTAATGGAGTGGGTTGTTTGAAGCTGGAGGTCTATGCCAACAAGCTTACAAGAACGTGAATGAGTAGGACACCAATTTTGTTCACTATATAAGTGAACGAATCCAAGAAAAGAGAGCTACGGAGAAACAAAACGAAAAAAACCCGCTTGTCTGTTTTGGAATCCAAATAGACAGAAAAAAAGAAAATCATAAATAAATTAGTAATGAAATGCAAAAAGATTATTATATGATCTACGATTACCAAAGTAAAGCTCTAAACTATGTTTAACCACTGATACAAGTGGATGGAACAACCATCAGAGCCGTCCTTGAACATATTAGGGATGAACACAGATATCCATAGGCGTTTTATTTTAAATAATTGTTAAAAACCGAAGCTAATTACCCTACTTTTGACAGAGAATTCTTCGCGGTTTTTTAGCAATGAACCAATGTTGTTGGTCGCTATCTCTTTTCAACATTATTAGGTTATAATTATGGCCCTCCAATGCATTTCAAACGAGGATATCAAGAAGAAAAAGAAGCAGTGAAGAAAAAGTAGGTGTTAGAACCACAACTATTCTAAAACCAATGAATAATAACTTTAAAATGTCATATAAACGAACTAATTCAACAAAAGAAGTTCAAAAGCGAATTTTCTCCTTCATTGAAGAAGTTTCAGACCATGCTGATTCCGAATACATATTTATACCCATGCTCTAGCAACAACTGTTCGTCCGCTGAATCTACAACGGATGGACGGACAACAGATAGAAGCCTTCGATAAGACTCCGATTTTTACCTGGAGTTCGTCAGTTCCTCTCTAAAAGGTGACAAATAACAAACTTTACGTTTAAATTGTTTGTCTATTGAATATTATCAATGAATTTTCAGTAAACTGAGTCTGTCTGAGAACAGCCATTATTCTTCTACGCAAAGGTGGTGAAAGCTGTTCAAGGCAATTATCGACCAACTAAAAAAGCAATTCAAAGAAATCTCGTATCTTTTCTTTGAAAATCTAATATTTAACCTTTATCAATTATTTATTAACTTGCCTCCTACATGCATACGTTATAGTTATACTTCATAGACAACTTAAAAACCTGATATGTAATAAATTAACGGGTACTTGAAATTTGGTTCAACTCATCCATTAAATTCGTTTCACAACATTTTCCTGACAGTATAACAACTTATAGGAAGTCAGAACATGTTTCGGAACAAGAGAAAATTCACCCCGAGTACGTCGTTACCAGTTGCCGTGTTTTCGAATCGCAAATTGAGCATGAAATAAAGATGGGACAGAAAGGTTCGTCTTTACGAATTATCATGCATGTTCCCCACAGTATTTTGTAACATATTTTCTCGCTCAATTGAATTTACTTGAAGATGAACGATCGTCTTTTAAGAATAATGGTGGAGGATTTTTGATAAGTAGTTAGATGTGGTTGATATTTCTGGAGCAAATAGTGAAACTAAGTTACATTCATTGAATATATATGATGGATGATACGTGAGATTCACAGATATAAAGATGCACTTTGGAAAGGTATTATATCTTTCTAATTTACAAGGTGCGCTGTTAAATCCAATACGACTCTCATAAATGTCAAATGTAAAAATATTATACCTCATACTCTTGAAATTTATAATATTCTATATTTTGTCACTTCTTGTCTTTGAAAGATAACACAAAATAGCTATACAATAATAGAATGCTGGTTGAGATGACAGAATATCCATGCAATGAAAATAACCATCAACTACCAAAAATAGTAATTCTGGAGACATGAAATCGAAGCGTATTATCGGCCCCCGCGTCCCGGCCATCACACTCCTAAGAATGTAGCTGCCGAGGCGCTGAAACGAATGGCCCATCTTTCTTTCGGCATGACCATCCAATATCCAGCGAGATCATTGCAAAGAGAACCCATCCCAATCGCCGCACTCCAAAAACAAGCCGAAAAAGAAGACCCTGCCTTGCTTTGAGATACAAAACAAGAATACTAATAGCCAAAAATAAATTTAAAATTAAAATTATGAATTCAAAATTAAATGAAAATTTCAATCGCAAAGCTAAGTCAGCATTACATATTTTTATGGAAAACATTTTTTGTTAGTGTGAGTCAAGTGTTGTGTGGTGTATGTGGTTGGTGTTGGTGTCATTGCACTGTAGGAATCCAAGTCTCGTCGTCCATAATCGTTTGATCTTCCAATTCAGTGAACTATTTCAATATTTGAATATCATTTAGGTCTAGGTCTGTGGGAGGATATTGTTTCCCTATAAGTCTCAGCCTACTCATAAATTTAGTTCTAGCGTTTAATCTAGTGGTTAGTGTACAATTGTTCATTAGATGATTTTGATCTTCACTTACATTGCACTCCTTACACTTACCGTCTGTGTCCCTTAATTTAAACCGTTGGTGATACTGTGCCATGCGTCCGTGTCCCGTAAGGAGTTACGTTGTTTTCTAGGTGAACAGAGGTTCTGATCTCCCCACTGTTTTGATCATCGGATAAGTTTTCCTGCCTGTGTTTGAAGTGTCCAATTTGATTTGCCACGTTGTTAGTTTAAGTTTCTTTCTGTTTTGCTATGTCATGTTTAGCGATATGCGTTAGTATACTGCCGCGGTGTGTGTGAGGGTGTGTGTGTGTGTGTGTGTGTGTGTGTGTGTGTGCGTGTTTAGCGAGCTTATCAGCTGTTTTCATGCCAAGGTTATTTCTGTCTGTTTCCACTACGTTGTAAAAGATTTCGTATTGTATAATTGTTTCTAAATTATTTTTCATTGTTATAATCGTCTTGTCTATGTTTGTGATGTTGGCGAGTTGTTGGGTGATTGATGTAGAGTCGACGTTAAAGTTTATGTATTTATTATTGTATGCTTATATGTTGTTAATGATTAAGTATGTCGCTGTCATTAGTGCGATCGTCTCCAGTTTGTTTATGTCGACTGAGGTGTTTACTTTGTATTTGTGGTGCCCTGTTGTATAATGTTTGTGTATGTATATGTCTATGCTTTTATCTGAGTCTTTAATACTTGCGTCAGTGTAGATCTGTACGTCTGGTGTGTGGTCAAAGTGTTTTGTGGTGATTGATCCCGCAGTGGGATGTGGTAGGTCTTTTGTGCGTATGCGTAGGTTCTGTAATGTTTGTATGTTCTCATTGTATGTTCTGTGTAGATCTGTACGTCTAGTGTGTGGTCAAAGTGTTTTGTGGTGACTGATCTTGCATTGTCGGCTTCTCCGCTTTTCCGCATATCTCCTGAGCGTGTTAGGTTTGCGCCCCACAGTCGCGACCAGCTATGACGAAGAATTTGTGCCCTATGTCTGCCGATTTTTGGCGATTTTCTTTGATGTGTTCTAACCATAGCTGGCTTGTGTCGATAGTTAGTCCGAGGTAGTTGATGTTGTCATTAAATAATATGTTGCCGTCGTGTATCTTAAGTCTGGGTGGTCGTGTTTGTTTGTGTGGTACAAACATGGCTACCGTTTTGGTGTCATTGTAGGTCAGTTTGTTTTTCATAACCTAGTGCTCGCACGCCGACCAGTCGTCCACTTTTGCTCGATAGTTTGTAGCGAATTTCCTGATAGTAGGATCATCTGGTCGTCAGCGAACGCCTGGATCAGGTCGTTGTCGTCAGTGTGTCCTGTGTCGTGTATGGTTTTGAACCAGATTTCCATAAGGAGAAGCCAAAGGATGGGTCCAAGACTCGACCCTTGTGGGCAGCCACGTTCTGTTGTGTCGTCTGTCTGTATTTGTATATTGTGTAGAAAGTCTTGATGTTCTCTGGTGTGTTTTCTGTGTGTAGTAAGTGTATTATTGCTGGTATCCAAGCCGAGTTGAACGCATTTTGTAAATTAAGTTGATTACGACTGTGTGTAGTTTTCTGTTTTTGTTTAATGTGATTGTGACTTGTGTGATTGCATGTATTGTGGAATGTCCTTGTCTGAAGCCGTACTGTTTGTCGTTAAGTTTATTGTTCGTCTCTAGATATCATTTTCTAAAGGACTTTACCGAGAGCCGATAGAAGGCAGATCGGCTGTTTGTCCCACCATATCCGCCCTCTTCCACCTCTCGGGAAAGGTTCCTGTTTGCCAGCAGACGTTATATAATGTAGTCAGTAGTTCTGGGTGTTCGTCATGTATAATGTTCAGGATCTCTTTGCTGATACCGTCGGTCGTTATGGCTTTTTTGTGTTTCATGCTTTGAGTGTCATTGTGATTTTGTCTTGTGTGAATGTGCGATAGTCGCGTCCTGTGCTTGTGTCGTTGATGTGTCGTCTAAGTACTGTGTGTTCACCTATGTCATTATATATGTGGTCCTTAGGGAAGTATTTGTTATGTAAATATTGGATAGTGTCTGTGTCCTGTCAGTTGTCCCGTTCCCATCGTCTTTTTCAAGTGTCGTTGATGTATTTAGTGTTTTTTGTTTGTTCCTAATGATGTAAACTACTTCCCAGGGGTTGTCTGGGTCATTTATTGTGGAGAATATCCTTATGGTATTCTGTTTAGTGTGTTTAATTAAGTTTTTGTAATTTCGTCTTTGTGTGATGTATTCCTGCTCTGCTCTCGCTCTCCTCAGCTAGTCGTGTTTCCTCTGGAATTCCTTCCTGAGAGGGTTTTTGTGTTTTCTTTGTGTATTTAGGTTTTCATTTCACCAAATTTGGTTTCTCTTGTTGTATTTGTGTTTAGTCTGAAACGTGAGTTTTGTAATTTTGTCTGTTAGTTCTTGTACTTGTCGATCTGAGGCTCCCACAGCAGGCCACAGCGTTTGTTTTACCAGGTCACTTAGCTTTACTATGTTTGTATTGTTTATGTTGAGCCTCGACGGGTGGCGGCAGATTTCAGTTAGTGTTTTGTTTCCAATGGTGTATGTAATATATTGGTGGTCGCTAAGTGTCTCTTCCTCTGCTACTATCCCGTCATTTGGTATAATCTGTTTTGTCATAGTTAGGTCAGTCCAACTTCTCCCCCTATTGAAAAGTTGGTGGGATGGCATCTGTAAAAGTCGTTTTTTGTCGTCCAGTCCATTATGTCTTGTCTCCTGTCGTTGCTCGTCGTGCCTCCCCAGCTGGTATGTTTGGCGTTTGAATCACCTGCTATGAGCGCCTTAGTGTCATGTTCAATGTATTGTTTGTGTGTGTTGTGTTTTCCAAATTGGTTAATGTGATTCTATCTTTGCCCATGTCTGAGTGTATTGTCATTGTGTTTGTGTCCGTTCTTTGTCTTATGAGTGTGGTTTTGTGTACGTGTTTGTTGCTGACAAGGATTGGAGCTTTCGAGTTTCCGTCTTGTGAAAGGACAGTAGAAAGTTGTGTTTGTCCCAAGTTATTGCCTGGTTCCTGCAGGAGTGCAATATCGATATTATCTGATGTTAGTTTATGATTAAGTTGGTCGGTGGCTTGGATTCCTCTTCCTGCATTGAACTGTAAAATTTTGTACATTGTGGTGTTGGTGTTTGTTATGTAAAAGTAGTGTTAACTGATGGTTGAGTGGTGTGTGTATTGTTTGTTTGTGTTGATGTGTTTACTTTTGTGTTTTGTGCTCTTTGTTCAGTTATATTGTGTTTGGCGTCTCGTCTCCTCCAGTTTTATTTTTGTAAATTGGGCAGTTAGGGTCTCGTGCTTGGTGTCTTCTGGGTATTAGCCTCATCATCTCGCAACTTATGCAGTTATATAGGTCAGTATTGCAACAGCTGGCTTCATGTTTCTTGCCACATTTAGGGCAGGTCTTTCCTCACCAAATATTTTGCCACATGTCCGTACCTGCAGCAGCGATTACACATCGTTCCTCTCATATACTCTTCTACGGCGACCTTGGTCAGGTCGTAGTAAATGTAGCCTTCTTTGAGAATGTCTTTCAGAAGATCCGCCGGACGTTCTACTAGTACGTCCTCCTTCAAAGGATTTCTGCATTGTTTAGCTGTTACGATCTTCAGCTTTGTTATTTTGTCTGCGTGTTTTTGAGCTAGGTTTTCAATTTGAGTGACAATTTCGTCACTCGGATCGTCCTCTTTTTGTCCCCTTGGTATACCCGTTATAACTATTATCGGGTCACGCGTTTTTGTTGCATCCCTTGTCTGCAGTTTTTGGCAGTTCGTCGTCTTTGCTAACATCTCCTTGTGCATGTTTCCGTCTCTAGTCGTAAGTATAACCGTATTGGGGTCCCTTGTCCTCCTAACGATTATATTTTGGAGGTCGGTTGGCTTAATAATTGTTTCCAAATCCTCCATGGTTTGTCCCATTTCGCCTTCTTTCATTTTTACCATAGTGTCGTACTGTTTGTCTTTTGGTTTTGGCGAAGTCCATGTTGGTTGCGGCCTTGTGTCAATTGGGGTCTTGCTGTTTATTTGGGCATATGTTTTTTTGGGTGGTAGGGCTGGGTACTCAGTTTCTAAGGTCCTATCTGTCGTATTTATTTTTACCATCGGTGAGATTGTATTGGCCTGGTCTTCTTTAGGATCTGTTACTATTACTTGTGTGAGGGTCTGTTTCAATTTTTGTATGTCTTTTGTCAAGTGATATTTTGTCATGTTAATGATATCAGACTTGAGGTCACTAATTTCTACTTCTTGGATGAATAAGTGTCCTTTAGAGTGACGGAGATCTTACCCTTACCTTCAGGTGTGGTCCTTGATACTGCTAGTGTTATAACATTTTTTAGTTCTCTGATGTTTTGGTGGTTGTCAAATGCAATATCTTTGATGCTCTTCCTGGTCTTTTTGTTAGTTGTTTTTGTAGTTTCTTCTTCCATGCTCTCATCGCCGTCTTCTTCTCTACCTCTCTTCAGGTCGATATCGTCTCTTACGATGTCCCCTACACTCATGGATCGGTCTCAGGGTGGCGATCTTCCTAATGATGCTCTCGGTAGAGAAGGGTGATTGATCTAGTCCATTTTAGCGCTTGTTACAAGTTCGTGTGTCTGTTGTTATGGGTTATACAATTTTGTGTAAAAATGGTGAATGCGGTTAAAGACGGATGCGCCCAAAATTGGTGGAAGCGTCGCAAAAAGCTTTTTTCGGATTTTGGCGATCCAAGGACCTACCGTTAAAGAGTTATGGGCTTTCCGTCTACTGGTTATTAATTTTATGTCCTATTGTTAAATATTGTTTAAAACTTAGCCTAGTATTATTAAAACTAAATCAGTCTGTACCTGCCCCTATAACTAGTAATGTACAAAAAAAATGGATTTCATTCAAATAACTTAAAAGAAATAATTTATATTGTTATTTAAAATGAAGCAAAACGAGCGATTATTGAATGCGATGTAAAAAATTCTTTTTGATGAGTACATATGGTGGAGATTAAAAGGTTTGAGTTCGGTGCCCTGATCAACTGGACATCTTCAATATGCCAAAAATAAATTATCTGGAGATAGACTTGATGTTCATCTGATAAGTGAGACGAAATCTGATACTGAAATATGAAATGTGATTGAAAATTAAAAATTAAAACAATTATTTTACGAAAGAAAATTTGAAAGTGCAATTAGGATATGATTTTTGAGTTCGTCGCTCCTACGAACTGGCCATCTACCGTCTATCAAAGATAAAAAATTTGGAGACCATCTCGATGATCCCCTAGTTAGTGTGCCGAAGTCTATAGATATCAATTAGTTTTGATTAAATAAATGAGACTAGTCAACGTCGACGACATCTTTTGCCTAATCAAAGGCTACACAATAACAGCTCAACATATTTTTAAGAACATCAATAACATTCACCTTAATATCTACTTCACCTTAGAAATTGAAAAGGATGGATGACTCAGCTTCCTTGACCTCTACATACGCAGTTGCGGGTCTAGGTTCGGCTTTGGTGTTTACAGGAAACCTACTCAAATAGACCACGCTATACATACCCATTGAAACCACCCTCTTCAGCACAAAATGATTGCTTTCAATTGTTACATTTACAGACTCTTTAATATACCTTTAGAAACGTCAGAGTATAACAACGACCTTCACACAATTAAACAAATTGCTGTTAACAATGGATATCACCCTCTATTATAGAAAATCTTCTGCAAAAAACATAGCCAATTAGCCTATCCATCAATCACAAACAGTAATATTTCATATGTATCAATACTGTTCATAAACCCTAACATGTCTCATAAATTAACCAATATTTTCTGAAATTTTTCTAACAATGTATATATATCATAAAACTTCAAATTCTTTATATAATGAATTATTTAACTATAAAGACAATATAAAAAAATTGTCAAAATTAGCATTTATGTGGGAAGGACATATAGAGCCTCTAGAACGTACTAATGCCGAGCAAAAGTTTCATGTAATGTTTAACCAAGTCAAAGTTGTTGCATTAGATATGGGTATGGACTTGAAATTTTTTAGACTGTGATCCAAACAAAACAACAGAAGCAATGCTCCAAGTATATCCAGTGAGTACGCTGATGGGATCAGTCAAGATGGTCACATAGAAAACCACTACAGAGTAAACTTATTTCTTCCTTCTATTGATTTCAACATTTCGCAACTCTAAGAAAGATTCAAAAAGCACAAAGCTGTTTTTGCAAGTTTTCAATGTTTGTTTGGGCTTGAACTTAACAGCGAAACTAAAACAAAGCTAGATGCTACAGTTGGGTTTTATGCAAATGATGTGTTATCAAGCAGCGATGACACTTATGTCGAACTAAAACTGTGGAGAGAATAGATTGATCGAATAGAAAATCACAAAGTATCAAAGTTCGCTGTTACCAGCCTTGATGCTTATGACAAAACAGTGTACTCTTCCATCTACCAGCTGTTGAAAATCCTGTGCATTCTTCCTATGACGACATGGTCTCCAGAGAGGTCCTTTTTAGACTGAAGTGAATAAAAACATGCCTCAGGAATTCTACTGGAAAAGTAAGTGTTGCCTTGTCTAGCTATTTTTTAAGGGATTCTATCAAAAATTGAGAATTTTAGCTATTTTCGAATGTTAAAAGTTTTTAATTAGGTTTCAAATAATGTTTCAACAAATATACTGACAATCAAATATAACAAAACTTACATTTCAAAAAATTTAACTATTAATAATATCATTAAATTATTGCTATAAAATAATTTTTAGTTTTGAATCGGATTTTATAAGGTTGATTTGTTACAGACACGATTAAATTGACTCGCCATGTCTATTCATCGAGAAATTGATGTCACTGTGAAAGAAGTAATAGAGGACTTTGCAAAGAAACCTAGGGAATTTGATTTTGTAATTTAAGCTGATTACAACAAGTGAGTGTAATGTCTATGCTTTAATATTCTTACTACTTAGGGCTAGTATCACTGAAGGAACTGCTTTAGTTATTCAGAGTTCTCTAACAACTTAGCAATTGAAGGGGAACACAATAGTTTTACAGGTCGCAGTGTGCACATCCTCACAACTGCTACATTTGTACATAGGGCTAGTGTAAGCTTGTTTTGTAACGTTTTATGTGTAGACAAACTAATAACTGATAGCCATTCTCCAAATGCTAAACCGTGTTAAACATATTATTATATTATTTTTTGTTTAACTTATTTTTTCATAAAATAATTTCAGTTTTGAATGAAATTTTACAAAGTTAATTTGTTACAGAGGATAAAGACGATTTAGTGGACGTGGCATAATGTCAATTTATCAAGAAATTACTATTCTCGACCAAAAAGTTTTATTCCTACATTATACTTAATAATTGTATTGAAAAAAATACGTTTTCAAGAGTATAAATTCGTCTCCCTTATCAGATGGTTATCAAATCTATCTCCAGATTTATTACTTTTGGTAGATATAGAATGTCCAGCCGATCAGAGCAACGATTTCAAACCTTTTAACCTCAACTAAATTTACTCTCAAAAACATTTTTTTATATCGCACTCAATTATTAAATTTTATTATTCAATTATGTTTAATATTTCAATGTGACAGGTCGGCACCTTCACTGGATGAACATTTAGTCTGTCACCAGAATTACTATTTTTGGTAGATGGTGGATGTATATCCGGTAAGGATGACGAACTCAACAAGCGGTTGACAGAATTACACCAACGATGTTTGTCTATGTTCCGACAAATCAGAACCCACTTGATGGAACGTCACGTCAATCAGAAACATTAAGTTTCTTTCTAAAGCTTTTTTCTGGAAACGACTTGGCAAAATGGAAAAATGTGTCGTTTAATATTAGTAAATATATGTAATATTAAAACCAATTTTATTATTTAACAATTTTAAACGATTTTATATATGAAATCAACGTTACTTGTTTATCAAATAGTGTATCTTTGGAAACCCTAGTCTTGTAAATTGACAAGTAGGTATAACTTTTATACATAATCATCAATTCTTACCATTAAAAATCTTTGTAGTGACCGTACTGAAATGGCATTCCGCCGAATGCGCTCTGCAAATTAAATTCAATAAAGTGTGCGCAATAGTTCAAAAAAGTTGTTTCCTTCAATGGAATTCTGAAATACTTATCTTTTGTACACAGAGCTGTAAATCTAAAAACAGAAGCATTAGGAAATGGGCGTCAATGAAATGGATGAATTGAAAGAACTAGGAATGAAAAATAGCGAGTATTAGAGATGAGATTAGAGAGAACTGATCACTATTTACAAGAGAACGCCAAAGATGTAACTCTTAAATGAAAAACATTGAAGGAGATCATGAGCAGATCTTCACTGAATATACATAACGATAGGTATATGTACGGTGGCAAAAGAAATATTTTAATTTACGAATTGGAGATAAACTATAGACACATACTAATTTAACCCTTTAAGGGGCAGAACTATTTTTGGCTGAAATATTTGTTTCTCAATGGGGAATAGTATTCGAATGATGGTCAGTATCCATGAAAAAATGTAAAAAATTCTTTGGAAAACCAATATGGCAGCCAAGCGTGGTAGATATTGCTACCACTGGGCGTTAATGATAACCGTAAACACAAATTGGGCACTGGTATGTATAGCTACCGTAAGTAAAAGGTTTATTTAAGAATTAAAGTTTATTGCACGAAATTCAAAATAAAAATACACTTTCTAAAAAAAATTAACTAAAAACTTCAAAAATGTGTACAGTAATTATGAATCATTTCAGATGGTAGGGGGCGAAACAATCCTTACACAAAGCAACTTGACAGATCTGACATATTATATTGGAACGCATTTGCTTTTTTTATGAGCTACATAGAACACATCTCGATAAGTCCCTTTGATTGGAAAATGGGAAGATGTGTCCATTGGAGAATTCTGTCTTCGAGGACCTGATTTCTGCCTTTGAGTGAAGTTACCGATAAGTTTATTTGCTAGAATGTTGCGAAACTGTAACGCGGTTGGGGGTTTGATACTTGGTTGTTTCTTATTCAACGTTTCTTTATACAATATATAGCTATTAACAATTGATGCGTCAATCAAATAATAGAAGATTTTCATCCACCAACGTTTGGATCCCCACGAAATTGAGTAATAGGCATGATGTGGATCAAAAGGATCTACTCCCTCCATGTATTGATTATAATCAGCTACAGACTGGGAGCACGGTACTTTTACCCTTTCGCCTATTCTATTTGTTCGTAGAACTTCTGGTACTTCATTATAGATGTGCCTGTTACTCAGTACAGGTTTTTTCCGCGATCTTTCCATTTACAGGTAGATACATCACCAGAAGCAACATAATCAGAGCAAGTCGCCTATCAGGCAATAAATGTTGCTTTGTTAAATGTTTACGATCCATTCGAAAAGTTCCGCAAGCAAATAGATCTTTTTCTAATAATTTCTGCATGATGGGAATTGTAGTATAGAAATTATCAAAATAAAGGCAATAACCTCTATTGTAAAATTTGTCTTCTAATTGCAACACAACCCGTTCACCCAACTTACCATCTTTTTGTGTATCAGTTTTACCTTGATAGATCTGAAAATTGAGTTTTAGAACACGCCATTGCCCATATTTTGATACCCCGTTTGATGGGCTTCATAAGCGTGTACTGCTTCAAGGTTGTGCGTTCCTTGAAAGAACACATACTCTCATCAATAGAAACGTGCCTGTAAGATGTAAAAGCACTATGGAACTTATTGGTTAGATGGGCCACCAACGGTCTAAGTTTGTATAACTTATCTAACGCAGGTGTATTAGGTTTGTGTATTTTCTCATTATCATGCAGATGCAGGAAACGAAGAATTTTCGAGGAACGTTTCAAGGTAAATACTTTTGTAATACGTTAAACATGAGAATTTTCATCTTTGGACCAATACATTCTCAAACTGGGCAGTCTGTGGAAACCCATTATCACTAATACTCCTAGAAACGCATGCAGTTCTTCTGAATTCAACCCTAGATGTGTACCGTTTTGTGTAGCATATACATCTGATTCGTCGATAACTTTCTGACAGATCTCCTCGTCGACATGAACTCTAAAATAATCTGTAGGTTTGAAAGAATCAACTTCAAAATTCACAATTGAATATTCTTTGAATATATAACTTGTGAATTTGAGATTTTGTGTTCCTTATTTGAACCACTTCAATGACTTATCAGAATGGTTGACTCGTGAACTCAATAATGGAGATCCCAGTTTATCTTGTCATTCCTCCTCCACCTCATCTTCTCGTTCCTCCTCGGAAGATGATTCGCCACCTTGAGAAAACAACCTGGCAATCTTATTTGGCGGACGAGTGTCATTATCTTCTAATACATAATCAGAATCAGCATCATCGTTATCAAATTAATCGCTGCTACCCCCATTATTTGATAGAAATGATTTCCTGAGAACGCTCTTTCTCAAGTTTGTACCGGTTGAAGTACACGGCTGAATATCACGAACAGGTGACAAAGACGCTATCCGTGATGATGAACAGCTATCATATTGTAATACATCTTCCGCATCTTCAGCTCCATCAAAATCAGATGCACAATATTCCATGTCGCTCAAATTGGCAGATTCTTCCTACAATTCGGCTTGAGTTAAAGGTCGATATCTGGACATGACTGAAAAAAATACAAGTCTCACCAATAATTTCCTGAAACTGATACAAATATGCGACCGCTCATATTAGCATCAGTAAAAAAAACTACATATTTTAATTTTGCCCCGTTTTCAGCACCATGTCATCATAGCAAAACTACACGTTTCAATTTTGCTATATTTTTCCAGCAAAATTGTAAACGCGCCACTGTACTTTTGTGAATAATTTCCTAGCGGACCAACTGGAATGTATTACCTTGTACATTAATCCAGGGATTCCGAAACTGATGTGTTAAATTTTTCAAAATAAATAAACCTAGCTTACTTAGATAAATGTTTTAAATGAAACTCACGGTTTCTAGTTAATTCCACAATATAATAAAAATTGTTGAAAATTCTAAAAAATTGACAATTGTTTCGAGAAATCAATATCATCGTCAGAATGACAGAAGTTACATTACATTTGATGCCTACCTGATGTTTAGTAATTAGTTTTGGCTAGACCAAGAAGTGACCTAACTTGTGATTGACTTATTATATGTAAATAGAAAAAACAAGAGGATGTGATATTACAAATATTGAAGCTTAGATATTATTAGCCCTATGGTGATATCCTGGTTATCATTTCTCCAATTGAGATCAGTATAACTGTGCAATGATATAGAAAACCAGGAAAACTATATCTGCTGATCTTTACAATTATCACTTAAGAAGATAGTTTATTAGTGGAGAACTCCCTAGATTTAACTGTTCATTGACAACTTCATATTGTGGGTTTCTTAAATGTCTTCTTATTTCCAATTCTTGAGGGAAATCCAGTTCTTGTTTCTTTTCACAAATATGCAGCACTTCTAGTTTTATGTTAGGTGTCAATGAATGATTGGTGCCAAGTAGATGTTTTGCGTAGTGGGATTTATCTGGTTGTTTTAATCTGTATGCTCGTAAGTGTTCACAGTATCGGATTTCAAAATTCCTAAGGGTCTGACCCAAATAGACAGCATTACATTCTGGACATTTGAGTTTATATATACCTGACTTCTTTAATAGTGGTATTTTTGTTTTTACATTCAACAATTTTGTACTAACGTTACTTTCTGTTTTAAAAGGAATTGTTGTATTTGTTGCTGAAGATATTATCTTTGAAATATTATTAGAAATATTTCCTGCATATGTGATGGTTTAATAAGTTTTTATTTCATCAGTTTGTTTAGGAAATATTAGTTGTAATGCCACTTTTTCATCTTTTTTATTAATTAGCTTATTTATCATAACTAATGGATAACCGTTGGATGTTGCTATTTGTCTAATTGTATGAATCTCTCTATCAAAATTACATTTGTTCATAGGAACTGAAGAAGCTCTATGTATCATTGAATTATATGCCGCTAGTTTATGGGACATGGGGTGATTGGAATTAAATGGAATTGTCACAGTGTTGGTTTTCGGTAAATTGAATAATCAAGTACATTATTAACTCTTTGCATTTTTAAATCAAGAAAATTGATTGAGCTATTTCCGTCAATTTCTAATGTAAATTTAATTTTTGGGTGTAAATTATTGATATGGTTGAAAAATACATCTAATTGTCGTTCACTACCCATAAAACAAGCTAATATGTCATCTACATATCTATACTAAAATAAAACATTTTTCGAAATATTACTTTCAAAGATCTTTGATTCTAAATAGTCCATTAAAATGTTTGCCAAAATAGGTGATATAGGGCTTCCCATTGGTAAACCTTCATTTTGAATATATATGTTATTGTCAAAAGTGAAATAATTCTGATTATTGCATACATCAAATAAATTAAGTATATCTGATATTATTCCTGGATTAATATTTCCAACTTCTTGTAATTTTCTTATAAGTATTAGGCATTCTTTAGTAGGAATTTTAATGAACATATTAGTAACATCGAACGAAATGAGTTTATAGTTATCTTGCAAGTTGATTGCTTTCAACTTTTTGATTAGTTCTATTGAATTTCTAATTGAGCACTGAGATTCATATCCGTAACTATTAAGTATACTGTAGAGTCTCTTTGCCAATATATTATTAGGAGCATTAACATAAGAAACTACAGGTCTAATTGGTTTCGTTATTGTGTGTAATTTAACGGTTCCATATAATTGTGGACCATGAGGATTCTTATCTATGATAGACCTTTTTTCGTAATCACTTCAAAAATAATTTGAATAATTAACAATATCCCTTACATTGTTAGAAAACTTTTTGTTGGGTCTGCTTTAAGAACTTTTACATAGCTAGATTCTATAAAGTTATATATTTTGGAATTGTAATTTTTAGTTGTCAAAATGACCGTTGTGTTGATCCCCTTATCAGATTTTGTAACTGTTAGGTTATTATCTTCTACCTTCTTTTTGATTGCATTTAAAACTGTAATGTCATTTTTTGTTTGACGTTTAACTTTTGAAGGTTCAATATTCATGATTAATTTGGCAATTTTTAATTTCTCATAGAGAAAATTATTTGAATTAGATTTTAAAGCTATTTCTGACTATGGAGCTATAATTTGTTTAATATTATTCGTAAATTTTGGCGGTATGCTGTACTTTAAACCTTAATTTAAAAATTCTATTTCACTATCTGTAAAATTTGTGTCTGAAAGGTTTTCAAATCGTGGCGCAAAGTGTGTTGGTATGTAGGTACTTACAGTTTCATGATGTTTAGAGTATTGAATACTATGTTGTGTGTGTTCAAGATTCTGTAGCTTTTTTCTTGTTTCTTGAATTTCTTATGCTTCATCGTGCTGACACTTTATCTAATTTTGTCATCCAAACAGTCAAATTCTACTGGATGTGATTGAAATGTGAGTTCTGAATGTACAACTTTTATGTAGTTGTCTAAGGAGTCTCTAACTTTGAACCATTTCTTACATTCTCCTTTTATCCAAACTCGTTGAGAACATTTTATAGCTTTTTGTGCTTGTGGTGTTTTAGTGTGACATTTTATATTCACATAATTTGGTATTACCTTTTCCTCAGGCATTCTTGTTTAAACCAAATGTTTGGTGATGTTTTGTAACGTTTTTGTAGTAACTTCTGGTACAGTCGGGTCGAAGCTTCTCTAGAAGATTTTTCAATGAAATTATCTGTATCGACCCTTACTTGGCGGAATCTACTCATATTAGTGTTTTAAATGAAACTCACGGTTTCCAGTTAATTCCACAATATAATAAAAATTGTTGAAAATTCTAAAAAATTGACAATGTTTCGATAAATCAATATCATCGTCAGAATGACAGAAGTCACATAACATTTGATGCCTACCTGATGTTTAGTAGTTAGTTTTGGCTAGACCAAGGAGTGGCCTAACTTCTGATTGACATAATATATGGTAATAGAAAAAAGAAGAAGATGTGATATTACAAATATTGAAGCTTAGATATTATTAGCCCTATGGTGATATCCTGGATATAATTTTTCCAATTAAGATCAGTAAAACTGTGCAATGATATAGAAAACCAGGAAAACTATATCTGCTGATATTTACAATTATCACTTAAGAAGACAGTTTATTAGTGGAGAACTCCCTAGATTTAAATGTTCATTGACAACTTCATATTGTGGATTTCTCAAATATCTTCTTATTTCCAATTCTTCAAGGAAATCCAATGCTTGTTTCTTTTCACAAATATTCAGCACTTCTAGTTTTGTGAATAAATATCAACAAAAAACTTACCTATTGAGTATAATCACAGAAATGTAATAAAAACACAAATTTTAGGCTTAAAATGATTAAAAACTCAACAACACTCTATCATTAGTAGACGTGAATGGACACTGGTAACCAATGCTACCGCCACATAGTTATTGGCGCCAATCTAAGCACAACTGCGGCTTCGGTGTATATAGCTACGTCAAAAGCATTCTGTGCTACGGTTGGTGACTGTAGAAACAAATTTGCTTGACCAGTCGTGGGATTATAGTCTATATTGAATAATGCTATTGCTACCAGTACCCGTTAATGGGTTGATCACAATTGCGGAAAGGACAATTTATTTTGAATAGATATCCGATACAAAGGAATTATAACAATGAGGATGATGAATTATATCCTAGAAGCTTTAAGAACACGTAAGAGCCTTGAGACTTGAATAACCAACCTTACGAAATGTTTCAATATTGAGAAGCAAAACAACCAAAAATTTTTGACTTATTTGGGAGATTTCATTAACTAATAAAAAATACAAACAGACCGGAGAATAAGCGTTTAGCAAATTCATATTGGCGAAAATAGCAGGAAAAATTCAATAAATAGGATAGTAGCTAGACTTTCGTGGCAATATATCTGTGATTGACGCCATTCTGAATGTCGAACACACACTATTTTTTGATACTTTAACACGCCTGCACATCACAAACGAATGATTCAATTCTATTTCGATTGAATTGATAAAACATGATAGGAATGACAGAATTAATATAGTGTAAATCATCTAATAACAAAGAAACTCCATAAAACTGGATAAAATTGTTTCAAGCCAATAAAAACGCAGATTACACAACGGAGGAATATTTATGTGAAACAATTGACACAAAGACTCGTTTTGTAATACGATTGCAGTTTGCTTCTCTTAAGAGAAGTAGGCAATCAGCTGGGGGTGATTTATTTTCATCTGAGTTCTGAGTATAATAATTTCCTGAATTGTTTGAATTTTTCTCAATCTTAATACATTTTCTTCCAAATTTCAATTTACTATTCGTGATATTTTCATTCTGTGATTTTGAATCATCACATGATTCAATGTTCACCTTAAGATCACGTTGTAATATTAGCCACTCGTGGTCTTGTATTTGTCATCAGTTTGGACAGCATATCATTTAATTGATAATTTTCAATTCCAATTTAAAACATGTAAAAATATAATTGTACACCCTTATTATAGGGTTAATATTTGTTGTAGTTACGCTAAAATATTAAGTTTAGGCCAGTCATAAGGTTGTTGACACTTTTATTTTTTTTAAAAGATGAAGAATTTTGACAGTAAACTATTTGATGAACAGAGGAACATCTCAAAAGCTAGATAAAACGCCAGCAGAAATTTGGTATGATTTGAAACCAAATGTGACTAATTTCAGAATTTTCGGATGTATGGCTTATTGTCATAAACCAATGGAATGTGAAAGCAAGTTTGACTCTAAAGTGAAGAAATGTATAATGTTGTGGTATGCTCAGACGGAATATAGGCTATGGGATTTAGAAAAT
The DNA here is from genome assembly GCA_963921935.1 of Galeruca laticollis. Taxonomy (NCBI): domain Eukaryota; kingdom Metazoa; phylum Arthropoda; class Insecta; order Coleoptera; family Chrysomelidae; genus Galeruca; species Galeruca laticollis. Next base: position 153,648,931 of record OY998177.1, read on the forward strand.
CACAAGTTAATTATTGCAAGAGATGTCAAGTTTAACGAAAATGTGTTTTGGTATAGAGGAAATTAATGTATGGAATATAGTGAATGTTTTAATGAGACAAAGACAAATGGAGAAGTAGAGGTAGGAAGCAGGGAGACTGATAATAATGATAGAAGGAATGAAGATAAGATTGATATTGGGAATGAATCAGAAAATAAAAGAATAGTTAAAAACCGGCCAGGTTATATATGGCCTTCGATGCATGTAGTTTTGTTGAGAATGTTCCCACAAACTTAGAAGAGACAAGAGGTAAGGTAGATAGAGATAAATGGCTAGAATCTGTAGAAATAGAACTGAAAGCTATTACATTGAATGAGACATGGGAAAAAGTTGAGAAACCAGTAAATAATCAAATTTTGAGATACAAAATGGGTATTTAATTTTAAGCCTATGGAAGAAAATGAAATAGATTAGTTTACGGCACGATTGGTAGTAAGAGGTTTTGCACAAAATGGTTCAGAATATGATGAAAGTTACTCACCTGTGGCGAAAATGACGACTATAAGAGCATTATTAATTTTGGGGAATCAACTTGCATATTTTTTCCACCAATTGGATGTGGAGACTGCTGTTTTGAATGGATTTGTTAATGAAGACATCTACACCTACCCCCCCAAAAAATATGTTTTTATACTAAAAAATCTTTATATGGTCTAAAACAATTCTCCAAGTGCTGTAATGATGAAGTAAATAAGTTTTTGTTGAAAACTGGTTTTTGTCGTTCAGAAAATAATTTTTGCTTTTATATACTCAATATAGAAAATTAGCAAGAGTTGTACCTACTTATATATGTAGAGGATATAATTTTATGTGGGTCCAATGAGGAGCAAATCAATTATGTTGAAATGAAACTAATGAACAAGTTTAAGATGGAAGAAAAAGGATGTTTAACGTATTTTCTTGGATTGGAAATATATTATGATAGAGAGTTTGTCAGAAAAAGTATATCAAAAATCTTTTAAGAAAATTTAACATGGAAAACAATGGTTGCTTAACATCAATAGAAAAACATCTTAAACTTGGACTTTGTGATGAAACAAATAAAACCTCAAAACCGTTCAGAGAATTAGTAGGTTGTTTAATGTACTTGATGTTGGGAACCAGATTGGATATATGTTTTGCTGTTAATTATTACAGTAGGTGTCAAGATAGAGCTACATATGAGGTTTATAATCATTTAAAGCGTGTTTTAAGATATTTCAAATCAAAATTTTCTGTAGGATTAGAGTATAGTAGGAATAGGAAAGACATATGTTGTTATGTTGAAGCAGATGGGGGAAACGATAAGTTAGACAGAACATCCTTCACTGGATATCTTTTTAAGGTTATCGGAAATACTTGTTGGACAACTAAGAAGCAAACTTGCGTATCGCTCTCAAATACAGAGGCAGAATTGGTAGCACTCTGTGCATCTGTTTTTGAAGGTTTATAGTTGAAAAAACTTTTCTTAGCCTTAGCTATTAATTTTAGTGAGATCAGCTTTTATGAAGACAATCAGGGTTGCTTAGCATTGGTTGAAAATCCAGCGAATGATAGGAGAGTGAAACACATGGACTTTAATTCCAATTTTCTATTGGAAAATGTTATAAATGACAAAAAAGCATTAAATTATATTGATACTGCTAATCAACAAGCTGACATCCTCACAACCTGTGAATTTATTTGCAAAGTTTTTCCAATTAATTAACTTCTGTAATTTTATAGGGTAGTTTCGATAATAGCCTAGTGGCTGTTTCCAGAAAAATACGTTTTCTATCATTATTTTCCTGGGTCAAAACTTGGGTAGATTGATAATCCATAGAATGGCTTTCATGAGACGCGTGTTCAGCTAGAGAACATCTGTCAAGGTACAATTTACTGTCACTTTCGCCTCTCATGAGAGTGATAGTGAATTATATCATGAAAGATGTGCTCTAGGTGAACACGTGTTTTATGAAGGCCATTCTATGGATCATCAATCTGCCAAAGTTTTCACCATAGAAAGTAATTATAAGAAACGCCTTTTTTTGGAAACATCGTATATCGCACAACACAATGATTGCACAAAAAAACAGCCGTAAATAACCTTAGTGTAGTCTATGTCTACGTGTTTGATTTAGAAAAACAATACGCCATTCAAAACAACTCTCAATTTGAAAACAAAAAAATCAAAATTATAGTAAATCAAGATTAAGTAGTGTACTTGATGCCATATTGTGTTTTGAGTTTTTTACTTAATTAAAATTTTATTTTATCTTTAATATTGATAACATTTACCATTAATATTCAGTCCTTGGAAATGAATAATTATTTATTGGAAAGCCCGGATTAAACATCTAAAAGGATGTACTCTGTTGTTTTATTGCCAGATCCCCACCAAAATATTTGTAATCCCATAAAAATGAAGTTGTTAACAGAAATTACATTTGAAATTGTTAGAATCCAGTGAATATCAATAGAATGAATATCTCTCCATGAACTCCGTCCGAAATTCTATGGAACATGAGAGGATCAACTTCAGTTAGTGGTCGAGTAGGATAGCGTTCATATATGTGGGGATTATTGAATTTCTTCGAACTGCAAACTACACACATAATGAAAGGTGAACCGAATTACGTCTAACCAAGTCAGTGGAAATGTTGAGGAACCGGCTTTATTCTTGTCCGATTCCTTTCGTTCTATAGAAATACCGCCTTTTTTAGCAAATCTAAATTAGTAGTAACGGTATTCCTGTGTCATTCAGCTCGTTATAAAAATTATAGGTGCCTAATGTACATAACGAAGAAATCGCAATGAGTTCAGATAGATACCACTTTACTTTGATAGCTAATATATTCGACGATATTCAATTATCAACTCAAAAAAATGCGAACAAAGTGTCTATGTTCAAGATTGAGAATTCTTGAATTTTTCAGGTCACGGTATTTTTTAAAACTTGTTAAATAATTGTAGATATGAAACTCTTTTTGCATCCGTTCACTATTTTCGGTGCATTCAAATCGTAGTTTATTGTAATTTTGTAGCATTGTCAAAAATTTATAAAAATATCACGTTTCACACTATTATTTTATTGTGTTAATATAATTGTAACGCCGTAGAATAGGTACTGTTTAGAACAAAGGAAATAGCACATTGAAAAATTCGTGAAAGACTTATGGTCACATTGTATTTAAGTTTGTATTGTTAAACAAGGCTGAATATTTTGATAATAGATCGGTGTCGAAAAGTCTGCAATAAACATTTGAATAGAAGTAAAAGGTTTCAATAGAAGTTGACGTACAATAGTAATTGGAATATCTATTGGAGGCGTCCATTGTTGATTCTTGTCAATGGTTCAATCCGGGTAACTAATACTGACGAATAAGAAATGTTTATTCGCTTTAGTCCCACCAATCTACGTGTAAATATGCCTCTTTGAAGATTTCTATTTAACACGTCTCATAACGTGAAAGAGCCAGTCTTCGTTACATATCGAAGTAATATTCACTCAAATTAAAAGAGTCATCAAGATGAGACGCATCGTTTTAGAGATATTAAGTCTAACATATCGTTACTCAGTTGCTGTTCGAGACATGTCGAAACACATCGTATCATAGTATATTCAAGTTCAAGCATACCGCTTCTTAATTAGTAATCGAGTCCAGAGTGTACTCAAGTTCAACCATACCGCTTCTTATTTTATACTCGAGTCTAGATTGTACTCAAAGACGAACAAATCATAAATAAAAAGATAAAAAACAGACTTTAGAACAAGTATTCCCTTCTGATAAAAATAATAATAAACAATTTAAAAGCTTAACATACTTTGGAACACCATCCTAAAAATTAAATCATTTTTAGAAACTTCAGACATGTATATTTCCTTTACAACTGATTACAATTTGTCCAAACACATTAAAAATAATAAATACAAATCTTCAAAATTAAACAAATCAGGAGTTTATAAGTGAAAATGTGTTAATGACAACTGTGATAAAATTTATATCGGTAGAACTTTCAGAAATTTTAAAACTAGAATTTCGGAACACAAACGTCTATGACAACAAAAAATTAGATTCTAACTATTCAAATCATTTATTAGAAAACCAACACATTTTCAACCCAAATTTTTAAATTCTCCATGTAGTCGGTAAATCCTTTAGTTTAAATTTATTAGAGGCCCTTGAGATTAACAAAAATAAATATTCAGGTAATCTTCTTAACGACCAAATAGTTACCAATCACTCTCCTTTATTAAACGTTTTTCCCTAGAAGATAACTTAGGAATGTTTGTAGTGAATGAATTTCCAGGTAATTCCTTTCAATACCTTTGTTAACATTAGTAAATAGAATTCTGTATTTATGCACTGTATATATTGAAACATTTTTATATTATACCTTCATTCGTTGCGACAAAGCTACTGTGTTAGTGAAACTCGTCATCCAGTTTAAATTGAACATTAATTCAAATAAATGATGTTTTAAACAAATTATATTGTTTCATTTCAACGTTTATTAAGTTCTTGTTTATCTTCCGATCTGAAAGCCATCGATGTTCAAACATTCATCAAGTTGTACAATTTATTGTACATCTGTATATAATAAACTATCAATTTAAAATCCAATTAAATTATAATCAAAAACAATCGTTTACATGGTTATCGCGGTGTTGTGTACTCGTGACTCTTGCAAGGTGCGGGGATGAATTGAGCCTATGAAGAATTATTATTCAAGCAAATTTGTCGTCAAAGATCGGATATGTGAGAAGGAAACTTGTGGAGTTCCTATTCTGACAACGCACCATCTTACAACACTCAATATGATGGAAATCAATGTCCACCATATATGGATATGGATGAGAATAAACAATGCAATTGCCGCAGTTGAGATGAAAGAAATAAATAATACCATTATACAAGAAATTGATATGAAAAGGATATCAATTCTGATTTCATATATAAATAGGATAACGCGAGGCCTTGAATAATGATTCTACTCCAAAACATTTCAGTTTTGTTGATTGCAGTATTTCCAGAATTATGGGTGTTCGCCACAATTCAATTTTACTGAAAAAATGACACTTGATTGGCTACTATCACACTATAGAACAGGGTGCAATAATTCGTAAGATTTCACATACATTTCTCCATAACAGGTTGTGAAAAACTGCATTGTATTCAATTTCATGAGAATTCTTGTTGAAACATAAAATTAGCATGTTTCTTTTCTCGACTATGGAATGAGGCAGGTTGATGAAATTAAGTTTCATATTTTTTTAATGTTTTATAAAATATGCTAAACTTCCTATTAGGAACAAGAATTGTTGCTTAAAGTTGAATTAAAGTTAATATGTTTTGTATCAATTATAATATTTTTTATCAGCCCCAATTCTTCTATTAGTCTAAATGATGTTTAATCAAATGGTTTTTCTACTTCTAGAAACGTGCATTATATATTCCGGTTGTCCTTTGTAGATTTATCAGTTGATTCTTTCATCTTGAATATATTGTCTTCGGTACTTCTGCTCCTCCTAGACATACTGTATACACTATCTTATATGTTTTCTACAACAACAATATCCCGCAAATTATAAACGGCTGTATATATAACATGCTATTAAAAAGAAAAGAAAAATCAGCGTAGACGATGTCCCCATCAGAGACCTGGTTGTAGAAGGTTGTCCATGGGGAGGACTACTTTCGCCACTACTGTGGAACATTGTCTTAGACTGCTTGGACAGCCGCCTGAACGATGGAAATTTCTACGCAATAGGTTATGCAGATCACCTAGTGGTTTTGCTAACAGGAAGATTTGAGCAGATACACTGCGCCCTAATGTACGAGGCCCTCAATATCATAGAAAAATGGTGAAAATTCTATTCACCGTCAGTAAATGGAATAAAGACGAAGGAGGGTTCCTTTCACAAAAAAAAGAAGCTTGGAAAACATGAAGCTCCAAAGGTCCTAATTACCAAACTTAACTTTTTTTCAGAGGAGAAACCTTCAGGGATAACCTGTGACGGTACGTTGACACAGAATTCTCATCTAGAAAACAGAGTAAAGAAAGCATTTATTTCTTTTGAGCAGCGTCACAGAACCATCAGCCGTACCGGGGGAATGTTGTAGGGTAATTGCCTAGATCGGCACTGCCATCATTAGACCTATGCTAACGTACGGCGCAATGGCTTGAGGAGTTGAAGCAAACAAGCTGGCTCAAAGACTGGTCTACCTTTTTATTTATTTCAATCCAAAAACAGGGTGTAAACACGAATTGTAGCGACTACCGTACAATTTCGTTGATATAGGATCCGAGTAAGACTTTACGTCGATTTATTAAGAGGTGTTTAGAAACTTATCATGACAACTCATAGAAAAATACTGTTAACTCAATATCCCAATAGTTACCTGCTTCTTGGACCACCAAAAAAGCTTTGACTGTGTTAAGTAGAAAATACCGTCGAAGGTTTTTGGTGATATGGTAGTGCCTGAACACCTAATTGATTAAAGACATTTTTATCATAACATGGCCAAAGTTAGAATAGAGAACCGACACTTGCTACCCTTTAAAACACGTAGGATAGTTTGTTCAAACCTCCTTCCATATCTACTAAGAATACATAATACGAAATGCATTGGACGAAAGGATTGGAGAAATATCAGTTGAGGACAAAAATATTACAAACCTGAGATATGTACACAATACCACGTTGATAGCTTCATCACATGAGAAAACGATGGACCTTCTAAATCGTGTGTAGACAGAGGATAATGAATGCAGTCTTAGTATAAATGCAGGTAAAACCAAAGTTGTGTTTGTCGATCGTTCGAACACTCTACAACTGACAAATTCCCTACAAAGATTACAAATCGTAGATCATATTATGTACATAGGCTCACATATTAGTAACACAGGTTTGAGTGAGAACGACATTTGAAGGTGGATATGACCAGCTGAAAGTGCAATGAGTAGACTACACAAGATCTGGAAATACCGCTCAATTACGAAAAATACCAAAATGAGGAGAGTTCAATGTTCAACCACAAATTTTCTCCATCTTCCGATATATAGCTGATGCGAGAACAATCAAAGCAGTGGACAGATAATGAATTGATGCGTTGAGATGTGGTGCTGGAGAAAGCTCAGAATTCCTTTGATAGCGCACGGGCCGAACGAGTGAATCCTTAGAGAACTGACAACAACAACTCTCTTCTACTTCCCTTGTGAACATGTTGATATATTTTTGGGCACGAAGAGATGATAACAATCTGGAGTGGTTGATATGGAAATACAGAGGGACGAAGATCTAGAAGGCGCTCATCAACTCGATAAACTGATCAGATTCATAGGTCCAACCCCATCTCATCCTACCGTTCTGTAAAAAAAGCCCGCAGTCGAAGTCAAAGGAGAGTTATAGCTGCATATGTTGTCAATGATCACGATTATCGGTAGTCAGAGAACGACCAGAGAGATATACAACCTCCCCTATATATGTTATAGTAGTTTCATGTTTGTGTATAGTACTGTTAGGCCCCCGTGGTTGTCACGTTCATAAAACTACATATTCTGAGGACAAAAATAGCTCAATTGAATATTACAAAAGTGCAAGAGTCGAATTTATATCAGGACCATCAATCGGTGCAACATTGACTCTTCTGATCCATCGACCAAGATATATATCGAAAAGATGTTGCCTAACTTCGTCAATGTTGTCAGCGCTAGAGCTTCATCTTGTAAATGAAACATATTTAGCTTAATTCCCTAGTTCTGTGAAAAAAATGTCTGTATCTTAATGAAATATTATATCCATAGAAAGCACTTAGTGTCACAACATTTTTAAATACCATGTGTTCAAATAATGGTGCTACAATAATCATTGAATTGTAACGTACCAAATTATTTTGGGAGTTCAACTCCCATGAAATTTTTTCTGGGTGCAATTATTCCATTATTACTTTTCCGTCCAACCTATCTAATATGCGAGGAAAGTATTGGTTTGCCCCAAAAAACTTGGAATTTTGAAATATTTTTACGTTTTCCATCAACAACAACACGAAAAAACGGTTTTTAGAAAAAAATCCTGTGTGTATGTCGTCGTCGTCGGCCACTTTTCGTTACATGTCTTGTTAGCACGATACAGCCTCCTGATTGCCACAAGTCACCAATTTTATGATTGGATATTGAATATGTCGCAGATGAATCCTATTGATTTTCAGCTCACCAGAGCCAGTACAACAGGTGCTATGGTACTTGAAGTACGACATTTTTGTCATTTTCAGAGAAATTCCAGTTTGTTACCACGATACAGGCTCCGAAGTTCAACAAGTTACTAATTTTGTAATTGAATATTGTTCAGGACATCTCACAGATTAACTCTATTGATTTTCAGCTCACCAGAGCGAGTACAACAGGTACTATAGTACTTCAAGTACGATATTTTTGTCATTTTTAAAGAAATTTTAGATTGTTAGCACGATACAGCTTCCGGGGTATATATAAGCAACTAATTTTATAATTGAATATTATTCAGAGCGTCATAAAAGTGAACGCTATTGATATTCAGTTCACTAAAGCGAGTACAACGGGTGCTATCGTACTTGAAGTAACAAATTTTTGTCATTTTTGGAGAAGTTTGTTAGCACGATGCAGCCCCCAGAGTGTATACAAGTGACCAATTTTATGATTGAATATTGTTCAAGGTGTCTCACAGATGTACTCTAGCGATTTTCAGCTGACTATAAATCCAGATATATTACATTTTTGGTTATTTTTGGTAAAATTTCGGTTTATTAGAACGATACATCCCCGATGCGATAATTTTATGATAGAAGAGTGTTCAGGGCCACAGATGTGGAAAAATTAGTTATAATCTTTAAAACCGTTTATTTTTGTTTTTAATTGTGCTCTAATCATAAGGAAGCCACTTGTCAATTTTCATGATAAAATTGCTTGGTGCTTTCTATACATGTCAAACAATACTTAAATAATGCAAAAATTCAATTTTAATTTGCTAACTTTGCTTCTTTTGCATGCATATTTGAGCTAATGTGAGTTAGGTTCAATCGAGCTATTCTGATTTATTTATGACCTATATTTTTCTCACTCCCTGTTACCAATTATACCATTTACCATCCCTCTGTCCCCTCTGTCCAATCATTTTTTTATATCCCTTCGCTTTTTCGTATTTAATTTTTTTAGTATTCCCATTTATTCATACATTGTTGTGTTTTACCTATCACATCTATTAATAATTTGTCTACTTTTCTCTTTTGATTGAATTATCGGCCCTGATAGTCCATGCAGATTGGGATATGTGCATTGAATTTATTCATTTGTGTTGCATTTTACCATTTCAATATTCTTCTCGTATCACGGGTTCAAACTGATTGGAGTTAGTTAAAACTCAACAGGGGTTAACGAATAAATGTGGTTCAATCTTGATTCAAAACTAAATTGAAATTTCAATTTCAATAACTTAACCATCACATTGTTTGTTTACCAAATAATATAAGAAATTCTTCTTTTATTGTTCCCTCACTTTAAACGGTCTAAACATAAAGGGATATCCCTACCAAAGAGCCAATCTGGCTAGTTGATGACCAGTAAGTAATTAAGGTTGGTACTTTGACTTACATATCTAATTGACCTACTGTCATTATGATTTTATTTTCCCTTCCACTTTTTTTTGTCTTTTTATGGCTGAATTTCACCTGCATGAGGTAAACCGAACTTTTCCGGATTTTGTAGCCAAAAAGGAAACACTTTCCTAGACTATTTATTATATTTCCAAGTATTGAAAAGGCCGCAAGTGGATATTTTATAAATTAGTCTACTTCAAAGCCACTCCAACTTCGGATTTTTCTCACCATATGATTATCAGTGACTGACAGTAGTACTGTTGCTGGGACTATCTGCATGGTTTACCAAAGATAGACTTCCCTGATAACCATGTTTAATATAGCCAGACTGCAGGCAGCAAGTAAGAGTATCATTTATTGTTTTTTTTGTATCGCAACACTTGCATAGTGAGAGACTGAATTCCACTCCACCATTAGATTAGATTAGATTTTAACGGGGTTACAGTGCACTGAAACCAAAGATTTATTGTGCTCCCACCCCTATCAGAGCTGTTCAGGCTACTACTACAGCTCGCCTTCAAGTTCCAAGGTTCTAATGAACTCTAGTATTTAGGACGTCTTCAACGAGGTTAGGTCCTCACTCTTACAAGTTTCTTGTCCAAAGCATTTCTTGCGTTGGATTGCAATGGCGAGGCGTTCCAGGCCTAGGTGATCCGGAGTTTCATCCTCCTCCCCACAGAATCTACAATCGTCAACTCTGCTAGACCTATTCTTATTAAGTGCTTCCTAAGGCAGCAGTGTCCTGTAAGAAAGCCTGTGAGGAGATGTAGCTTATCTTTACTGAGGTCCAACTATTTTTTGGATCTAGCAGTGTCAAATTTTCCAAGGAACTTTTTGGAATGTTCCAACCCGGGAAGGCACCGCCAGAGTGCTTCTCTTCCGGTTTCCTCTTTCTTCCGAAACTCTTTCTTGTAGGAGCATTTTGCTACACCACAGAAAGGCTCCGGGCCAATAAAGGGTATTTGTGCTCCTTTCCTGGCAAGTGTATTGGCTTCTTCATTTCCCGTGATCCCCGAGTGGCCAGTAACCCAGAATAAAGAGACCCTGTTATTCTTTCCTAATTCATCAAGTTTTCTTCGGCACTCCCATGCCAACTTTGAGTCAATGACATGGGAGCTCAATGCTTTATATAGCTGCTTGACTATCAGAATGGATCGATATGTCACATTTCTGGTAGTTTCTTTTTAGGTTCATTTCCGCGCATCTTTCGATCGCAAGTATTTCTGCCTGAAAGACGCTCGGGAAGGAGCCTAACGATAATGAGTATCTGGTGCCAGGCCCAAATACTCCAGCGCCTGCTCCAATGGTGGTTTTTGAACCATCCGTATACCATCTAATGGAGTTTTCTTTGAGAGTTTGGGTGGTGTACTCCCTTTGCCAGTCTCTTCTGGTATTTAGCATCGTGGTGAAATTGTTTTCGATGCTCACTTTCCTGATCATCTCGTTACTGGGAAGATTCGCTAATGAGGTGTATCTTGTCAGAGAGGACCAAGGTCCCTGATTTTTAATACTCTCATTGCCTGAACATTCCTTAGATATTCTTAGAATTGCCTCTTGGGCAGATCTTTTTATCACCAGATGTACAGGTGTGAGATCTGTAACGATCTCAAGTGTCCTAGCTGGACACGTTTTCATAGCTCCAGTGATGCATACACAGGCAAGCCTTTGAACTTTATCGAGGGTTTTCCTCGTGCTGTACTGACTTGCTTTTGTGTGCCAAATTATTGCCCAATACGTAATTGCTGGTCTCACAATCATGGCATACATCCATCGCAGTATTTTTGGGATACAGCCCCACCTCTTACCAGCTAGATTTCTGCCCGCCATCAAAGCTCTTATTACTTTACTAGCAGTTATTACAACATGCTTATTCCACAGAAGCTTACTATCTAGGGTTATCCCTAGATATTTAACCTCTGATTTTCATTCTATGATTTACCCGTTTTAGGATATGGGTTCCATGGCTGAAAGTGTTCTTTTCCGGGTAAATGGAATAACTATGGTCTTGCTTGGGTTAATGTTCAGCCCCACTGACAAGCACCATTGCTCAATGATTCTGAGGCCCTTTTGTAATAAATCACACAAGGTGCTCTCGAACTTGCCTCTGACTATCAAAACAATGTCATCGGCGTAGCCCATACATTCGAAGCCAAGTTCCGTTAGCCTGTAGAGTAACTCATCTACTACGAGGCTCCATAGAAGGGGAGATATCACTCCCCCTTGAGGTGTCCCCCGAGTGGCTTTAACTGAGGTGGTTTGATTCCCCACCTGTGTCTCAGCTATCCTCGTTGTCAACAGCTCATACATCCATTTTACAATGGTTTCATTCACTCCTCGTCTTTTTAGTGCTTCTTTGACAGACACATGAGTTGTGTTGTCAAAGGCCCCTGATATATCCAGGAATGCGCACATTACGATTTCTTTGTTCTTCAGAGTTCTCTTGATGACTTCTGTCAGCTGATACAGAGCCGTCTCAGTTGATCGACCCGCTCTGTAGGCATGCTTACATTTATGAAGTGGTATATTCTCCAGATTCTCTGTTCTTATGTAGTTATCCACTACTTTCTCCATCGATTTGAGTAGAAACGATGTTAGACAGATGGGTCCGAAAGATCGGGATCAGTCCCATCTTTTTTCTCTATTTTTGGTATGAAGGTTACCCTTGCCCTTCTCCATTTTCAAGGTATTAGACCCACTGCTAGACTGCTTCTTGTAATCTTCAGCGGGTGAGGAAGGATCTCCTCTATCCCTTGCTGTAGGATTGCTGGAAATATTCCATCCAATTCTGGTGATTTATATGGTTGAAAGGTACTTATTGCCCATTCCAACCGTTGTCTGGTAAATATTCTCTTAGCAATGCCCCAATCTCCCTTGCGGGATTTTTTGGTGTAGTTCATTGCTGTTTCAGTGCTTATTGCTGGTTCACTACCTGGGAAGTGGGTTTTAAGAAGAAGGATCGATCGTTCCTCTTCACCTTCCGTGTATGATCCGTCTGGCTTTTTCAGCGACATTGTGGGGTTAGTTCCCCTATTTGCCATGACCTTTTGTAGTCTGGTCACAGTGTGAGTGTAAGTGATCTTTTCGCAAAAGGCTTGAAAATTAAGCCTTTTGGCCTTCCTTATCTCTTTATTGTACTGAGTAAGCTTCTCAGTGTACCTCTGCCAATTGCCGTCACGTTTGGCTGTATTGAAGAGCCGACGGACCTCTTTTCGGAGGATTGACAGGTTCTCATTCCACCAAGGAGCATCCTTCTCTGAACGAGCTTTTGAGAGTGGGCAACTGGAATGAAAAGCTTCCATTATTGCCTCACTGATCTGTTCGACTCTTTGTTCCAGGTCGCAGTGCGGGTGATTTACCCCATTCACTTCGACGCGTTCCAAATTGTTCAGATTGGTCTTGAGGAGAGACCAATCAGTATTCCTAGGATTTTAAATTGTAGGAATCGAGGTGGTATTTCCGTCTATCCTAAATTCGATAATCCTATGGTCGGAAAGTGATGGCTCGCTCATCACCCTCCAATCTTTTACATTTTTCCTAGCAGCAACATTAACAATTGTTACGTCCAGGACCTCTTCTCTTGCTCTCGTGACAAAAGTGGGGGTTGTCCCCACGTTTAAGGTCTCAAGGTTATTTGGTAAGAGATATTATAATAAACACTCATCTTTTGCGTTGTTATTGGTGCTTCCCCACACGGTATTGTGTGCGTTGGCATCACAACCAATTATAGTTGGCAGCCGTCTGCTATCGCAATGTCTCAATAGCTCTTGTACCTCTACTGGCGTGTCATCGGTCCGTCTCCAGCGGAATAGGCAGAGGCAATGATGTCTCGGTCGATATCCCCAATTTTGAGGTAAACCATGATTGGAACAAGGTCCCGTGACACGTATTCTGGAACACAAATATATTTTATGTTATTTCTTATGATTACACAGGCACGCGGAGATACTTGCCTTTGATCATAAATCAATTTAGAATCATTACATGCCCAACCTTTGATTTGGCCTTGTTTGTTGATCCATGGTTCTTGGATCAGTACAATATCCAGTTGTAGTCTAGCAAACAACCTTGCAATCACGACTTAAGCACCCTTCGCGTGATACAGGTTAATCTGAGTAACATTCGTGAACGTGAAGGTGAATAATTATGGATGAGAGAGGCCGAGTTACTCAGCCTCTATTCATCCCCCTCCTTTCTCTCTTCCTGACCCTCCTCGACCACCATGGCAGTATCTCCCTCGTTAATCGAGCAGGTTTCTTGATCTCGAGTCAGACTCTCGATCCCCAGGCTGCTCCGCCCAGCTTCCCGGGATGCAGAGGCAGTCTCCGCATTCCCAGTCATCCCAGCAGAGCCTAAGGAGATCTCGGGCTGACCCAAGGTCAAGCTTTCGCCTTGTTTCTCCTTTCCAGAGGTTCCGGATGTGGAGGGTATCTCCATGTCCTTTGGATCCTCCGCGGGATTCTTCTTTTCACCCAGCCCCGAGACAGGGATACGCCCAAGACGGAAGTTTAGCGCGTAACCTCCTGCCTTCAGAGCCTCTCCAGATTGGTGATCGATCCTAATCGTGAGGATAGTTCCCTGTTCCTCTTTTTTAGAGTTTAGGATCTTCCAAGCCTCAGTACTGAGCTTGGAGTTCTGAACCTCGACAAGTTGGAGGATCTTCTCCAATTTCATGTCTTGGCTTCTTGGAAAGAACACTGTTATGATGACCGGCTTTGGGATGTCGTCTCCACTTCAATCCACCAATTCGGGTCCTTCCCAAGAGTTTAATTTCGGCGCTGACCTCATAAGCCAGTCTGCCGATTCTTGTGACCCACAGTTCACCAGTATCATTCCACAATGGAAATGGATACCTGAGAAGTGGATTCCCTTCTCTTTGCTCTGGCACAGCTCTTCCACCAGAGTGTCTTCCAGTGTGGAGAGCTGCTCCGCTTTTAGGATGACCCCAGGATAATCCTTGGGCATTATTCCCACCCTGAAAGCTTTCTCTGTTTTGACAGCTGCTGCGTAACCAGTGAGTTGCCCGGTTACCGTTGCAGCTGTTTTTGATTTCTTGCTTTAAGGCCTAAGCGGAGGAGTAATATGCTCCGGGCCTCTTCTAAGCTTTGTCTTCCCCGTTGGTGATTCTTTCGGTGGGGTTGGGCGCTGAGTTACCTGCTTCCTGGCCTCTTCAGGGATATTCCCTGATTGAGTAGTCGCAGGTAATTCCGCACCCCTGCTCCACTGAGGCCTTTTCTCAGAGGGTCGTCTATGCCGCCCGGTTCTCCCGGTTTTGGGAGGTCGAACGGCATACGACCTTTGTGCCGTTTGGCCTTTTTTCCCTCTGTGAGGTGCCCGGATGAAGAGGTGGAGGTTTTCTCCACTACTTTTCCGGTGAAAGTTTTACTTTTTCTTTCCATGAGTGATCCCACGAGAAGCTAGGGTCATTACGGTCCACCGCTGCAGAGCCCCGCATGCAGAGGTGAGAGGTTCAATACAATGGAGTCCCCCCTGGTGCTCCAAGGTCGAAACCAGTGAGGACTTTTCTTCTATATAGCCACGCATTCTTCGGCCCGGTTTCCCACCTTGAATTTAGGTTTTTAATGAGGTTGTCTCCTCTTGGTCCAGGCAGTGAATCCAAGACCCCCCCCCATCCCACTGGCCCGCGAGACTTGACCACAGACAGCCAGAAGACAATGGTATAACAGGTGATTTCGAGGTAAGCTCGAAATTTCACCCGGCATCGTAGCCCTGTGTGCAATCCCTTAGCCACGATACTACAGCTGGGACAGGTAAAGTAGGTCCGCGGCAGGGTATTCGAGGGCTGCCAGTTGAGTTTTTAGACACAACGAGCCCCAGATATTTCCCCGCAGACCTTCTCCTCATATAAAATCATCTCAGAGGCCCTTCTCCTATCCGCCACCTGGAGACGCGCCGGGTTGGTACTTCACCTCCTCCACATCAATAAATACCCCGACGAACAGCGACGAATTACGTACATATCTACCACCATAATAGTGAACTCTGCAGAGATAATCTTTCAATTGTATTAATAAAATATTATCTAACTCCCTACTTACCTTGTGAACTTATTAGTACTCATAGGGGAATTGCGTATAATGTTAAACCGTAAACTGTTTCAACTTTCATTCTTGTTTCATCCACAATCTTATCTTACAATAAAAATTTAGGAACTGTTACACAGTATCTTTCATGGTAACTAAACCTGAATAATATTGATTCACCCACGTCTTTCTCCACTGCAACTAGCTGGTAATTGAACTAGTGATATATATGAGTATAATCAACAAACATTTATTTGTTACCTATTGATCATGTAGGTAACAGACCCTTACAGTGTGTAGTTTAGAAACAGAGTTAGTTCCATTTAAAAAAGTCTCGCACTTTATCCCCAAGTTATTTCTAATATTTCCTTTGTACTTTGCTCTCCTCTCCTACAGCCTCGCATCTTGAATGATTTTGCCATGCATTCTCCTCTATTCTATTCCGATTTTTAATCTCGTATGTTCACTATGTCGTTCGTGAAAATTAATACAAAGCAGTACTGAAGATTTATTGGTGAAGATTATATTATGCAAATATCTTCTATTAATGAAATTTACTGTGTCGACCCTTTCTTTGCGGAATCTACTTACTTTTTTAAATGATATTAAGTTTTTATAAAAAATTCCACCATTTTTTCATTATATTGTGAAATTATTTAGAAATAGTTAATCCCATTTAAAAAAGTAATCTTCTATCAAGTTAATCATTCTAGTTCCAACTTCCTCATATTAGAATAATTAATTTCAAATATCTCCACATTTTCCGCTCCCGTTATCTCGTGCAAACTAGAGAATACAGCATAACATAAAGTGTAACAAATTGTTTGAAGGAGCACACTTATTACATTAATTATGTCACCCCTCGTAGATAAGATGATATGAAGATCGCTGACGCACTGTATAATTTTGCTGATCAGTTTAGTTTACCTTATTTTCTAAATTCGTTCAGACAGCAGTCAGTAGTTAACTTTTAAGTAAATTAGACGTAAAATTCATTGTCGGTAATATTCTGAGTGTATAAGTAATAAATAAATATTTCTGAAAATAGACCTCCGGTGATTTATTTGGCGCAGTCAGTAGGATATTTCGGGTCGAACATATTGTATGTGCGAATTCGTTTAACGATTTACCGAAATAAACCGAACACTTAACTATATTGTTGAAGTTTGTAAAGAACATTCGTGCAGCGAGATATGATGTCTTTGGACTACTCCTCCATCTACCGCTACCAAACATTCAACGAGATCTGGGACCCATATTGCCCAAAATCTGCGAGGATCCAGCCGTTAAGTCTCATAGCTAATTAGGCATGTTTAAAATCATCGTTTACGTTCTGTGAGTACAATTTATGAATTCTGAAGTAACTGTTAATGATCTAACTCGTGCATTTAATAATTTATTGTTAGGAACTACTACTAACTCAAACTCGACAAACTCAATTAGTAAAGTACAATCTTTCAAATGCGAGTATTCAAATTGCATCCCTGATTTTGATGGGAATCCAAACGATCTAAAGAGATTTATTTCTGTTAGCGAATCACTCATAAATAATTTTATTGATAGGGGAAAAATAAATAATTTTCAAAACATTTATTTGTTGAATTCTATAATTGCTATAATAAGAGGTGAAGCTAAACCAGTCATTATTATTCAGACATGTAACACATGGAACGAATTAAAAGACGTATTGATGAGAAATTTCTCGGATCAACGAGATGAAGTATGTCTGAACAGGGATATCGTAATGCTAAGACAGAACTCTAATGAAAGTCCACAATCATTTTATGATAAGTGTTTGCACATTCTGAACTTACTTTGTAATTTTGTAAATTTACACGAAACAAGAGAAGATGGCAAAATTTTAAATTGACAATTATATCAAAATTTACCAATAAAAACTTTTCTTTCTGGGTTAAAAGAACCTATTGGAACTACAATTCGTTGTATGCAACCGACATCATTAAGTGAAGCAATGCAATTTGTTTTACAAGAGGAAATTGCACATTATTTACATAATTCATCAAAAAATAATCATAGAACAACACAACCTTCCAGACATAACTCTCGACCAACGAATGATTTCAGATCTAATTATCAACCCACTACCCAAAATCAGGATACAAATTCTAACTCACCCAGTCCCCGGTTACAAACATTCAATTCCCAGACTCCAAATAATTTTTTCGCAAGACAGAACAATTTCTCATCACAACCAATCCCAATGGATCCAAGACCTACTCAACAAAATTTTCCTTGAGCCTCACTAGTTTCCAAAAGGCCCAACCAAAATATGTTTTCAGGCCAAATTCAAAGACTAACAACCTACCTAAACCAACGCCCATGTTTACTAGCACCCGAAATTCTTATCCAAACAATCAAAATCAACCAATATATAAAAGACCGCCGCCATCAACTAATAATTTTAGACAGAATAAACGTCCGAATTATACTTCGGAAGAATTTTATAATGTAGATACCCTAGAAAACTGTGAACCCGAAAATTGGGAATATATAAACAATAATTACGATTATTCTGATCATACTGCTGATCAAATGTTTTTAGATAATTCAAATTCTAATAACGATATTAGTGATAATGATGACACTGTTAACAAAAACGAAAATTTTTGTTAAGTGCCTCGAAAAATCCACCTTACCATAACCATCCTAAAATAATACCGTTTAATAACGTCAAATCAAGTGAATTACCCTATATCATTTTACCCGAATATTATTTAAAATTTTTGATAGATACCGGATCAAGTCGATCATTTATAAATCCCGACTTAGCTTTAAAATATTATTCTAGTGATATTAAAAATGACCCATTCGTAGTAACAACAGTATTTCAAAAATCTGCCCATAAATACCGAGCCAACATCCTGGCTTCGAACGTATTTAACCTCCCGAATCCAATAAAATTAAAATTCCATCTCTTGAAATTTCACAATATTTTTGACGGTCTAATTGGATTAGATTATTTAGAAATATTACAAGTCAAACTAAATTTCCAAGAAGGATTTCTCATCACTCCTTCTAGTAAAATAAAACTTCATTGCCACGAAGTGAACGCTGACCTTAATGTTGTAACTGTATGTCCTAGGTCGCAATAAGTTGTTAAGAAATGAAGTGTAACACACGGAGATATTTTTATTCCTTATCAAAAGTTTTATAACTGCGAAATTCCACAATGCCTTAGCACTGCAAAAAACGGCTATGCTCTTACTACAATATTAAACAAATCTGACAGTACCGTATCACTAGATTTTTCAGAACCATTCCAAGTAGAATGTTTTGACGAAAATGAAATAGAAAACATTGATTTGAATAATATTGATTCACATCAAATACCCTTAGACCTCAATAAAATTAGAACTGATCACATGAATAGTGAAGAACAGAAAATATTACTCTACAACAGATTTACCCAGTGGCGTCCACCACATTGAGATGGAAGGAACTGACATCGAAAAAGCGGCATTTAACACCGAAAATGGCCATTGGGAGTTCCTGCGCATGCCTTTTGGACTGAAAAATGCGCCAGCAACTTTCCAGCGTGTTGCTGACAACATACTAATAGGTATACAAAATGAGATGTGTTTAGTACACCTAGACGATATTATTGTGTATTCAACCTCATTACAAGAGCATTTAGAGTTCTCAAGGTAAGAAGTTACTTATCTAGGTCACGTAGTGACACCTGACGGAGTTAAACCAAACCGCGAAACCGCGAAAAAATGTATGGAATACTCAACTATCCGATATCTAAAACACCCAAGCAACTCAAAGGATTCTTAGGATTGCTTGAATACTACAGACGGTTTATCAAGGACTTTGCACGACTAACCAAACCTTTCACGAAATGTTTAAAGAAGAGTGCAAAAAAAATTTAACTTAACGACGAATACATAACATGTTTTGAGACTTGTAAAACTTTATTGACTAACGAACCGATATTACAATATCCAGACTTCAATAAAACATTTAATTTGACCACCGACGCTTCTAATGTAGCACTAGGTGCTATCTCATCCAAAGGTCCTATTGGACAAGATCTCCCTGTCGCATATGCTTCCAGAACGCTTACCGACTCAGTGCAAAATTACTTCACGATTGAGAAGGAGTTACTTGCTATAGTTTGGGCAACAAATTTCGAGAAAAATACCTTCATAAAAGACGTAATTTTTCAAATTCAGAACTTGTATGAAATGCTTACTTCAATCTTACAAGATATAGAAAATTCAATATCATTTGCAAAAGCGGGAATTATGCATCCAAGCATAATAAAACGTAGCGAATTGTTCCAACTTTTGGAAGAATTATACAAGAATGTGAGTAGAGATCGAATTCCCATAAAATTCCAATATTCGAATTTTTGAAAATTTATTAAAAGTCTCTTATTATATAGTAAATAGGAAGATTACGTATATTTTACATGTACCCGTAACATATCCTTTTGATTTAGAACTATATCATTTGTATTCAATACCTATTCAGAGTGAGAGTCAGTTAAAAGTAATCATCTCTCAAAATAGATTTATTTCAAAAAATGAATTGTACTTCAAACTATTGGATCAACCATGCATGAAACTAGCTAGACAAGAATATATGTGCCAAGAAGTCAGCCTACAACAAGTTAATTCCAACAGCCCTTGCGAAGTTCAAATACTCAACATCAAGACCACATCCGCCTGCAGTCAAATACCCTTAAGCAACTCTAAAATATCAACCAAAAGACTTGATGAATCCAATCAGTGGATCGTCGTTCTTCCCAAGAAAACAAATATCAGATTAATGTGTTACCAACAAGAAGAAATCCTCAACTACATCGGCACTTACCTAGCTAACATTCCGGCTTCCTGTCAAATTATTACAGACTCCGAAACAATAATAAATAATAGCCCTATAGATGTTACAAGCCAGTCCATTTACATTCCAGGAGTATACACATCCAATCGTGATCATCTCGTTCATAAAAATATCAGTTTTAGTCTTCCAGAAATAATTTTAGATGACGTCAGTACTCTCCGAGAAAGAATCATAAAAAATACTCCAGTTCACGAGACTGACGCACCTTCCTATGTTCCAAGTACTTGGACGATAATATTTTATTGCCTCGTAATTCTTTTATGTTTGTACTGGGCTCTCAAAAGAATTATATGCAAGAAATCAATCTGAGAAAATCAGTCCGAAGATATTCACCTTCCTTAGCTGCAGCCCACGGAAGCTGAAACTTCAGGGGAGGGGGGGATTATGTCACAAGTGAGTGATCGCGACGCATTGGGACTGATCTATATAGAAATGTGAATGGACTCCGACCCTGTCCCATGGTCAGCGAACTCCAACCAAGCAACGCGATCATCAATTTCATAACACCGATGTATTAAATATCGGTTGATGACTACGAAAATTCATTCATTCAATTATTTTAATCTAGTTCAAGTATTCATTTCATTTATTATTAACAGTTATTATTTTTGTCAAGTTACTTTTTTATTTCTAAGTTGTTTGTAAATAAAATCCAAATAAATATATTTTTTTAAAAAGTTAAAAGTGTCTGGAAGAATATTTCTGGCGCTGCGAACAGGATTGACTTCGTACAGAAACCCAAGTTTCCTGGTCAACTTTAGTTGTTAGACGAGAAAATCCAACGAACCGACGTGAAAACAACGTAGTATGCAGAAGACATCTCCAGTGATCATCCTCTTGTAAGTACAACGTTCCTTTTCTCCTTTATGAGCACTTTTAGTGATATTTCTGAAAGTAACTTACATTTATTGCTGTCAAATCTTTCAATAAATCCATTAGATAGTTCTAATACGGCTAATAGTTCTCGATCTTCTAATAATCAAATTTCAGGAACTCGAAACCTTAATAGCTTAAATATGTCTCTACAAAATAACGATATTTCTAGTCTTTGTGCCACTCTTCCTGCATTTAATACGGGAGATATTCTCTCTACTTTTATAAAATCAGTAGATAACTTAATTAGGTTTCTTAGAACACAAAATCTTACTCAACCTCAAGAGTTTATATTAAACGCAAACATTATTTCTCGTATAAAAGGTGAACCTAGAGATTTTTTAAATTACTCAAATTTAACGCTTTGGACATATGTACGTCCATCTTTACTAGTTAAATACGGAGATCGACGCTCCGAAGATATTTTGTCAACACAATTATCTACTACAAAACAGTACGATAACGAAACGTATGATCAATATCATCAAAGAATTTCAAATAATCTTAATGATTTGCTTCAACATATAGTTTTAAATGATAATGTGGAAACTGTAAATTTCAAGACCCCGTACTTCAAAAATATTGCTTTAAAAACTTTTTGCACTGGTATTAACGAACCCTATTGTGAATATTTATCACATTTCCAAATAAATTCTCTTGACGAAGCTCTTCAAAAATGTATCTCTCACGATAATCATAAGAATCAACAATTATATATGAACTTCTTAAGGAGTCAACAAAATAAAAAGTCACCTTCTCTTCATAAACCCAAACAAAATTCTTTCAATCCCAATCATAATAAATCCAATCAATCTTTTACGCAGAACCGTACTAGCCCAAATACTACATTTTCTTCTCGGAATAACTTCCATCCGAATGCCGCGATTTCTCCAATAAATAGATTTCATAATAATAACCCTCCTAGAAATAATCATAATTTTAGCAGAACCTAGTCTAATAACACTTCTGGAAATAATCAATCATTTAATAAACCGTCTTATTATTTCGGAAATAATTCAAATCTTCATACACCGCAATTCCAAAGAAATTATTAAACTCCACAAAATATTCTAAGACCAATGAGTGGTGTACAAACAGTTTCTACCAGAAACCAACCTATGAGCATTTCGACAAGAAGAACTTTGAATTTTAATGTAAATACCGACCAAAATGAAAATTTCGAAAATCCTCATGATACCTTTAACATCGACGATACTAACGAAAATTTTGAAACTAACGCAGACGGTCAGGACGAAAATTTTCAAGAGGCCACTTACGAAATGCCATTTCAATAAACCTTAATAATATTCGCAACGATCCGCAACTACCATACTTCATTATGCCAACTTCTAAACTAAAAGTTTTAATAGATACAGGAGGATCCGATACTATCATTTCTCCTAAAGCTTCCACATTCTTCAACTCAAATCATATTTATAATAAACCATTTACACTGACGTCCATGAGAATTACACGAAAATATAACTCGAATATCAAAACACCATTACTTCAAGAATTTAAAATTTTAGAACCTTTTGACGCTAGAATTGCCGACTGGAGTAAAGACTTTGACAGATTATTAGGGAATTATGACTTAGAACGTTTATATGATTGATAGATTACCAAAATAAATTACTAACATTAAAACGTCTTAATATTACTATTCCTTTTGATACCTTATACAATAAAATTCCTGTTGATATTCTCAACGGCGACATCATCCTCCCTGAAATTACAATAAATAATATTAAAATTCCTGAATCAACTCATACTGCCAAAAACGGTTACATTATTGATATTTGTTTACCAAGTCCTTTGTCATTAGAACCAATACATGTCGAAAATTTAAATAAATACGAAATATCTAATGGTCCAAGTAATTTTGACCCATCGATAATCCGCACTCAACACCTAAACCATGAAGAGAGAGAAAAATTTTAAAACTCTGTAATAAATACAAAGATATCTTCTATGACGATAACTCAGACTTAACTTTTACTTCTGCCATTAAACACGAAATACGAACAAAAGATGAAAATCCTATTTACGTTAAAGGTTTCCGACATCTGAAAGCGATGCAGGAGGAAATTACTAGACAGGTTAATCAATTACTCGATAAAAAAAGTATTAGGCCCTCAATATCTCCTTATTCCGAGCTATTCTGGGTTGTATCGAAAAAACCAGACGCTTCTGGCAAGAAAAAATTCCGTATGGTCATTGATTATCGTAAATTAAATGAGAACACTGTCGAAGATAAATATAACCTCCCAAATATCGAAGACATACTAGATAACCTAGGAAAAGCCATGTATTTTACTACTCTTGATCTAGCTCAAGGTTTCCATCAAATTGAAGTTCATCCAAATTCAATTGAGAAAACAGCTTTTTCCGTACCCCACGGCCACTATGAGTTCCTGCGAATGCCATTTGGTCTTAAAAATGGACCCTCTACTCTCGAAAAATTAATGGATAACATCCTTAGACCCTTTATCCACAAATGTTGTTTCGTCTATATGGACGATGTCATTATTTTTTCTAAGTCTCTTCAAGATCATTTAGTTCACATTGCCGCAATTTTTGAAACATTTCGGAAAGCTAACTTAAAAATCCAATTAGACAAATCTGAATTTCTGATAAAAGAAGTCGCTTTTCTTGGTCATATCGTAACTCCCGAAGGCATTAAGCCCAATCCTAGCAAAATAGAGGCTATTAAGAATTTTCCAATACCAAAAATGGTCAAAGAAGTGAGATCCTTTTTAGGACTTATTGGATATTATAGAAGGTTTATTCCAAATTTTGCAAGAATAACATCCCCCTTTTCTCGATGTACCCGCAAAGGAGCTGTCATAGACCCAACAAACGCCAATTATAAAGAGTGCTTTGAGAAGTGCAAACAACTCTTATGCAATGCCCCAGTTCTCCAATATCCCGACTTTTCAAAACCTTTTGTTTTGACAACTGACGCTTCCAATATAGCCATAGGCTCTGTATTATCACAAAAGAATCATCCAATCTCTTACTACTCCCGAACTTTAAACTTAGCTGAACAAAATTATTCAACTATCGAAAGAGAACTTTTGGCAATATTAGATTCCTGTAAACATTTCCGTCCGTACTTGTATGGTCAAAAATTCACAGTCGAAAGTGACCACAATCCCCTTGTATGGATTTGCAAAATTAAAGACCCCACATCCCGATTAGCCCGATGGCGACTGAAACTTGAAGACTATAATTTTGACGTAAAATACCGAAAAGGCAAAGAAAATCAAGTTGCCGACTGTCTTTCTAGAGTACAGGTCAATGTACTTTCATCTTCTTCTATATGTGTTGAACCTCCAGACAATTTTAACTTAGACGAATTTCTTGAAGATTTCAAGAAAAACCAGTCTCTGAGCGATGATACTAATCACACTGCAATCGAAAATCCGATTTCCGGAACCCCTATATCTGAAGATCCTATCAATTCTGCTACCAATCAAATTCTTATTGTTCCTAACTCCAGCGAATATGACATCATTTATAAAAAATGTTTTAATAAACATAGACATACCGTAACTGTCACTGATGATTGGAGGATGGAAATATCTGATGCTCTTAAAAACATATTTAGACCTAATGAAAAATTTGCATTACACGTACCACATGAATTTCGACCTTTTATTTGTGAATACTTTAAGAAAACTTTCGAAACGACAGTTGAGGCCGTTTTTTGTAATAAATTACTACAGGACATAGAAGAAGAACAAAGACAAATAGAGTGTGTAAAACGGTATCATAATAAAAATCATAACGGCATAGTTGAAACCTATAAACACTTGAAAAATCAATTTTATTGGCCCTCCATGCAAACTACAATTTCAAATTTCATTAACCAATGTGAAATTTGTTTAAAAAATAAATATGAACGGCACCCGTATAAATTACCTCAATTAGGTCCATTATTAGGACAAAAACCTTTTGATATAATCCATATTGATCTGTTCCACTGTAACAAAAATTACTATTTAACAATTGTCGACTCATTCAGCAAATATGCCCAATGCTATAAAATTTCTGATAAAACTTCTGTTTCAATTTTAAGCAAATTAAGACACTATTTCTCTCATCATAATTATCCGAAAAAAATTGTTTGTGACAATGGAACTGAATTTAATTCTGCTGTAATTAAAGAATTTATGAAACTTCATAAAATTGAAATTCATTCCACAACAGTCAATAACTCATCTTCTAATTCACCTGTTGAACGGTTCCATCCTACCCTAATAGAAAAACTTAGAACATTACGAGAACAAAATCCAGAAGACCCCTTAGACGATACCTTCACACATGCCACTTTAATTTTAATCAGTCCATTCATAGTGCTACTAACTTCTCACCTTTTTCAATTCTCTATGGCCCTTATGCCGAAGAAATACATTTTGATTTTGATCTCCCATTATACGAAACATACAATCAAAGACATAAAGACGAACTGCAACCCTTTATAACTGACCTATATAATAAACAAAAAGAAAAACGTCAGAAGATTTTAGATAAACAAAATGAAAAAGCCGAATCAATCCCTGTAATCGATCCCTCTTCCTCTCTCTACGTAACCAGAAAAAAACATCGACCTAAATTGAGCTCCCCTTATTCTAGACTACATCCGAAAAAACAAAATAAAACAAAAATTATCGGTAAGACGAATAAACAAAACACAACAAGTACACACTTAAAATTTGCTAAAAGACTTCGTAAAGTAAAAAAAAGGGATATTTTAGAAATACCTTCTTTGCAGGACGACCCTATCCCTGGGACATCTTATCAAGATACAGGAAATCCCCAATAACGGTTATTATGCAGAAGAACTTGGCAAATCGAATGAAATTAACCATTGTCATAGACATATTTTACATATTAATTTAGAGAAATTAGCTAACACTTTAGAAATAAACCCCAATGACCTTTTCGATTCACCCTTAGAAAACGGACCCTTAGCTTCTTTGAAATTTCAATACAATCACCTCCTAAATGAAGCAAAAGACAATCTTCATAAAATAACTCGTAAGCATAAAAGAGGATTGTTTAACTTTCTAGGTACAACAATTAAGTACATAACTGGAAATCCCGACGATTACGACTTAGAATTATTAAAATCACACATTACTGCAATAGAACTTAAAGAAAATGAAATTATAACTTAACTTAACAATGAAATCTCTTTTGGTCATTCTATTGATACGAGATTTGATAACCTTTTAAATTCAATAAACAATAATAGTAACGTAATTATTGCTGCAGTAAATAAGTTATCATCCGATTTTGATGGATACGTTGCTCTTCATAACGAAACTCTCAATCTCCAAATTGTAAATGAATTCCTTTTAAAACTAATTAGAACCATAACCTTATCCCAACTAAATCTTTCAAATATTGAGCTCTTTACTTTAGACGAACTGGAAACATTAAAACAAACATTGTTAGAAATATATTCTGGAAACGCCCTTTTAGTCAGTGACGAACAGCCTTACCAACTCATTGAATCATCAAAATCTTTAGTTTGTGTTACTACCAGGACAATGCTCATAATATTAAAAATCCCTATCCTTTATCCAGAGGCTTATCCCACATTTAGAATCTACCCCATTCCTAATAATGATCACATAATGATTCTGCCACCTGCGCATTACTTCGCAAATGGTAAATGGTATGAAGCCTGCACCAACCCAGCCGAACAAATTATCTGCACAAAACCTGTAAAATCTCAGTGTCAAATTCCAAATGTAGAAAATTGTACCAAATCAGTCTCAACGGAGAATTTTTGTCAAGAAACCAGGAAAGTAATTCTATTGGGAATAGTTCACCCAATAAAAATTCAAAATGAAGAAATTAGCAGAAGTAGCATCTTAATGACAAATGAGTCGATTGTCATAGAAGGAATACAGTACAACAGAAAAACTGTCCAAGAACTCCCAGTGCCGCAAGTAGTCCCAATCAAACTGTACCCGAAGCACGAAATCAAGATAGAAAAACTCCAGATTCCAGAGACGCACGGTCAACTTCAACCCATCGAACCGATACATCTTCTGCCTCAATTTTCCGCAGGGCTTAGCATTGTTTCCCTTATAACAATTTCAACTGTTTTAGGCATATTTATAACAGTTGCTGTGAAAAAAAGGAAGAGAATCTCTAAATTCTTATATGGGCCCAAGCTACAACCAACTCAAATCCAGATTCTTCAAGAGCTGTTCTCAGAGACTTCGAGGACGAAGTCTGGACCAAAGGAGGGAGGAAAATGTGAATGGACTCCGACCCTGTCCCATGGTCAGCGAACTCCAACCAAGCAACGCGATC
Source organism: Galeruca laticollis (assembly GCA_963921935.1). Classification (NCBI taxonomy): domain Eukaryota; kingdom Metazoa; phylum Arthropoda; class Insecta; order Coleoptera; family Chrysomelidae; genus Galeruca; species Galeruca laticollis. The sequence continues at coordinate 153,676,679 of OY998177.1, forward strand.
ATCAATTTCATAACACCGATGTATTAAATATCGGTTGATGACTACGAAAATTCATTCATTCAATTATTTTAATCTAGTTCAATTATTCATTTCATTTATTATTAACAGTCATTATTTTTGTCAAGTTACTTTTGTATTTCTAAGTTGTTTGTAAATAAAATCCAAATAAATATATTTTTTTAAAAAGTTGAAAGTGTCTCGAAGAATATTTCTATATACATATTGTGTATATAGGAGGATGCCACAGAGCGCTACAAATCCATACGGACGCCACTTCAATCGCTATCGCGAATAATATATATATATATATATATATATATATATATATATATATAAATTGAAAAATATCCAAAAGGGTATTCTTGACGGTAGATAAATAAAAAATCTCTCAATATCTTAGGGATTCCGTCGTAAGTAGTAAACTCTCATTTAAGTACTACCCAACGTATCTAAAAATTTTCTTTTCTTTTTCAAGGCTGAAATATGAAAATGTTGGAACATTTTATTAATTAACAATTTTTTATACTTACGTGTAAAGTGGGTTAATAAAAATTAAAACAGTTCATACTCGGAACACTAAAAAAATATATTTTATGAATAGATACTTTTTAAGTACTAATTCACAAGGATCTTTTCGATTTGAAGGAACATTATATGTTTGTCAGAGTGTCACAATTTGAGTGACAGTTTTTTGGTTAAGATATAACCCAATTGATGTGTTCAACTTTATGACTTGAGAGACAGTCTTCATTATTAGTACCATGACCTGTTACTTAATTATGATCCTATGAACAAAGGAATTCCTATATATCATATATTCTCCCTTGTCAACTAGCGAAAGTTGTGAGGTATATTACTCTCAATAATTACCCCACTCACATCTCACGATAACAAGAGTGAATGTAGTATATATACAACAACTCCGTTATATAGATGTTTATAGTTATAAGTCAAAAATATCTAGAATTTGATTGTTCCTATGGTGTTGGTCAAATGAAAGAAGATATGCATAAGTGTGATTTACATGGTTGCTTTCTCTCTTTTTATTTAGTGACTTTTCATCTAAGTCACTCTCAAACATTTCTATCCACCTCAACTATTGAAAAAATAGATTTTCAACACCAGAATACAAGAAAAATGAGTCACAAATAATAATAATGAGGATAACCAAGAAACTAAACCTAAAAAATATATAGCGATTCCATATATCACCATCACCGAATATTTTAAATGTTTTTAATCATGAAAATCAAATCAAACTAACTTATAATTATAGATTCACAATTGATAATATTTTAACGAAAACAAAATATAAGGATGAGGTCTTGAAAAAATCTAATATGGTATATAAGATCTTTTGCAACAATTGTGACAAAGTGTATTATGGACAGATATCTAGAGTACTGAAAGACAGGGTGACCCAACATAAAAGTGATATAAAACTTAATAAACAAACATGCGCTTTGGCTGAACATAGTATAGAAACTGGGCATCATCCAAATTTTAATAACATAATGGTTATACATTCGGAATACCAATATCACAAAAGATCCTGCCTAGAAATGTTTGAGACTGCCTTAGATGCCATGTAAATCACACTTATGCGTATCTTCTTTCATTTGACCAACACCATAAGAACAATCAAAATCTAGATATTTCTGACTTATAACTATTAATATCTATATAACTAAAAAGTTATAACGGAGTTGTTGTATATATACTACAATCACTCTTGTTATCGGGAGATTTGAGTAATATGCCTTACAACTTTCGCTCGTTGACAAGGGAGAATATATGATATATAGGACTTCCTTTGTTCATAGGATCATGATTAAGTGACAAATCATGGTACTAATAATGAAGACTGTCTCTTATGTCATAAAGTTGAACACATCAACTGGGTTATGTCTCAACCAAAAACTGTCACTCAAATTGTGACACTCTGACAAACATATAATGTTCCTTCAAATCGAAAAGATCCTTGTGAATTAGTACTTAAAAAGTATCTATACATAAAATATATTTTGTTGTTGTTTCGAGTATCAACTGTTTCAATAGTTATTAACTCACTTTACACGTAAGTATAGAAAATTGTTAATTAATAAAATGTACCAACATGTCCATATTTCAGCCTTGAAAAAGAAAATAAATTTTTTCGAAACGTTGGGTTTCAAATAAGATTTTGATATATATATATATATATATATATATATATATATATATATATATATATATATATTTGTTTCGCTTTTTTTGGTTCTTGGTCTGTTTATTTAATTATATATTGTTTATTTTGTATTCATGGGATTGAGGACAATTTGACATTTAACTAGGAGTTAATACATACATATACAGGGTTGGGATAAAGTATGGAACCAAGTAAATATCTTTTAAACGAAAAGAACGATATTTATGAAAATTTGCAGGTAAGTGCAATGGAACAAAATGCATCTGATGTACATTTTTTTGTTAATAATATACTTCCGGTTTAACCGGAAATTCCATCAACATCTTTAATTTAAATGGGACACCCTATATATTTTTACAGATTTTGAAAGAGCTTGTTATTTTGAATTCATACATACTGAGTTTAGTGTAAAAAAATTTGTAAGAACGAGGAATATAGCACTTTAATCAACCTCATTGAGTTTTTTGCATTAGAGCAAAATAGCTATTTATGTAACCAGTTATGAAATGCATCATTTTGTGTAACGAGTGAAATTTTTGCGGGACGAGCGAGTTCCGCGTAGCGGGGCGAGCGAGGTCCCGCAAAATGACACTAGTTACACAAACAAGCATTTAATAACTTGTTTCATACAAGATTTTATCTAATTTTGACAAGGAGGAAGTTCAGTTTACCTATCAATAAAGCATTTCATAACGTTTTATACAAGATTTTATCTAATTTTGACAAAAAGATAATTTAATTTATTTTATGTGAGTCATTTTGACAAAAAGAAAATTTAATTTATTTCTGATTTGAAAACAGCACTTTTTGATTCCTACATGTTGTGCAACCAATATTACACAAGACAATACTTTTATTTTATACATTAATTTCAGATTTTTCTTTATTATTTTACCATTAATAGAAAATAAGAAAAGGATTGCCACTGATATTATTGGTGAATCAAGCACCTCAAGTTCAAGATCAGTTATGCATTACGAAATTACATCAACTTCTAATTCTGCAGGGGTTAACCTAACAAACTGTTCGAAATGTGTCATAAATATTTATAATGCATAAAATAAAATGTGAATTATTCTAGTTGTTCTTATTGTTAGTAGTTCTCTTCAGTTCTAGTTGTTGTTATTTTTCTATGATATGACATTAAACTTTTTTTTTCTCTCTTGTTTTTATTAACTGGTGATATAATTAATTTTTCATCACGTTACATAATATTTTTCATTATGTAACTGTTACGAAAAAGGTGACGTTTGCTAACGGAAGTCAGTTTTGAAAAATGTCACTTTATATGTCAAAATCAGATAAAACTATTTAGATAAACTAATTCATGTTGTTTGTATGCATAGTAATAAATAAACGAGTACTGTTTAGTACGACTTTTGTTCTCCAAGTGTCAAATTCTAATTGACGGAAATAAATTTTACAATTTAGAATGGTCCAATTAAGTGAAAAAGAGCATGTTGAAATTTTAATGATGATCGGTTATGGTGATCGTGTTAGAACTCATGAAGAAGTGCGTCATATTTTTAATAATTTGCATCCGGAGAGAAATCCTATATCACGCTCAACAGTAACTAAAACATTACAACGTTTTCATACAACTGGGATGGTAAAAAATTTGCTAAAACCTAGAAGACCGCGGACTGCAACAAATCAAACTGTTAAACAAAATATTGCAATCGATTTAGAAGAATCACCTCAAACTTCCACCACAAATTTAGCACTAAACCATGGTATCAGTCGACGTTCTGTAGGAAAGACAGTAAAAAGTGAAAAATATCATCCGTATAAGGTACAGTTGGTTCAAGAATTGTCAGACGATGATTTTGACCGACGGCTGGAATTTTGCGAAAGGCTAATGGACATCTGTAATGTCGACGAAAATTTTGCTTCTAACATAGTTTTTCCGATGAGGCAACTTTATGTTTAAATGGAACAGTTAATCGCCATAACTCAAGGTATTGGTCAAATGAGAATCCTCATTGGATACATGAAGCACATACCCAGCATCCACAGAAGTTAAATGTTTGGATGGGAATTGTCGAAAATAGGCCCATTTTTTATCGACGGAAACTTGAATGGTGGCAAGTATTTGGATCTACTGAATAACGAAATTATTCCTGCACTTCAACAGAATGGGCAATTACCACAAAATGTTAGGTTTCAACAAGATGGAGCACCTACCCGCTATGATAGACGGGTTAGGGATTTTCTGGATGCGAATTTTCCAAATCGATGGATTGGACGTAGAGGATTCATAGAGTGGCCTGCTCGTTCTCCAGATCTAAGCCCATTACATTTTTTTTTGAGGTTATCTAAAATCACGTGTTTACGTTAGACGACCAACAAACTTACAGAAATTGAGATAAAGAATTATTGATGAATGTGAACTAATACGTGGAGAAGTCTTGGAAAGAGTGACTCAAGAATTTGTTAATAGGATGGCATATTGCCAGCAAGTTAACGTCGAGCATTTTGAACATTTGAAGTAATTTTGTTTCTCATTATTCTAAAATAATGAAATGTACACCTATTGTACAACTAACAGTGAGTTATTCCTCGTTTTTACAAATTATTTTATACTAAACTCGGTATGTATGAATTCAAAATAACAAGCTCTTTCAAAATCTGTAAAAATAAAAATATATAGGGTGTCCCATTTAAATTAGAGAAGTTGATGGTATTTCCGGTTAAACCGGAAGTATATTATCAACAAAAAAATGTACATCAGATGCATTTTGTTCCATTGCACTTACCTGCAAATTTTCATAAATACCGTTCTTTTCGTTTAAAAGATATTTACTTGGTTCCATACTTTATCCCAACCCTGTATATACTATTTTTCTTACTTATTCTATCGCGTTTGACAAACGAGAGTTGAGAAGCGACAATTTCGCAAAAGTGTTTTGGTTATTTTGAAAACGTTTGTGGGGGTGTGGAGATGACTCGTTCATCAGGGTCTTGATCTAGGAGGATATAGTTATATTTCATGTATTTTTTATAGAGATGCGTCGAATTTTTACTGACGACTTTCTTCATAGCGTTTGCTTCATGATGGGCCAGGATTTTTTTTTATATCTTAGTGAAAGGACGACTTGAGAGTACAAGAGTTGCAGCTATTTCAAGTAAAATATATTGGATGTACGTGTTTATGAGTTTCTATATTCGTATTTCATTTTCTGCTGATAGAAAGTTGTGTTTACAGATTAGTGGGTGGAGCCTGTCAATACCAAATTTGTCTACACTGACTTGCATCTGAATATAAGGGATAGACATGCCATCACTAGGGACTGTATAACCTAGTTGTTTGTCAGTTATTTGGCTGTAATCTTTCTACTTCTGTAGCGCTAAAAAGAGGAATACACTCTCTATAGTGTTCACGATAAGTTGGTTGTCTCCTCATATCGATAGAAGTGTAGAATTGAGAGTGTAATCGACATAACCGCTTTTCAGGATTGTAGGGAAGTCACGTGTAAATGTGTAGTTTATAAAACGGAATAGCACTAAGCCTTGGGGACTTATGCATTCAAAGTAGAAAGACATTTCAAGGCAAAATCAAACGTCATATGAAATGTTCCTATGTTTGTGATATAGTAATAAATAAGTGGATTCCACATAGTAAGGATCGAAACAGTACATTTCATAAATAAGTTTGACCGAATACTCTGGAAATTTAGAAGTAATCGTTATTATATTTCTTCGAGCAATACGGAGAAAAATAAGAGAAGAGAAAGAAAACACCAAGAGATTGTTCACTCAAAAGCCTTCTCTCATATTATCAATAACTCGGATAATTTGGATAATTGTAATGTGTCCAGTACTATTATATGGAATGGAAGCCTGGACGCTTAAGAAGTGCGACACTAATCGGCTGGAAGCATTCGAGATATGGGCATATCGGAGGTATTGAGAAGAATGGGAAAGGAGAAGGAAATAATCAACACAATCAAAATCAGAAAATTGCAATCCTGGGCCACGTGATCAGAGGGGAGAGGTATACACAGTTGCAAATTATTATACAAGGAACAATGCAGGCTAAAAGAAGTATAGGAAGAAGATGCATCTCCTCGTTGAACCACAGTAGCTCTGTTGATTTGTTCAGATCCGCAGCTTCAAAGACAAAAATCGCCATGATGATAGCCAACCTTCTTAAAGGGGACGGCACGTGAAGAAGAAGAAGAATATGTCCAATACGTTTCTCATTTTTGAGTTTAAGTATGTACCTGGTCAATGGTCACTAGAGTCACACAGTTTTTCATTCTCTTCTCCATGGCTTCTATTAACTGCTAGAATAGCTGAAACAACGACAAATTTGTCTACAGTATTTGATGCTAGGTTAGGAATGTTACTAGTGTATAGTTGATAGGAGACAGAATCCTCCACTCTAATTTCTTCGTGTTAAAAATTGACAATCTAAAGCAGTTTTTTGCTTGATGCTACCTTTTCTATTGAAAAGTTCTTAATTACTCCTCGAATACCCAACAATTTTTAACATATTTGCATAAATTTAAAAGGTGTTAAAATTGAATGACTAGAAAATTACTTTTGCTATACGGTGAGCGACCATCAATATGTGGAGTAATTACAGGATGAAAACATGTAAAAAATAATATTTAAATAGAAGTGAAATAAACTGTATTTTAATTATTATGTGAATATCTGTGATCAAAACTGAACTTTTATAAACAGGAGATATATTTTTCAATATTTTAATAAACTGTATATATAGGTTGTTTTAATGAGTTTTTCGAAACAGTATATTGTATGTGTGGAGTTTTTCAGCGGAATATTAATAATTGGGGAGAAATTTGATACTGTAATGAGTGTGTACATTTCGGTGGGAGTTCATTAGGTACGAAATGCTGCATTGAAATCATCCCTTGTATATCATGTGTAAGCACTCTTAGCCATTCAAACAACTTCTCTCTCCATATATTATATCAAGATAGCTGAAGATAAGTAGCTAATTGACGCTGCCAATGTTTTCACTAAACTCAAAACTTGTAGTAAAAGAGGAATATATAGGTTTATTTGTTTTACTAGAAAGTTTTATACTATAGTATCGGATGTTATTCTGTAATCGGATAAAATAATTTATGTTTCGGAAGATGATCTTTTGTATTAAATGGAATATAAAAAATCAACTCAAGTTGTTTCTGTTCAAAAACTTCTTTACTTACGAACGAAGAGGAGCTTTTTTCTCTTGCCAGTCCTTTTCCCTAAAGAGCTCACAACTGTAGTATCTGCCTGCTCTCCTGTACTCCACCTTATTCTATTGCCAAAACGTCAAAAAATACAGTTGATCACAGATCGCAGTTATTTCATCTTTTTGGAAGTGTTCGTTTTTACCTGTAGAATCCCAACTCCACTCTCTGTCATTACTGGTAACTTCCTACCAACCAAAAAATTCAACTTTGATACCCGCCATATGATTACTCATGTCCATTTATAGTATTTTAAACTTACACCGTATACTAAATAATTTGGTAATAGGATGCAAATTTCCTTTCATTTCTGAATTAGTTCTATATCCTCTTATATTGTATAACCCTCTTCATATGATCCCATCAGCGCGTCTTTTGTCTTCTGTATTTGGAGTTTACTTCTGTCATGTAAATTTTGATGAAATGAATACGGTGTGTGGATTTGATTTTGATTCCCGTTGAATGGTCCCGGTATATAAATAACGAAACATTACTTAAATTTTACGTTGTATAGCTTTTGTTCATTCCTGTATAAACGTATAGAAATGTAAATTTAGCGCTGAAGCTTTTTAGGAGCGTATTACGATGGATGAAAACGAGGAAGAGAAATTAAGTTATAAATGGGACTTTCCATCAGCTATTCTGATATGATTTGCACGCGATTGAGCATAACGCGCTCAAATAATATTATAATGAGTCCTAAACATGAATTTCAACTTCTTACATAAATTATATTTAGGATCAAACCATATACTAAATGCATTTACAGTTTTAAAACAGCCGTATGAACCTAAAACCCGGCTTGATACAAAAAACTCATTTTAAGCTCACACTTACTACAGACGATGCAGGTAATTTTAGGAGCATTTTTATTTTTGTACTAGAAATTGTAACATCCCAAAAATATGAAAATCAATTGAACCATTAACATATCATCAGATAACAATAAAAACTACTTCAATATGTCTGTAATCGTCTGTAGTAAAATCCATTTCACGATAGTTGGAGCCGCCTGGAACATTGACAACCGCGGAAACCAAATTCTGTCTTGTTTATCTACGTCGCTTAGTAAAGCCACTTTATAATTTGACATTTAGGGTAATATTTTTGGTTGTTTACTTGTTGAATATTTTTTATTTTGAACTTTTATGGAGTTTATTAGAGAGTGTTGAGTGTTTTATTTAATCTAAAACCGTATTTCCTAAAAAACTTGTTGTTGTCAAGGCAAAAATTATAATAGTAGTAGATATATTTTTCAACCACATTATTAATTTACACCCAAAAATTAAATTCACATTTATTTGAAGTTGAAGAAAATAACTCAGTTAATAATGTACTTGATTATTCAATTCACCGAAAACCTCCACACACAGATGTGACAATTCAATATAGTTCCAATCACCCTATGTCACATAAACTAGCGGCATATAATTCAATGATACATATAGCATTTTCAGTTCCTATGAACAAATGTAATTTTGATAGAGAGATTAATACAATTAGGCAAATAGCAACATCCAACGATTATCCATTACATATGATAAATAAGCTAATTAATAAAAAAGAGGAAAAGTGGCATTACAACTAATATTTCCTAAACAAACTAAAAAAATAAAAACTTATAAAACCATCACATATGCAGGAAATATTTCTAATAATATTTCAAAGATAATATCTTTAGCAACGAATACAACAATTTCTTTTAAAACAGAAAGTACCGTAAGTACAAAATTGTTACATGTAAAAACAAAAGTACCATCATTAACGAAATCAGGTATATATATAAATGTCCAGAATGTAATGATGTCTATTGACCCAATACAGTGAACACTTACGAGCATACAGATTAGAACAACCAGATAAATCCCATTACGTAAAACATCTACTTGACACCAATTATTCATTGACACCTAACACAGAACTAGAAGTAGTACATATTTGTGATAAGAAACAAGAACTGGATTGAAGAGTTGGAAATTAGAAGACACCTTAGAAACCCACAATTTGAAGTCGTCAATGAACAGATAAATGTAGGGAGTTCTCCACTATTAAACTGTCTTCTTAAGTGATAATTGTAAAGATCAGCAGATATAGTTTTCCTGGTTTTCTATATCATTGCATAGTTATACTGATCTTAATTGGAAAAATGATATCCAGGATATCACCATAGGGCTAATAATATGTAAGCTTCAATATTTGTAATATCTCATCTTCTTTCTTTTTCTATCAACATATATTGAGTCAATCACAAAGTAGGTCACTCCTTGCTCTAGCCAAAAATAACTCCTAAACATCAGGTAGGCATCAAATGAAATGTAACTTCTGTCATTTTGACGATGATATTCACTTATCGGAACAATTGTCAATTTTTTAGAATTTTCAATATTTTTCATTATATTGTGGAATTAGATAGAAACATTGAGTTTCATTTAAAAAACTAATATAAGTAGATTCCACGAAGTAAGGGTCGAGACAGTTAATTTCATTAAAAATTATAATAGTCAATGCACTAATATTTGAAGAACTATAAAGGATTCGAGATATCATTTAAAATTTCTAAATCTTGAAGAAAAAAGCTCCTTCTTTAAATTGTGAGTTTGATTGAATTAACTAATAAATTAATTACTACAAATTTGTGTCAGTTTACTTCTAGCACGAGTTTTTAAGCAATGATTACTTTCAATAGAATTAAGAGAAAAATAGTTTTACATAGAAGTATGTTCATTCTTTTCTAGGTATTCTCCTCATTATTTTACAGGAGTTTACTGTAAGTAGAACTTTTTCGTGGCGACTGCTAAAAAGTATTAGATAAGCAGGTAGTTTTTATTAGTTACTGAAGATGCAAGTGTTATTTTGTGAATTGTGGAAAATGTTGAACGAGTGGAACAAATTCATGATCAGAAAAAAAATTGAGATGAAACTACAATAAACATGGAAAAATTGAATGTATTAATATGTGATATGCATAAGAACGTAATTAAGAATAATGCGTTTATTGTAGCCGGCAGCGCACACAAGACAGCAGAAAGATGATTATGGATGATATTCGCCTTGAAGAAATTAATTTCTTAGAAAATATTGATTGATACAGAACCAAGTCTGAAATATTGTGTGAACTGATGACATACATCCACAGCTCGCACGTGCAACCCAAGGCATAATACGATGTATCAGGAATAGGTTTGAAATTAGATAGGAAGAAATTTTTTGAAGTATCTGGTCTAGAATGCCAGCATGTGAAGAAATGCGAATCTGAATGTATTAAAAAAGATCACATTTTTGATGATGCTGTGAATTATCTAAGTATAATGTAAATACAGGATCGTCTGACAAATCTACTAGTGTTATCGAATTCCTTAGTGACTCTGGAAGCGATTAATAGCAAAGGTCTTCAAGAAGACATTATTTCCCGCCAAGTTAATATCAATGAATTTGTTTTATATTTTAGGGATATGGTAAGAATTTACAGAACAGAGAAGTCGATTCATGTTGCAGGGACAAAAAAATTTGTAATTGGGAAATCATTCATTTTGTATGAGTGTAATAGGAATGTTTCACATGGTACATCACTATTATTATAATTGTTTGGTTTTTATGAATGTATAATTTTAGGACTTTTCATTCGTATAAGACAAGCAATATGGAGATCTTAGAAAGCATCCATATTCGAAGAATGTATTCATCAAGCACTAAATTTTACACAGAAAGTGATAGTATCTACTTATCAGACAACTATAATTTGATTATTATATTTTAAATTACTAACTATTATAATTTAAAGGAAATATAATGGTTCACATCACATAAACACATGTGGGACTCGAAGATGAATTACCTGCTCAAATATTGAAGGAACAGCTCATTATAGTAAAGTTAATTAACAGCAGGTGTTAGAACAGACAGAATATTGCAGGAGAGCGAGTTGGTTCATCCAGCCAAACAGCCCAAGACAGATCTACCGGAGCTGGTCTACCCGACGACGACCGGTAGCTTCGCCGTCCTATCCGTTTTCCAAACATCGATAACAATCTCGTTTAATAACGCCAAACATTCCACAACCAAAACAAAATTTCCTTCTAACCTCAGTACAGGCTGAAATTCGATGTCCTTCCTTAAGAGAGTTCCAACACTTTATTCTGGTTTCCATTGTCATAATTCTCCGCGAAGGCATTGTTGTGATAGGGGATGATACAGAAGGAGAGGGTCGACAACCTTGATACGCTAAATCTGGTTCTAAAAGACCTCGTAGTTGGGTAGGAGGTGGTTCACACCTAACCGCCATATCACGGTTCAATTCCAACCTTTTAGATAACCTCACCAACTCTTCAACTGTTGCATAAGTAGCTAACCCTAAGCTATGGATGAAGTAAGGATGAATTTTTTGCCTAAGAACCCTCTGAAGGATATGTAGGCAGACGCCTAAAAATATTGCTCATGAATGCAAAATAAATCCCTACTCGTTACGTTTGACCTGCAGTTCTCCTACTAATTTCGGCCCACAACTCTTGCACATAGTGATAGGGTTGGAATTCCTCTCGTAATAACCCCACAAAATCCTTCCAAGTTTTAACACGATCCTGAACAGAACAGAACAGAACGATACCCAAATTCCTGCATCATCATTCAAAAGATCAATAACCGAACCCAATAATTCACCAACCGAAATATTACGGGCCTTCCGCTTTTCCTCAACACTCTCAAAGAACGCTGACATACTAAGTTATACTAAGTTATCCTTTACCAGTGAAATTTACCTCCCGCTTCCTGGGCTCGAACAGATGTTTATGAATATTGGTAACAACAGTGTGAGTACTACCGCTAGAAGGGGGCTGAGCTGGGGCCGACATCAGAATATTTTCCCCACTCCGAGCTAATATCTGTACCTGGAGAGCATCTCGAATTTCATCTACCTGTAATTCAATTGCGTCCAATCTAGTAATAACATTCGACACTGAATTAAGAAGATGCTTAGTTTCTGGTTTATCCTCGATGTTTAAACGCTGTAATCTTCCATACAAGTGTTTCAATTTTGCGTCTATATACTCTTCCCCCTTTTCCTTGGAATTAATTTTCCATGACCTAACATATTGTTCTAAAGCCTCTGTTTTATTTATAATTATCTCCACCTCTTCTAATGGGGCTGGAAGAAAATCACCCTGTATTTTAATTTCCCCAAATGCCTCTGTTCTCATGACATCCTGTAACTGACGTCTCATAGACGATGTTGTTTCTCCTTGCAGACCAGTAAACCCCCTAACAAGCAGTTCATACTTAAGTTCATCTTTCAAAAGTTTATTTATATCCATCCTGTATGTAAATACTGCAGCTATAATAAATTACACCAAATTACGAAATACAAAAGTATCAAAAGATAGCACAGAACAGTGTTTTCAACTGTACTTGATAACTCAAATGCGTATGTACAGAATAATCACTTACTATATTATTCACAGATTTTCCTCAGAACATTTCTCAACAGACCATGTACTTTAACTACTCTCATACACAAGAACACTAATATAACCTTCACGTAAATACAACCATACTATAATAGGCATGGAACAACAAAAATAAAATGTGTAAATTTATATTCAATTTACCTATAAATAGCAATATCATTCGTATAGCCTCTCAACTCTACACAACAAAATGCTCCAAATTGGGCGCCAAATGTGTTACGCGCTTTATTTATTATGGCTAGCTCCAAAAGCGCAATCTCATGCTCAGTTCGGTCGGGGGTGGGTATGCGAAAATTCCTATTTTATTTTGTTGTTAAAAATGGGCGCCACCAGTTAAATTCTAATGAGCCAGCCCTAACTAGTAGACCGCAACGATTGTCAGGATGGAGCAGACAATATATAAGAGGTTAGGGATTACAAGAGGGGAGAACAAGAAACACTCTTGTAATAAAAATTCTGTAATACTATTTACACAAAAGAGACTATATACAAACAACTCCTTCACCAAAACAGAAGGAAATATAGAGAATTTAAATGCGCCACTGTGACGTCATGGAGCCGCTTACAAAAGAAAATATAATGCCTAAACCTATTGTTAACCATTTTACTAAGGTACTATCCAAAGGGGTCTGCTCACCTCTAATATAAGTTTTCGAAAATAAGGTTTCAAAATAATTCCACTAACGTAGGCGGAGATTCTTTACTTATTCTATTGGCTTAACAGAGACGGTGTCCCCTGACTGAGACCCTACAATGTTTATAAATAATTTAAATTACTTACCAATCACATTCATCACGTTCACATTACCTCCGTTAGATGGTTCTTATTCTATTCTCTCTAAACTCCCTTTTTTCCCACTCTACGAATCCACATGCGCTTTTACTCCTTCCTCAATTTTCCTTCGACAACAAAATTAGTCAAAATTTATTGAATTCCTTACGGATTCTACCCAAATTTGATTTTGACAAATCACTACGTATAATCCGCCCTGACAGTAACCCGACTTCTTGATATTATGTTAACTAAGTCAAACGGATGTTTAGCAAGTACAACTCAATTGAGACTACATTGATCTATCAATGCACTCTCAAAGTAAGCTATACTATTTGTCAGCGGAGAATGTAGGTAGTGAACAAGTAACTTAAGGGGAATTTTTTGGTTTCTTGAATGTACAGGACCGATGTAATTTATAATGTCAACAACGAGGTACCAATGAACTCGAAATATTATTAAATTTATTAACAAAAACTAGAATTACAGTGTTGCGGGGTGAGTTCCAAGATCAACCCGTAACAACTGCCAGGCATTGCATCAGAAGATGACTTTTCTATATGTGAGACATTCGTAACTTAATTGAATCATCTAAAAGAAGTAATCCATTTTATTGAAGATAGCTCCAGCGCACAAGCTTCACTTACTTATAAGAAATAAGAAAAGTAATTGTAATTGAAATTTATTTTTCAAGATATACTTCAATTCAACATGATACTATTTCAAAAATCAATGATTTCATAAACAATTTAATCTACGAACCATTGGCAAAATTCAATAAGGAATTTGAAAAAACAAAAATATATGTCATGCAAATTCCAGAAGAAGAGAGAAGTTTGTAAAATAATAAAAAGAGATACAGGCATATTATCCTAATGAAAAATAGAATATGTAAGTGTATTTGGTTTATAATTAAAAATTTGTATTAGCTTTATGTTAAATTGGAATGTTTTTTTCTCTATTTTTCATAAATCAATATAAACAATTTTATAGCTTCCTATTTTGTGTTTCATTCACTGTTTTTGATATCTAATTGATGTATCTACTTAAGACTTTATGTAAATTTGCAAATTACTTTGTCTTTAATTTCAATACTATATTTCATAAAACTTTTAGTAGTGTTTGTTTTCCCTAACTGTAACCTATGAACAACATAGAGATTAGTATATTAAAGTAAAAGTCGATAAAGAGGTCTTTCAAACACGCGCGATTTTTCGAGCACGATGGAGCAGCCGGAGTGCTCGAAATAGAGCAAGTGTTTGAAAGACGAATACTTTACGCTATTTTTCTTATTGGTGCACTTTGAAATCATAAAATATTATCATTAAATTATTACTACAAAAAAATGGAAGTCCGTCCTCGATGCCTAGGCAAGTTTCATGACAGTCCATCATAAATAGTATTTATTTTTATTTGACGTTACGAGGTACTGCTGTCAGATCAATAATCAAAAAGTTTCTTTATTTATATTTAAAAGGATACAATGTATATATGGATATATAAATCAATTTTGCAGAAAAAACCAAATAAGACATTGGTTCACAATGAAAATATACAATTTAAAAACTAATTAAAAAAGCTGTAATTGATACTTACGTTTCTCGAGTTGTTGTTGTTACCATAGGGACTTTAAAAAACGCGCGTATTAGAAAGTTCGATTTAAACACGCTAAGGCGTGTTTTAAATAGGTAATATGAGGCATCAATAAAAAAAAACTTTAAATATACCACCAATCTTCAAAGGAACTATCTTATTATGGTAAATAAATATTGTAGTAGAATTTTAAATTGGAGCGGTAAAATTTGTTCTGATGGAATCAATAGCTCACTATGGAGCTTTTATTCGAAGAACACAAGTATCATGGAAATTGCATGATTGTGTCGCATAATCGTCAAAAATGAAGCGAGCGGATCATAGCCACGGAAAGTAAAAATGAAAAATGGTTACATCTACTCTATTTAATCAAAAAAAAATATTGATTCAGGATCTCAAACCACCAGCTTTCTTGCTTTCAACAATAGAAAAAGAAACATTAAATGAGAAAAAACTTAACTGTTGTTGAATATAAAAATAACAATAAAAATAATAATAAAAAATATTGTTAATGTGGAGAAATATTATTAACAAAGAAACTTAGTTTGTTCCACTTTTGCAATGAAAGGTTATAATATTTGTTAATTTACCGTTCCATAAATAAAAGCTGGTGAATTAACAAGAAATACGATTACTTCAATTAAACCAAGTAATAACAAATGTATAAAATCTATTGTCGTATATTGTAGTACCGTAAAAACAAATTATTTCCAAGGCTCCATATATTTCCAGCTACTGTGATGAAATGCCAATAATTGCTGTGTCAGATTCACTAGACTTAAGAGTACTAATCGTGAAATTGATCAAAAATGTAATTGTAGTTAAGGTTGCTGCGGTAGTAATCATTCTGCAATTTCCGATCGGTCATGTCATTTAGAGTTTTTGGAACTAGTAATGACATTTGACGATTCGATTGTAGTACAACGTAGCACAAAAAATATTCAATTATTTCCAGAGCTTCATGTAATTACAGCTACTCTTATAGAATGACAATAGATACTGTCAGATTTCGTGGATTTGTATACGCGAAACTATACAATACTGAATATACTGAAGTTATGACATATTACTTATATATTATTGTTTCCATTATTCTTATATAATACATGTTCAAGATATGCGCCAGTGGAACTGTTGGTCACGCATATTCGAGAACGCAGGTTGCTGCATATTCCTAAAAAACGAGACGATCTTCTCACGTAAATTATTAACAGTTCGGGATAGGTCTGTACCGCTGAAAACTTTCTACTTCAACATACTCAAAGGTAGGCATCCGGTGGTGTAGAATCGAGAGAATGTGATGTATAGTTGAAATAGGAACCTCGGGAAATGATGCGTTCTCCAGAAGTTTCTTGTAACAATGCTATTGATTGTCGAGCAGTGGACTGGACGCCCTCTTGAAACCACTGCTTTTCTATCCGAATATTCCTTTTTCGACTAAACATTCTAATATCCCGTAGAAATGGTGCCACCACCATGTTTCTATAACGTTCCTGAGTAACAGTACCAGTCACCACCAACTTACTATTTGTTACCTGTTGTTCGGTTTAATTTTTTTTTGTAGCGGCTACTCAGTCATAGAGCATCTTAGGTGGAATTCTTTGCCAGTTAAATAACGATTTAGGAGTAGGTCTTACCGGTTTGATTAGAAATGAGATATTTGTTGAGAAAGAAAAAAAAGAAATCAAGTTAAATTAAGAAAAGATAAGCGGGCGACACCTAGAACGTTATCAGCTTTGTAGTTGTTCATAGTTGGTACACATCTACTTCAATTAACCTTGTGAAGAGGGTTGGAAGGTATATAAATATGAACCAAGTTACAGAATTTACAAATGCGATTTAATAAATAAAAAAAATTATACGTTAACAAACGACAAGTTTCAAATTATAAAAATATAAAAAAATGAATTTATATAAAAAAATATCAAAGTAAAAATACAAATTTACAATATTGAAGTAGATTTTATAAAGTACAAAATCAAAGTCAAAAAGATTATAATGAAAATAATTGAAGTTGAAATATAATGTTAACAGTCAGGAAATAAATTTTACAAAAAATTATCTAAGTTGATGAAGAGATACAAAGTTAAAGTTGAAGTGTACAAAAAAATGTATGGTAGTTTAAATGAATATTATAGATTTGGAAACTATTATTATGAAATTTCAACGGCGATAAAATGCATATAAAATGGAAAAAGCAATTTATAGTTGACAACTTTACTTCCCTTGAGTTTTCTGATGTTCCTGCTCTTTGAGAACTCAACCAGTACAGCTCGTCCGGTGGTTAAATTTAAGTCATCTACTATATTATTTCAGATAAATTCAGACAAATTTGCCCATTCCCAAAATGCATTCACCTGAATGTACTTTTCAAATCGAAAACCAAGTTGATTGACAAATATATATATATATATATATATATATATATATATATATATATATATATATATATATATGTATATATATATAACTATACCCATTCACACCGTGATGGTTCAATGATGAGAGAGACATTCCTTGACTTGGTGCGGAAATGAATACGTTTAAAATCAAAAACAGATGTATTAAAATTCGAAAAATTCCTCCTAAATTCTAAATATTCGGAACTTACATTCCCTCTGGCGAGAGAAGTTATACACACAACTGACCGTGAATTATAAGTTCAGAAATCAAAATCAACTCAGTTATACTAGGTGAATATAGGATGTGTCTACGTTACCGTCGCTAAGTTGTTTCGAAAGAAACGCATATGTATTTCATTTCAGTTTGCCATCATCATTCTCAATGAAATAAGGACCAATCATACCGCGTGCTGACACTTCACACCATATCATCACACGATAACTATGCAGCGGTTGTTTGCTTATTAATGTAACTCTCCAAGTGAATGTGACTTCTGTATGAGAACCAAACATTAATCAAGAAATCTGGATCCTCGTGCAGCATAGCCAACAAATGTCCGCAATACACAACCATGGCATTCACATCTTGGTTTTTCAATCAGGGCACAACTTGAATTCGGTATGGAAATCCACAGACGCCGAATCGACGTATTGCTGATATTCAACTTCAATGACGTTCGCCGAAGACTTCGGTTGGGTGATTGCAAAACCTGATTGTCGACACGTCCATGGTTCACATTTGTTCTCACAGTTACTGTCCTATCAGACCTTTCCTTCCATTCGAACAATACAATGCTAGAACGTACTGAGTACGACATTTTTCCGTCACTAACTTCAAACTTGGTCGACCTTGTTTACCATTTTCAAACGAACGAATATAATGCTCAACAACAAACACTTTTCCCTGAGTGGTAAGGCCTATTCTCAACTATAACATCACATACCATCGTTTTTTGCACTACTAAAAACACAACGCTGCTACTATCATACGTCAAAAAGCAGACATGCGCATAACAGTGGCTCGTAATTCAGTATTGTATATTATGGCGCATACTAATGTTATTGGTTGAACATTCATAAAAAAATTGATTGTAGCTATAATTGCAGCTGTACTATAATGATGCATATCAACTTGCCTCATTGGACTGATAATTGAAGACGATGAACGTATTATGTTGTTCGTTTCGTAGTATCAACTTCGCTTGGTAACGCATCTATTTTTTTAAGATGGTAGAAGTATCAACGTACTCCAGGAACTAGAACTTATAGATATTATACAGAAGGAATAGCAGACAATGAACTTTCCAAAAAGGTGGCCTCGCTATATTATGAAATTCTCCATGGAACCTTGCCCAATACATATAATGGGAAACATGTGAGAGGAGCCGGTGGGCAACCCTTTTTACAAATTTGAAAAAATAGCTATTTTCAACTCAGCTTTTAAGTATGCATATTGGGGATTTGATCTTGACATCTTAGATATAAGGATTCATGCAAATAAGTTTCTTGATGGGAAGGGTGAACGTGTAGACCACTTCTACAATAATCTAACCGGGGAAGACTGGATGTTAAGTCTACTAGATCCTCTTAAAGAAACTTTGACGACCTATTTTAATAATTTTGAGAAAAACTTAGACAATATTGCTTACAATATTCAATTATAACGAAACCATTATTGGTCACAAGCTAGGTAGTAGGCAGCTCATTTATAGGCGAGGAGTAAAGTATCCAGAAAACCTGCACATCCATAATGATTTGTGGAGTTGCCGAAGGATTACTACTTCCACCATACGTGATATGCAAAAGAGAACATCTCTATAACACAGGGAAAAAGGTGAGATTAGTGGATAACATGGTTGTACCAATACATGTTGTTCACTGGGTTGTCGATTCAGTAGACCTTAGTAGATAAGTAGCCACTTGGGGGCATATTCACCGAAAAATCCGTAGATTTAGGGAGAAATGCACACCAAAGCGCCATAAGGCCTGTGTATAAAGTCAAAGCGGCAACACCGCAATTTACTAGACATTCGTAAAAAATTCCCTAAAATTTAACAATCATTCAAATGAGCAAGGCCGTTTCTGGAACCCCTTTTGTTCGCGAGATGTGGCAGCGCCAACACAGGTGCATGACCGGTTACAGCCTTATTTCATGAAAGCATAAAAAGAAACAAATATGTTTCTGCCTATCCCTAGATTTAAGGTAAAATGCTCAACAACTACATAAGCCCTGTGTATAAGTCATAGCGGCAACATCGCATTTCGCTGGATATTCGTAAAATATTCCCTAGAATTTAACGATAATTCAAATGAGCAAGGCCTGTTCTGGACCCTAAGCGAGATGTGTCCTATAGGTGAAATTTTAGATTACGTTACCTTCCACGATCGAGTTTCCACGACTCCCAGCAATACCCAGTTTATTGATCGCCAGATCGTAGAAATGTTCACATGTCATTCAACGGAGTTTACAGTGTAAGCGAGTTATACAGGAGAAATGTTAAACCGACTAACGAAAGATTCGGAACATGGTTAATAACAGAAAATATTGGAACTCTAATTACGGATATTGGAAATATCGATTACACGGAAGGGGAAGAGCTACTGAGAGAGGCACTTAGACCGATAACGCATCCATTTTGTGACAATATAATGGTAGTAAAGTTATGCGGTTCAGAAGACTGTAATGGAGGAAATTTGTGGCTCGTTTAACAGTTAACTTCGAGGGTAATTTGGTGACCTTGTTTCTGCGAGACACGGCGTTCAAGCCGAGGTACCCTTCTTCTTGCACAGCGACAATCAGATGGCCAAAGGTGTTCGAGAAGTTCTTGGGGAAAGTATGGAAAGAATTACGAAAAAATATGATAAACCTGTTTGTATACCATTTCTTCTTTCTGGAACACCCCACAGAAGTCTTGAGTAAAATCGAGGTCTATAAGATAAAAGTCTTCTTTTGGTAATTGTTTTAATAACTCGGGTAATACTTTTAACAGTATTTCCACATTTACATCTGCTAGTTCCACTTTGTATGATATACATACAGGTTTATCATATTTTTTCGTAATTATCGCGACTTAAGCTGCGGAAGGTGGGAAGGCGACAGGACTGGGAGTCGTGGAATCTCGATCGTGGAAGGTAAGGTAATCTAAAATTTAACCTATATGACACATCTCGCTTACGGTCCAGAACAAGCCTTGCTCATTTGAGTTATCGTTAAATTGTAGGGAAAATGTTACGAATATCTAGCGAAATGCGATGCTCCCGCTATGACTTATACACAGGGCCTATGGCGTTTTGTTGAGCATTTTTCACTACATCTAGGGATTTTTCGGTGAATCTGCCCCCAAGTGACTTATCTACTGACCTTGTGATTGACTTAATTTATAAGAATAGAAAAAAGAAGATGATACGATATTACAATTATTAATGTATAGATATTTTTAACCCTATGGGGATATCCCGGTTATCTTTTCCCATTTAACATCAGTATAACTATGCAAACAATGAAAACTCTATCTGCTGATCTTTACAATTATAACTTAAGAAAACAGTTTAAAAGTGGAGAACTCCCTAGGTTTGACTGTTAATTGTCGACTCCATATTGTGGGTCTATCAAGTGTCTTTTAATTTCTAGTTCTTCAAGGAAATCCAGTTCTTGCTACTTATCATAAATATGTAGTACATACAGTTCTGTGTTTGGTATCAAAGAGTGAGTTTCGACTTGTATTAAATATGTTTGACTCGAATACTAACAGAGAAACGATTTGTTTGATTTAATAGCAGAGAAATGATGAGTTACGACTTGGATTACACGTGCTTGACGTGGATACTAACTAAGAAACGATCTATTATTCAAAGATCCCGTCTCTGTTCACCGTGAAATTTCAATATATATGAACACAATAAGTCTTAAAAACCTTACAATGAGATATTTTGTTTAGTCTAGACAACCCAATTCTATGGCGTTATAATTTTAACAACGCTAAATAAAAATGATATAAAACGTGATAGTTTTCTGAACATAACAATGTTACAGGCAAAAAAGAAATGCCTTTAAATATACAACAATTACAAACCGATACAAAAAGGATTCCTGTTTTCAAAGAGATCGCCGATCGATTAACAATAATTGACATTCTGTAAAAATACAACAATATATACAAATCAAGAATTCCCATTCTTGAACACCCGGGTGAATCGTAACGACGAGTAATAGTTTTGAAGAAAATGATAGCGGAATGGAAGACGAAACTTCTGTGGTAGAGGTTAGCGGAGAGGAAAATGTAGAAACTGAAGTGGATTATGCAGCACCTCTTAAAAATTTCTTAAAAACCTGGACATTTGGCCTTGTCAAGTTTTCAATATGTTCGCAAAATTTTAACAGAATTTTCTGCAAACGAATTCAACATCGTCGGTTTCAAGGCCACTACTGCAGAAAAAATCTACCTTCAAATTGGTAGAACATGATCTAAGTACAGTACCTGATACTTACATAATTACTGTTCTGCCAACTACTATTGAGCTCGATGGAAAAGAATATGAGTATCGAGCTAAATTATATGTCAAGGGACTATAAAATTGTGTCATCATATTTTTTTATGTTTATTTGCAAATAAACTGTCTACCCTAAAAATATTACAGCATTGTTATTATCTGATAAATTTTCCGGAAACTATCAATCCTGCCCTACATATCAATCTCGTCCCATTTAACAGAATGTGACAAAAATCTGCTTGATAAAATTGCAAGCGGGGCGAGATTGCACTATTACAATCCAAGACGTATACTTTAACGCAATTTCAGAGTCGCCCCATACCGAATATGAGTTTGATCGTGCCTTTTAATATTTTTATTACAGTTACTTGTTGGTATTTTCTATTTGTAGAAATACTAAACGACTCCTATCAAATGCCGACATATTTTCCGATTTTATTTATATTTAAAAATTCAAAAGAAACGCAGTAATTCATCATTAGCTAAATAAATATTGAGATGAGAAATCTCGAAACAGGTCGCTATTTGATTTAATTTCACGATTTTTTATTAAAATAATATATGATACAGGGTGAATAACCATTGATAAGTGATGATGTCAGAAACCGTTTTTTCATAAGAAACATCTCCCTTTTCTCAATTTGCAGATTTCTCTTGCTGAGTTGATTCCAAAAATGCATTACAACTTGATCGATACTGCTGCAAGGTGGACAAATACGCAAAAGTTTTTTATGTCAATTAATTACAAAATATTTGATGACGACGAATAAACGTACACTCTAAGAAATACAAACCATGGAATATTTAAAGTATATGTTAAAATTGTTCTCCTTTGAACTCTAAACAATGACTTAACCTGGTAATAAATTCGTTCTTAACCAAAAACATTCAACATAAGTTGAATGTTTCTGTCGTTAATATTTTGTGGCATATTTAGCAGATTTAATTTTGTTCATTTCCAAACTGATTAGGGAATTATTGTTTATTTAGCAAATAATGAATTTATATGTTACTTTATGGTCGCACTGTATACTTACTCTGATATACCATTCTATGCACAAACCACCTATTTTATCTGTGATTTTATGATTCAAATGCTTAGCAGATGACAAATGCAGAATGAAAACGAACAATTTAATAATAGTAAATAAATTCTAAATGAATTGTTGTTCACAGATGAATTGCGATATGTTCTAATTAAATTGTTTGAAATGAAAAAGTGTGAATAAAAAACTGCTAAGGACAAGCTTTTTATTGAAAAGAAACGTTTTCAATTATGTCCCATTTCACGATAACGATTCTATTATGATAAATATTCTGATTGGTATAATAAGAATTCCTCAAACATCTTTTTGTTCTATCAATCTCATTTAACTCTTAACAGAAATTTCCGGTTATAGGAATGCTGCATATTGGAATAATACCTCTTAAAGGAATAATTCATATACGAGTACTATACATATGTACGGTGTACGGTGGCTACCTACTCTCGACCTTCTCCTACTTTCACTTAATTATGAGATAAGATATTCAGAGAAATTTGTTCGAAAATCGTATTCTATGGAGGATTAGGTTATTTTTAAACTTTGCCTTATTGCTCGGTTGAAGTTTAAATGGCTAGTTCAATATTCAAAGGAAAAGATCTTACAGGTTGGCAAATTAGTTTCGGCAGTCGGAAGTTTGGCAACGTCCGATGCGCCGTAGCAAAGACGTATGCAGATTGCAAGAGCTCAGTTCGCTGGCAGAATTCGAGAGCTTCGTTTCGACAGTACAGTTCAGAGAAAAGTGTGATTACCGGGGTTGTGCAATACTAACTTGTTATGGCGACTACAGAAAGTAGAGTTGTTCATAAAAAGTTGAGTGAGCAGTGTCGTGAAATAATTATGAACGTTTTAAATTTCATGACCGAAGAGGCAAACAATGGCAAGTCAACAATTCCATTAACAAAGGTAAGTTTTAACAATTGCAATTAAATTTTTTAAACATAATAATTATTTGACAAATTTACACTCGATAGTAAATTTTTTAAATCGATTTTCGTACATAAGATATTTGTTTTTTAAACGATTTAATAAAGTGACATTAGGGTGACAAAGTATATTATGCACTCATGTGTCAATTTTATGGACCGTTATGTCATCATAACAAACAAATCGACGCCATTTTTAGTCCATTTAGAGCAACCTAAATGAGACATTTTTTGGTTTTTGCATGTCTGCGGCTCATGCGTCAATTTTCCCATTCGTGAAAAAAAGCACCACTTTATGCACTCGTTGCTTGAATAACTAATCTGTTTCTCTCTACAGGAGTATATAAAAGAACACATGTTTCTTTTGTGTAAGACACCCATTTAAATGTAATGTTTTTTAGCTTATAATTTTAATTATTATACTCATTTTATACCTATCTCTATTACGTTTCGGTTTTATTATTTGTTTTCCGATTTCAGTTACAATTGCGATTTGGTCATATTATAATATGTTTGAAATAAAATCTAAATATCGTTTATAACAACTAATGAGCTGAAACGTAATATAGTATTTTTGAATTTAATACTTCTTTTAAATAGGCGAAAACCACGATAGAAATTTGTATTTCAAAGAACGGTCACTGAAACTAATTTAACTACTTCCTCATTTTATTTTTATAAAAATACACATGAATAAAACTTTCAATACAACATTTATATCGACTTATTCTATTGTCAGGTCATTGAACGAGTTTCTGCGGTTACGAAAACTGTGCTTAGAGGGTGCCTAATAAATTTTCACATATCCGAGAAAAAGGTACCCACGTTAAGAAATATACACCAAACCTTTACAGATTGTTATGTCTTCGCAGGAAGTCGCGAATCTCTGCGGAAACAAATACATTATTTGGGTTTTCATTAGAGCAACTTGAAAAACATCAGATCAGAAGTTTGTTAATGGAACGTCACGAAATCAGACATTTACGCCTACTATAATTAAGGATGGAGCGATAAGAGTAACGAAAGATTGAGAAAACCCGTTTCAAAAGGTAATAAGCTCATCATTGTCCATGCAGGAAGTAAAAATGAATGTGTGCCTAATGCTTTTATTATGTGGAACTCCCAGTTAAGAACAGGAGATTATCATAATAAAATGGCGTACGAAAATTATGAGAAGTGGGTACAAGAAAAACTTATTCAAAGCCTACCAAAAAACGCAGTTGTGGTAATTGATAACGCCCCATATCACAATGTTCCAAATGGAAAACTACCTGCGACTGCTTGGATTGAACAACAATTAAAAAACAGGCTTTTTGAAAGAAACTTATAGTGAACAAAAGTTGAAACCGGATCTTTATAACGATGCAAAAATGTACAAATCGCAATATAAAACTTATGAAATCGATGAATTGTTTATTCGACATGTATTGCAAGTTTTAAGGCTACCCCTATATCACCCGTACTTAAATCCGATTGAAAGTGTTTGGCCGGCACTCGAAGAATATGTGGCCAAACGAAATGTTACCTTCAATTTCACAAAGGTTAAAGAATTCTGTAATGAATTTCTTGACACATTTTCTGCAAATGATTGGGAAGTTGGATGTGACTATGTTAAAGAATTGAAGATGAATTTATGAACAATTAACCACTTTTTGATACTATTTTAATTCGAGAGAACGATACTAAATTTTTATGTTTTAATATAGGTTAAGTTAAGGAATGCAGACTGCATCTTATCTATTAAGCTTTCGTTCACATAAATGCCACAGAGGGCCAAGCGCCAACTTTAGGTCGAGATACCTATCCATATCCGACTTGAGGAAATTTTAAAGTGGTAGTATTTGATTATTTTCAGTTAATCTGAATTTGGTTTGATTGAATCTGAGTTCATTATTGTTTGTTTATTGTTTCAATGATTTTTAATTACATTTATTCACATTTTATTCGAAACATTGGCGTTTATATTTCTTTTTCTGATGTGTTTGCCTTCTGTATTTGAAGCTACGAAATATGTTCTCTCTGTGAATGACATCAAGTTGCTGTTTCCAGTGAACCACCTTGATAGAAGAGAAATGCACTGTGGGGAAAAAGGTTGTGTATAAACTCTGCACAAGAGTTAAAGAGCAAACAAAAGGTAACTGTATATTTTGTATATTTCTTAAAACACTCTAGAACTCGAAATTTTTTTTATAATCAAAATCATTACAAACAAAATAATAATAATAATAATTTAATAAAATTCCAAAATTTATCATCCCATAATAAAGTAGCTCCCAACGTAGCAGCTTTAAAAATAAATTTTATTATAATATTATTGTAATAGTACCTATCTTATTAGTCGTAAAGCTGATGTGGATGAATTTAGTTTGATTCAACTCAATACGTCATCTCTTGGTCCAATTGCTAATTTGGTCAATGTATGTTTGTTACTTTTTAGCAGCTTCTTCGTGAGTATCTGCCATGGCCATAACTGCCGTGTCATCAGCGACCAAAGCAATTGTGTGGTGTTCAATTTTAGGGATGTCACTAGTGTACAACAGATAGAGCACTGGACCAAGTACGCTACCCTGGGGTACTTCTGCCTAGATTTCTTTTAAATCACGATTCCTCTTGCTTTACTCTGGAATATCTATCTAAGAAATAAGACTTTAGGATTTGAGAATATTGTCTTGGCAGAAACATTTCCAATTTGTAGATTATCCTTTGTGCCATACTTTATCAAAGGCCTGTGCCACACCTAAGAAGACACTGGAACAGACCTTGCTTCACTCTGAAATATCTATCTGACAAGTAAGACTGTAGGATTTGGGAATATTGTCTTGGAAGAACCATTTCCAATTTGTGGAGTATCCTTTGTGCCATACTTTATTAAAGGCCTGTGCCACACCTAAGAAGACAGTGGAAGAGACCTTTTTCTCTTCCAAGGATTTCTCAATCCTGTCCGTGATTCTATGAACTTGATGTTTGGTCGAGTGGTTTTCCGTAAAACCAAATTGATGGGCGGGTATCAGTTCTTTATCTTCTATCATGGGTTTTAGTCTCTTAAGGAGCAGTTTTTCACAGAGCTTCGAGATGACAGGTAGAAATGAAATCGGCTTGTAAGATGAAACGTCATGAAGAGGCTTTCATGGTTTGGGGATTATAATTACCCCTGCAAATTTCCACACATGAGAAACTTAATTCAATCTGAATGATGCGTTGATAAGATTGGTAAGTTTTACTATGGCCTTTTTACTTTTCTGCCCAACCTATCTAATATGCGAGAAAAGTATTGGTTCACCCACAAAAAAGTTGAAATTTTGAAAAAAGTTTTTGAGTTATTTTTAAGATTTTCATCAAAAACAACACGAAAAAACGGTTTTCCGAAAAAAAATCCTGTGTGTATGTCGTCGTCGTCGTTGTCGTCGGCCACTTTTCGTTACATGTCTTGTTAGCACGATACAGCCTCCGGAGTGCAAAGTGTCACCCATTTTATAATTGACTAATATTCAGAACATCTTACAAATGAACCCTATCGATTTTCAGTTCAAGACAGAGCCAGTACAACGGGTGCTATGGTACTTCAAGTACGACATATTTGTCATTTTTTGAGAAATTCCAGTTTGTTAGTACGATACAGCGTCTGGAGTGCAACACGTCACCAATTTTATGACTGAATATTATTCAGGACATCTCACAGATGAACCCTATCAATTCTCAGCTCATTTGAGACCGTATGTCAGGTGCTATAGTACTTTAGGTACGACGTTTTTGTCATTTTTGGAGAAATTTCAGTTTGTTAGCACGATTCAGCGTCCGGAGTGCAATAAGTCACCAATTTTATGACAGAATATCATTCAGCACATCTCACCGATGAACCCAATTGATTTTCAGCTCACCAGAGCGTGTACAACAGATGCTATAGTACTTTAAGTATAACATTCTTGTCATTTTTGGAGAAATTTCAGTTTGATAGCACGATACAGCCTCCGGAGTATATACAAGTGACCAATTTTTAGATTATATATTTTTTATGGCGTCTCAAAGATGAACCCCATAGATATTCAGCTCACTAAAGCCAGTATAACGAATGCTATCGTACCTGAGGTACCAAATTTTTGTCATTTTTGGAGAATTTTTAGTTTGTTAGCACGATACAGCCTCCATAGTGTATATAAGTGAACAAGTTCAATGATTGAATATTGTTCAAGGCGTCTTATAGATGAACCGTATTGACTTTTAGCTGACTAGAGCGAGGACAGCGGGTCATATAAATCCAGATATACTACATTTTTGGTTATTTTTGGAGAAAGTTCGGTTTGTTAGCACGATACATCCCCCGAGGTCTACAGAAGTAACAATATTATGATAGAATATCGTTCAGGGCGTGTCACAGATGCCGAAAAGTTAGTTTCAATATTTAAAACCGTTTATTTGGTAGTTGTTTTAGAACTTCTCCAGTAATTAGATCAAAGCCAGGAGCTTTTTTTGGATCGAATTTTATTCTGATCACCTCAAAAACTTCCTTTGGAGAAGTAGGTTTGATTTCAACATCTTCTGGTTCCAATCTTCAGAATCTTCTCCATCATTCATTTGATTGGACGGCCGTCTGTAGATGTTCTGCGAATCTAAATGATTTTTGAATATTTTTTCGAGCCCAGGTTCTATCTGCATTTCTGATTGGTGGATTTTGTAAGATAGATCTTTTCAGTTGTTCGGTAGCTTTCCAAAGTGTATAATCTGTCATGTGATCATTAGTCATTAGTCGGTTCACTCAAGTAAATATCAATTTTTTTATCACGTTGGATTTCTCGTTTTAGTTGCTGTGCTGCGTTATTTAAGGTGGAGGTGCTCTAGTCTGATGCCATTTTTTTTAAGTTTCCGTTTTTCAGAAATGTGGTTCCTGCTTTCTTTTGGAAAATTATTTCCTTTTGTTCTGCGGGTAATTTCAGGGGTATTTACCCATGCTGTTTGTTGGATATTTTTTAAGAAGACTTCAATTTCTTTATCTCGTTGTTCTTCTGTTCTTAAAGGAACTGCAAAAACAATGCACTTTTCAAGTTTGATTTTAAAACTTTGCCAATTTGTCATTCTATTAACTAGGATTGCAGGATTTTCTTCCTAATTCACAGTGTCACTCAATGTAAGAAGTATAGGGGAGTGATCAGAATTCAGATCCCATGCAACGTCAACATGAACGTAATTTGACGAGATATTCCTCACTACAAAAAAGTCTATAAAGTCAGAAATTTTGTTCGGGTCAGTGGGCCAATATGTTGGCTTACCAGTTGATAACTTTTCACATTTAAGCTGATTACATGCTGCTAAAAGTTCCTTACCTTTGCATTGAAGTCACAACATCTTAAGTTTTTGTTTTTAAGTTTACAGATGTGGCTTATATTTTTTTAGTTTGTTAACTCATTTCTTGGTGGTGCGAAATAGATTCTTTTATATTGATTGCGTTTCCATATTTGGCTGCATCGTCAGGGTGAATCTTATGGTACACCTTAAATCCTTTGAATTCTATGTATGACTCCCTGGTAAAGTCGGTTTCAGCAATGAAGCATACATCAATTTTTTCGATGTCCTGAACTGGTTGTAACTCTTGTTGGTGCTGCAGCAGTCCATCAGCATCCCATTCTAATATTCTTAGTTGTTTAGCCATTTTTGGTTTTAGGGATCGCACCTTGAGCACGTTTTTCCAACTTTATAATACGCTCATCCATCTTGCTCAGTTTATTCAAAATTTGTTGGAGCGTGATGCTAATGTTTGTGCTCAATGGTCTCTGCCGTTGAGGTTTTTTGTTAATTCCAATTGTATTTTCTGTAACTACTTGGCTATAATTTTTATTTTGGTTGGAAACATGATTTTATTTTGATGGTTCGTTTCTTCCTTTGTTATCTCGCTGAGATTTAGCATGCAAGTTTCTTCTTCTTAATTGTTTATTTCCAATTTTTTGAATCTCTTTGGATACAACGGAGCCTCGGTAATTCGCTGGGTGATTTTCGCAACAGTGAACACACTTTGCGGTAGCATCTTTAGGCTCGTTACAATCCTTTGTGAGATGTTTTCTAGTGCATTTTGCACATCTAGGTTATTTAGCAGAGTATTTCTGGGTGTAACCATAAGCTCGATATCACTTACACTGCGGAACTAATCTAGATTTTTTAATTGGTTGAATTTAGACCCTTATACCCATTATGTCCGTTATGCTGAAGATTTTGTTAATATCTTCATAATTTCTGAATGACAGCGTAAACATATTTAGAGGATGTTTTGTTCTGTATTTCAGTTTTTTAGTAACTTCAAGTATAAGTAGTGAATATCAAATTTATAGTTTACATATGGCTAACTGGAAGATACTCGAGAAGTTTTTATATGATAAATCTATGAGTTCAGATTTCAAAACTCATCTGGGTGTGTACAACCTTAAATATATGCTGAGAAAAATAATATCAGAGAAAGCTTTAAATGAAATTCTACATGCCATAATTTCTGATGTACAATAATCAATCCTCCGTGGGTTGAAAATGATGAAGCTATTTGAGGCAGTAGAGTGATTCAAAACAGAGCATAGTCCAGCTGCCAGATTTTATTAATTACTACGTACAATAAAACTAATGGCGTGGCCAATGAAGTCACTGAACTCATTCAATGTAGGAAACAAATTTTTTGGATTTCAAACATGAGAATGTAAGCTATTAATTGGTTTTGATAAATCAGTTGAGAAATGCGATATCAGAAAATATTAATTTTAAATAATTAATTTTTTCATTTGCATACTCTTTCCTAAACATGTTTATGGCAATTAATGCTACTTTTCCCGTGACAAAATATTCCAAAGACGAATTCGAATCAATTTTCATATATAACAAAAGGGAAATTATAATCAAGTAGGTAAATGTTTTTAGTCGAATTCGGGAAGGAGTTCCCTTTTCATAGCCCGAAAGCGGTTTTGTACAAAAGCGACGCTACAATGAGTTGTAGGGTGTATAGAAATTAATTATTTTTGTAAATTTACATCTTAAGCTTCTTTATTTTATTTTCATTTCTGTTTACCCCAGCTTAACGATTACTTCCAAATATTTTACCCAGAAATTGAGTGAAAGTAATAAAGAGCATTGAATGAAATTCATGTGAAGTACAAAAGGACTCTATCAGGTTTGAAAATAATTAACACTCTTTAAGGCAAATTGATGAGAATATTTCTTCACACGTTTCTTTGCATGGAGATTTTGTTTGGGTCACAACTATTATAGAAGAATCAAAACAGAAACGTTCCTTTAGATTATTTACTAGTTACTAAGTATCAAGGATAATTATCATTATTTTATATCTGGAAATGGAGACTGCTATCGTACTAACAAATTATTTATCAAAAATGAAGATTCACGAAACAAACTCTCAATCATCTGACTTATGTAATAGACCACTCTCTGATGAAGAATCCAAACGTATGAAATTATTGGGGAAGACAAGGGAGGGTTGATACGGTTAATCCTTGACCTAAGATATTGAAATAAGTTTTCATTTGATGACATCGGTTTATAGCCAACTAAGTTGCAACTAATTGTAGGCAGTTATAACATGTCAGTTTAGATTATGGTAGGAGATACCTGGTATTTTTTAAAAAACTGTAAAGTGTATCAACCCTTCCATGGTAATGGAGCTTTGATACAATGTGAAGGAGGTTTGATACAAAATAGGTAATCCATAAAATACGCCAAACCATAAAATTCATTAGACCTAAAATACTCATTATTAGTTGACATTGTAAAATTTATTAAATTTGACGGCAAATGATAATTTTCTTGTGGATCTGGCAGTCCCACCTACAAAGTTTGGTATCGGTAGCTTCATAACATCTTCTTTACTTCTAGACCTTGGTCTTCCACGTCAGGATATACGAAATAGTATCCAGGCTTCATTCGCCGCATAAAGTTTATTAAATATTCATCTTCCAATTCTTCTATAACTTGTCCAGCATAGTGCTTCATTGTCTTTTTTGTTGTAAATCTTACTAGAACATAGTCCTTTAAATTTACTACTCCTCTAACAAAATAGTCTTTTTCTTTCTCACTTTCTGTTTGGTCTTCTATATCAGTTATTTCATCCGATGATGATGGATCGAATACAGAATTATTAGATTCAGATCCCTCTTCAATTGCTTTTTGTTTCTTCACTTTAACAACATTCTTAGTGCCCATAAGGTTTCTTTTAAACTTACCCTTGTTTCTCTGATCTTGCCTTTTTTCATAGTCATTTTTTATTTCTTCCATATTTGGAGTATCAGTGAGAACTTTTGTTTTTGCATGTTTTATTTCTTATGTTTGCTTGCGGCAATGGCTTTATTTCTTCGGGAGTCTTGTATGTGCGGGATGGTTCAGGCTTTGGCCTGGGAGTAGATTCTGGGGTATATTCTCTGCCGACAGGTAATGCCAGCGTATCATTAACTGTAGCACTTTTTGACTGATGAGGATCAGGTCGGTCAGTAACCTTTGCAGTGAGGAAGTCGTGTTCAGTAAATTGGTGGGAATTGTATGGGTAGATACAAGTTTGAGAAAACCCTCTGCTAATATTCAGTGGTGTAAAAGCTTGCTGATATGCAGTACCAACCAGCGCGGCAATATTTTTCAAACAAATAGTTTGGCCAGGATTTCTTACCATTGAATCATCGCAAGCTTCATTGAAGTACGTTTTGAACGGATCGTATAACGCAACATCAAGAGGTTGAAAGCGGTTACTTGTGTGTGGCGGTATAGTTGATAAAACGATGTCATTCTGCTTTCATATATTCAGACCACCAGGGGATATGTGGCTGTTGTGATTATCCAAAATAAGTATCTATTTCTTAACTCTGCTACATTTTGCTAATTTTAATAATTGTGACAGATATATCTCAAAATTTTCAGAAGTCATCCAACCGCTTGGATGAGTAGCAGCTTTGGATCCTGGTGGTGCACAAATGGTCATATAATTTTGTTCACGAACAAGCGGGACTACAAAAAACGAAGGAATACAATTCCCTATGGCACGTATGTTACACAGGACTGTAACAGTCTGGCTTCGTTCTCCTGAAGTAACTTTGGATACTTGTTTTTGCCTTTTTTTCGAAATGATTTTGCTAGGTTTGTGGACAGTCTGACGCCATTCTCGTCACAGTTGTATATTGAATCTGGTTCAAATAGATCTTGGCGTAGTACTTCGCCAAGTAAATTGTAAAATTCTCCTACAGTGTGCTGGTTAAAAGCTGTTCCACGAGAAAGGCTCGTTTGATCTGGTTTTCGAAGGGATAGTTCATTGTTTCTCTCCATAAACCCTCTAAGCCCCTCATAGGAAGCCATTTCATTTTTTAGCCAATTTGACGGGACGTTTTTTTTTACTTTCCAAACCATACAAATATTCAAATTTTCTCGTCTCTTCCATTTCAGCCGCAGTAAACAATTATTTTGCAAAACTTTTTTCTTCTTCGGAATTAAATATTTGAGAAGTCGCAAAATTTGGAAGAACCTTTGTTCCTTCTCCCTATTCCTTGTATTTAGCAACATACCTTCTTAGTGTCATTTTGAGTAAGAGATATTTATTAGCCGTACTTCTCAATTTACCTCCGTCTATAACTTCCTGGGCGGCTTTTTCGTTCAGGTGAAGCCGGTGTTCTATTAGTTCTTTTCTTCCATTTGAAAGGCATCCTAAAATTAAAAAGAATATTTCATGTAGGTCCAACCTAGAATTCTGAGAGAGTGGAAGGTTTGATACATAATAATAATAATAATAGTGAAATTTCTGCAAATGGCTTAGTGCACGTTAAAGTAACTAAACACCTGGAAGAGCTAAGCATATCTCGACATATCTGTGGTTTGATGCAGAAAGCAGTAATTCTGGGAACAACTGCAATTGTCCGAAAAACACTAACCCCCTAATTAAGTAGGTTTATACCTTGATGCAACTGCGTCTGGTAGAAACTGCTACCACCAACCACGTACAAGTGTGAAAAATAATAATAATAATAATAATAATAATAATAATAATAATAATAAGAAATATATAGAAAAACTAGATGTGGTTGACCGATGCAGGAGGTGTCATAGAGAGTCTGAGACAATAGACCACCTAATGTCAAGCTGCCCAAGTCTCGTGAATACAGAATAAATCCATAGGCACAACCTCCCAGCGACCATTCTGCATCAAGCACTAGCCGTAAAGTATAACCTCCTTTCAGAAAAAGACATGGTACCATACTATGATTATAAAGCAAGACCGGTATTAGAAAACGATTCTTATAAACTGTATTATGACCTCTCGATCCATACAGACAAAACAATAACAACGAATAAACCAGACCTTGTACTGCACAATATGAAAGACAAAACAGCAATTTTCGTAGATATAACCCACTCTAATGACCAATGAGGCAGAAGAGGAAAAAATAAAAAAATATATTCCGTTATCAATAGAATATAAAGAAATTCATAGATTAAAATCAGTACAAGTCGTTCCCATTGTAATAACGGCAACTGGCTTGGTCGACAAAAACCTTTCACAGTTAATACTGAAAATGCAGCTCGACTCAAACACACTTATTCCAAAAATGCAGAAGACTGTTATCCTCGAAACGTGTCGCATCGTACGAACAGTCCTGAACATGCATAATCAGGAATTTGAGTAAGGTTTGCTCGCCCCTTACTTCTTGAACCAGATATTTAACAACTCTGAGACTAATACATGATGAATAATAATAATAATACCATGTATACAAAGGGTACAAGAAAACACACACACAAAAACAACAGTCGACCACATAAATAACATAATTGAACAAAACATAACTACCGATACAAGTATGGAAGAAATACAATGGCTCGTATACACAGGGGCAATAACAACCACTCAACTACATACGAAACAGAGAGAAACAAATGTGCCCTATCAACCAAAAATACCAGCCTGGCAACGGAGACTTCAAACTAAAATAGAATTCCTAAGGAAACATATTGGACAACTCACTCAATATACGCAAGGAAAATTATCGCAAAAAAGAGAAAAGCCATAGAAATGAAATTAGATGATGAAATAAGGAACGAACTTGATACAAAGAAGCAAAAACTACAAGCACTAGCGAAAAGATTAAGAAGGTACAAAAAAAGCGCAAACAGAAGGAAACAAAACTACATTTTCAATACTAATCAAAATAAATTCTACCAGACGCTAGAAAATAAAGAAAAAAACATAACAAATCATCAAGTCGATGTAGATATCATTGAAAATTTCTGGAGTGATATCTGGTCACACCCCGCTAAACACAATGAGAACGCACATTGGATACACGTAGAAAAAGATAGGTTCAACACAATCGAACCAATGTCCGAAATAATAATTACACCAGAAAATATATAAGAAGCAGTAGCTCAAACACACAACTGGAAAGCTCCAGGAGTAGACAAAATTGCAAATTACTGGTTAAAAAAATTTCCTTCCACTCACTCACAACGCGCAAAATTATTTAACACATATATATCAGACCCAAATAGAATCCCATGTATATTAACACAAGGTATAACATATCTGAAACCAAAAGGCAATGCTACAAACGATCCAAGTCAATACCAACCTATAACCTGTTTACCTACTATATATAAAATACTAACAACAATCATCACACAAAAATAACTGAACACATAACAAAAAATAAAATATTAAGCGAGGAACAGAAAGGCTGTCGTCAAGGAACTAGAGGATGTAAAGAACAACTAATTATAGATACAGAAATAACCCATCAAGCAAAAATAAATCAAAAGATCTCTCTACTTTGCCTACATTGACTACCAAAAAGCTTTTGATAGTGTACCCCACTCCTGGCTAATCCAAATATTAAAAATCTACAAAGTACATCCAATTATAATAAAATTTTTAAAGTTAATAATAAAAAATTGGGAAACCACCCTCTCAATCAAGACAGGACAAGTAAACCTGGAATCCAAACCAATACAAATTAACCGAGGCATCTTTCAGGGAGATTCCCTGAGTGCATTATGGTTTCGCCTCGCCTTGAATCCACTGTCCAACATCTCAAATGATACCAACTAGGACTACGTCATCAAAAGTCTTCATACATATAAAATTTCTCACTTATTTTATATGGATGACCTCAAACTACTAGCAGCATCGGGTCATCAACTTAACCACTTACTTAATGTTACTCAAACATTTAGCTCAGACATCAAAATGCCATTTGGAACAGAAAAATTCAAAATGAGTAGAAGACTACTCTCTAAACAGCAACAATCAGATAATACAAAGTATGGAAAGTACTGATCACTACAAATATTTAGGATTCGACTAACAAATTGGATTAGAGCATACAATACAAAAGGAAGAGTTAAATCAAAAATACAAACACAGACTAACAACCATACTTAAAACAGAACTATCAGCACGAATTAAAACCAAAGCAATTAATACGTTCTCAATACCAATACTAACTTATTCAATGGGAGTAATTAAATGGAGTGATACAGATCTCGAAGGCCCAAACATCTTAACCCGGTCACAATGTCACAAACATAGAATACATCATATACACTCAGCAGAAGAGAAGGGGGAAGAGGTTTCATAGACATTAAAAATATGAACTACACTCAGGTAGACAACTTGAAAAGATATTTTGTAGAAAGAGGGGAAACAAGCAACATGCATAAAGCAATCATACACTCTGAGACATCAGGCACACCCCTAAAATTTTCTAGCCATACATACAATCCGACAGATAAAATAATAACGCCAGCAACAAAGAAAGGAAATTGGAAAGGAAAAACACTAGACGGAAAACATCCACAACATCTATCACAACAACATATAGACTTGGAGGCATCCAACATGTGGCTCACAAAGGGGAATATCTTCGGTTAAACAGAGGGATTTATGATCGCAATCCAAGACCAAACGATAAACACCAGATACTACAGCAAACAAATAATCAAGGATTCAAATACACCAACAGACAAGTGTAGACTATGCAAACAGCACATAGAAACAATTGATCATATAACGGGAGGTTGCAACATACTAGCAAATACAGAATACACCAGAAGACATGATAATGTAGCGAGACACATACATCAACAACTTGTGAAGCAATACAACCTTATAGAAGAAATCGCTCCTACATACAAATATGCACCAGAAAACGTACTAAAAAACGACAGTGCTAAACTATACTGGAACAGATCAATTATCACAGACAAGACAATACCGCAGAACAAACGGGACATCACACTAATAACCAAAATCAACAAAACTACTTACTTAATAGAAATTTCCATACCTTACACACACAATCTACAATAAAAAATTGGAGAGAAAATTGAAAAATACATACACGTCTCAGAAGAAATTAAAGACATGTGGCATCAGGACAGAGTGATTATAATACCGATAATATTATCTAACACAGGAGTTATACCAAGAAATCTACACGACAGCATCCAGAAATTACAACTTCATCCAACAACAAACATAACACTACAGAGGTCCGTCATACTAGATACTTGCTCTATAACTAGAAAAGTTTTAAATGAGAATTACAGGGAATAATAAAAACAGAATGGAAACTATGCTTGACTTAACGTCCGCATATATTTCTAAATTCACCAGAGAAGATCTGAAAAAAAAGAGAGTAATAATAATAATAATAATAATAATAATAATAATAATAATAATGATAATGATAATGATAATGATAATAATAATAATCTTTATTAAACAAATACAAATACAAAGGAGTATCTTATAAAAAAATAAAACGAATAAAGCTAATGAGTGATAAGTGCTGTTCCACTTGTTTCGCATAAATATAAAAAAGTTTAGGAGAATTATTACACACATTACACAAATATATACTTATGAGTAGTTCCTAAATATAGAGATGATAATATAACATACTTATAAATAATAAACAATGGAGATGAAAATAAATATATATAGAATAACAAATAGTTTCTCCTCAAGCAGCACACTGTAACATATTAGGATCATGATTTGTTAAGCTTGCGTAAGTATCGAAATGACGATGGATTAATTGTCGTTGATGGTCAAGAATGAATTTTTTCAATGCATTTTTGAATTGATGTGGATATATACATGTTTTCATTCGTTCAGGTGAATTATTATGAATTTTTGGTGCCAAGAAATTGAAGGAACGTTGTGTTACTGTTCTCATCATGTAGGGAACTGGGTGTTGATTTCGATTTCGTGTATTGTATGGATGATTATCTACTAATGCTGTTTTTTTTGTGGTGTGATATTTTATGAGTGTGTGAAAGAAGTATAGTTGTCTGGCGTCCATAATTTCTGTTTCTAGGTACAGTTGATCAGAGTTGTACTGTCGATCTTTAGAAAAAATGAGTTTGAGAAAACGCTTCTGACATATTTCTAAACGGTGTATGTAGATTTTCGCTGCAACTCCCCATCCTAGTATTCCATAGCGAAGATGGCTTTCCACTAGTACGTAGTATAGTATTTTTAGGAAGTGGGTTTGTAATATGTTTTAAGGTATCTGAATTTGTATAAAATAATTTGTAGATTTTTGATGATATATTTAATGTGAGAGTCCCACCGTTAATGTGAATCAATGATGACTCCCAGATATAAAATTTTATTAAGCGGTGAAATATGATAGGGCTTGTCATATTTACAGTTAAGTTATCGAAAATCGGTAATTCAGCTCTGTTACAGCAAAAAGTGGCGTAATTCGTTTTATCTAAGTTCACTGTGAGTAATTTACTATCTAAAAAGATTTTATTTTACTAAAATCGGTTTTGGATTTTTGTTTTAGTTCTTCCCAAGTGTCAGCTGTATAGAGTATTGCCGTATCATCAGCGAAACTAAGAATGAAACCATCACTTTCAAGAGAAAATAAATAATTCACATAAATATTGAAAATAATTGGCCCTAATACTGTACCTTGTGGTATTCCGAATTCAATTTTTCTTGTGTCGCTAATGACTTCACCGAGTTCTACTCGCTGGTATCTATTTGATAAGTAATTTTCGAACAGCTTCAGACTTTGTCGTCTTATACCTATGTTGTCATGTGATTTCAAAAGCAAATTGTGGTAAACCGTGTCGAATGCTTTGGAAAGATCTATAAAAACGCAAAGATTACTATTATTTAGTACTGTGGTTATTCTTGATGTCAAGGTTAATATCGCATCCTCAGTAGATTTCTTCTCTCTAAAACCAAATTGATTAATAGAGATTATATTATATTTTTTCAGGAAAAAATCTAAACGATTTTTAGAAGCCTTTTCGAAAATGTTGTAGATGTGTGTTATCAGAGAAATAGGGCGATCATTTGTGATTGTGTTCCGGTCTCCGTTTTTGTATAGCAGGATTATGAGTGACTCTATAAAGTCTGACGGCCACATTCTGTTGATAAGGTTTTTTTAAGGGTTCCAGAATATGATTCGCAACTGATTTGAGGGTTTCTGACTTAATGTTGTCTATACCAGCAACTTTTTTAATTTTCAGTTCCTGAATTATACTGCGCAGCTCCTTAGAATATATTTGAAGATGAATCATAGAATTGCCCACGGATTTATTTGCTGGTGTATAGGTTGGCGTTCTGCTTATCTTGTTGTCCAGTGTTTTTCCAATGGATGCAAACACTCCGTTAAATTAATTGGTAATATCTTTTTTGTCGGTTATAAGTTGACCAGTATTATTTTTAACAGAGTCAATGTTTCGTTGCGATTTATTATTTTTGCTAATTTTTTTCACTACATTTCATAATTTTGTTGAATCCTTATTGTTGTTTTCTATCTGTCCATTGTAATTTCGGTTAGTAATCTTAATGAAGGAGGTCAACTTGTTTTTGTAGTGGTTATATTGCAGTTCCAATTGTAAGTCGTTGGGATTTTTAGTCACATTTTTATGTATTGTGTTCTTAGTGTTTATGGATTTAAGGGAAGCATTAGTAATCCACGGAGCGATTTTTGTATGTTTTCTTTTTATTTGACGTTTTTCTGTGGATTTTTTGATTGTATTGAATAATGTTTCTATAAATACGTTAGTAGCAACATCTAGATTTTGCTGATTATATACTTTGGTCCAAGGGGTGTTCTATAATTTGTTATTTAGTGTTTTTATGTTTACTGTTTCAACGTAATTTATGTTGTCTACTTTAGTCACTTTTTCCTTATTAAATATAACTTGTAAGATAGTAGTTGAGTGATCTGTTATATTTGTTTGTTGTACGATTGGTAGTATGTTCTCAGTAATATTATTTTTGGTTTTCCTGAATATACAGTCCAAGCACGCCCTTTGTCTTGTTGTATTATTAATAGTTGAGATGTAGCTGAATTCGTTTGGAATGTTTGTGTATTCAATTGTGGTGAGATCAAATTCCAGGATATTGATGTTTAGATCTCCAATGGAAATGTATAATTCTTCTGGGTTTGCATCATGTGTGTCGAGGTAGTTTTGTAAATTTGTAATATATTCTTTTGGATTTGTATCGGGTGATCTGTATAACGCATACATTATAGCCCAACGATTTTTATATAGATGTATTTTCATCAACAACATGTTTATATTATTGTATAATTTCGTATGAATAGTTATAATTGTTTTATATATATATATATATATATATTTAGTTTTGTTTTTTTTTCTTGAACCTTATTTCATTATATATTTTTTTTGGAAAAATTTTTCTTGGGATTGTGTAAAAGAACTAGTTCTATTTACTAACAATAAAAATTTTTGTTCCTTTTAAGAAGTAATTATTGTCATAATATAATGTAGTGTACTGGCAGTTGTATGTGGGTTTTATATTGATACTAAATGTTTTTAATAAAAATGATTGTTTTCGTGTATTTTAACATATTTTAACATGCGCTCGCCAAGCTCTTGTTTTATGGTAAGTTATTTTTAGGATAGACATATGTAGTGTATAAATTGTTAATTTTTTGTCATCTATTTGTAGAATTATGTTCTGATGAAGGACACGATATGTCCGAAACGTAAACAAAAACCAAAATGTTAATTAAAGCCAAAAAAACCATTTGATTTGTTTAACCAGGAACCTACAATCCCAAGAAAAAAAAAATTTCCAAAAAATATATATATATATATATATATATATATATATACATATATATATATATATATATATATATATATATATATATATATATATATATTATATATATATATTACAACGCCGTCGTTTTGGTTGTATCTACTATCATTATAAATCAATTCATACCCATAAACTTGATGCAAGTTAGTGTCTGGTATCTGCCAGGTTTCAGTTGAAATGATCGGATCAATATCGAAATTCAGATTTGTTAAAAATAGCTTGAATTCGTCTAGATTTTCGTGTATGCTTCGTACGTTATTGTGTACTACTTTAAAGTTAGAGTTACGTTTATCTACATTCAAGATTTGAGAGCATTTTTCTGTAGTTTCTAATGTATAAGTCTCAATTTTTTCAACAATAAAATCACGAATATATTGATTCATAATCCCTAGAATTACGAGTAATATTTCTATGGTGCACAATATTCAAAGAATAATTTTTTTTGTAATTGTATAAACAAGAGAAATAATAACATTTACAGGTATTAATCTATAAGATGAAATTATTAAAAAGATAGTTTCACTTTAGAATTATTAGTGTTTCTTATGGGGTTTTTTGTTACCTTAGAGTGGGTTCCAATTTTAGCTTTGTCTTCTGAGTCTTTTTTCGTTTGGGTTTTTTTCACTGTTCCGTTGGGTGGTAGAACTGGAGTTTCGGTGAATGTATGTTTTTGATTCCTTGTCATCATAACTTTTTCAAGTATCTTTGGAGATTCTTTGGTATGGTTTTGTGCAGAGGGTGTTCCTGGAGCACTATTGGATTTTTCTCCGATTTCCTTGACGTATTTGCTTTATTCCAAGTCCTCAACACTATAGATTATACCGTTCACATGAAGTTTGTTGTTATTCATGTAACAGTTAGTATTTTTATCCTCTCTAGCCAGGTACAAATACTTTCTCAGTATTTTGTAATCTTCTCGCTGTTTGATGTCATATCATTCGAGATAGATATGTTCGTTCCTTTGAGTTTCTTTGCATTCGCTAGTATCGAGAAATTTTTCAGAAAAGAAACGAATTCTATTTTAACTGGACAGGGCTATTTTTTGCCTAGTGTGTAAAAGTTGTTTAGGTCTGAATGTTGTACTTCTACTCCAACAAGTCTCTTTAATTCACCAGTGATGAAATCTGTTGTGATGTTCTGTCCCGTGTGCTTTAACCCGTATATAATGATGTTATTTTCTTTATTTTTCCTCACCAGTCGTTCCGCTTTCTCGTCCAGTTGTTGGTTCACTATTTCAAGTTTAGTTAGTCTATTTCTAATTTCTTTAGCTTTCACGATGAGCCACACTTCCACTGCTTCAATTCCTGATTTTAATTCCCGTTTTGTTTCTCTGATTTCCTCTCTTATCATTCCAATTGCTTCGGTCATCCCAACGATTATTGTTCACAAGTGTATCAAGTCTCCCCGAAGTGGAATTTATCAATCCTCCCGTACGTGACCTATTCTATAAAACTTTAAATATTTGTAAACCGAATCCACATTCAGGCATCTACTTAGTACCAAATTGTGGCTAAAACACCGGGTTATATCATAAAAAATATATAAATAGGTCAATCTCACCAGTTTTTAATAAAATGCTTACACTTACCTTTCGAAACTTTGTAATTTATATAGTAAAAACAAATTTTCAGCGCACATTTCTTAAAACCGTCTCCTAATACAGCAAACAGGCATCAAATGTGCTGATCACATCACATGCAGACGTTTCACTGTTGCCAAATCTACCAAGCAACAAGTGCTTTAAGCGGCAAATTTGAAAGCGTATCATCCCTCCCATAGTATCAACCCTCCCGAGTCTCCCCTACTATATTTACTTGAACATAAATAAATAAATGCATCCCATTGACAACTACGCTAAGGAATCATGATGTTTATAGGTGCGTAATCTATAGTAAATGATGAGGTAAAACTGGCAGGGGAATGCCTTCGGCAACAAACTGTCGACAACAATAAATTGCAGGTATATTCCACATAATCACAATATCAATTTTCCATTATGTTCCAGAATACTGCTCAAATTTTCCACATACGGGTACCTCAGATCTTAATAAGATCGAACTGGGAGAAGCAGTAATAGCTGAAACAAAAGGACTACATTGACAAATAATTTTCAGAACGTATATTCCCTTGTCGTAGCACTTTTATAACTGCGAAATTTCCCAGATTTCTCTTTAGAATATTTATAATAATTGTTCAAATCTCTCTAACATAATATTACCACAAAACGTTCACAACTTGCAACCTTTTTAGGATGATCATTTGACATATATGCATGTTGTTAAATCTAGCATAGATACAGGAAAAGCCTGTGATTAATGCAGTTAGCGAGTGAAAAAATCGGACTATTGTGTGTATGCAAAAGGTCAATCAGTTTTTTAATGACAACGTCAATAACAGTTTGTAAAAAATCTAACTCCTAACTTATTCACGCAAATATATGTAATACATGTATATTTTGATACATATATGTACTGAAGAATCTTCACCTTCAATTTTATACACACAGACTCTTAACCTGGGAGGACTCGCACTGTTAGATAAAATGTAACATTTTCACTTACACTACAGACTTTTTTTATCTCTCGTCAAATTGATTTCATATTTTAGGAATGCCTTCTGTAGAATTCCTCAACCAGTTCATGCTTGTTGGAGCGTGAGTAGGGGGTTGTGATGGCTCTAAATAAATTAGAGTATTAATCTAGCGCGCGAGCGATCGAGTGGGTGGAGTGTGTTAGGAAAAATCTATCGACGAGAGTGATAACATATTTGCTTTTCTTCATATTGTTGATAATTTTTTAATTAATTAGCAGGTAACTTTTTTATTGTTTTTTGCTTTTTCCTTTATTTATTTGAGCTTTTCTACAGAAAAAAATGGATTCTTAAACTGAGCAACAGTTGTTGAAATGGTTTGAAGAGATTTCAGATCATGAATGTGACGTAGCCATTGAGTCAGATTCTGACATTGAAGATGCCCCTTCTGAGCATAGTGTTCATGCAACTGACACTGGGCAATCTGACGATGATGAAGAAACGGCATTATCCCTCAGAGATAAGCAAGTGCCAATGTCACCTCAGTGGATAGGGAAAGATGACACTACATGGCTTAAACATAAATCAGACATTCCTCCCACAAAAATACGTTCACAAAACATCATATCTAAACTTCCTGGTGTGAAGGCTGCAGGAAAAAACGCTAAAGGAGTTGCGGATTGTTGGAAACTATTTTTCCCCGATGGCCTTATTGCAGAAATTGTGATCCATACCAACCAAAAATTAGATAAAATACGATCATCTAATAAACGGCCAAGGGATTGTTTATCAACAGATTTTGAAGAAGTATCTGCGTTTATAGGACTGTTGTACATGGCTGGCATAAAAAAGGCTCAGCACGTAAACACAGATGAGCTATGGTCCAAAGATGGAACAACACCGGATTTCTTTGCCGCTGTAATGTCCAAAAGACGTTT
Organism: Galeruca laticollis; assembly: GCA_963921935.1. Classification (NCBI taxonomy): domain Eukaryota; kingdom Metazoa; phylum Arthropoda; class Insecta; order Coleoptera; family Chrysomelidae; genus Galeruca; species Galeruca laticollis. The sequence goes on from OY998177.1 coordinate 153,721,340, forward strand.
TCACCTGTTGGTGTAAGTAATAATATTTGATAATATGGAAACAATGTATGAAAGATCAAAGACAGATAATCTGGCACCAATAAGATCAGTGTTTGACCAATTTGATCAACGTTGATCTGCCTATTACACGGTAGGGGAGTATGCCACCATTGACGAAATGCTGGAGGCTTTTAGGGGACGTTGCTACTTCCAACAGTATATTGCCAACAAGCCCGCAAAATATGGGATCAAAATATATGCCCTTGTCGACTCCAGCAGGACTTTCTGTCAATAACATGGAAATTTATGCTGGGAAACAGCCAGTAGGTGCTTACCAAGTACCTAATGATGCTGCAAGTGTAGTCAAACGTCTTATCAAAACCATTGACAAATCGGGACGAAACGTTACAGCAGATAACTATTTCACGTCAGTTCAACTTTACAATGATCTGTACACTGATCACAAGTTAACACTTGTGGGCACATTACGGAAAAACAAACGAGAAATTCCACCTCGCTTATTGACGTGAAATATCGTTTCTTTTGGAGTTTCTCCCAACTTTTGTACGCTAGCTTGATTTGTTCCAAAGAAAAAGAAAAATGTGCTAATGCTTTCCACTATACATTAAGATGACTCAATTGACGCCGAATCCGCCGAAAATAATCCAGCAGCTATTACGGTTTACAACCTCACGAAAGGGGAAGTTGATGTCGTTGACAGAATGAAAGTCGAATATTCTGTAACCCGATTATCCAATCGTTGGCCATTCACTTTATTCTGCAGCTTGTTGAATATTGCCACTGTCAATTCACAAATAATTTACAAAAGTAAAAGTGGTATCATATCAACACGAAGAAAATTCATTAACTTATTGTCAAAGCAACTTACACGACCTCTTCTTGTACGGCGAGCTTCAATTACAACTTTACCATTCAATCTTCGACAGAGAATTAAATCTATTGGAAATATAGAACCACATAATAACTCGAAACCTTAAACCTCTCAAAACTCTGAAGGTGAACCAAGATATGGTTTTTGTGCAGTTAGGAAGAATAGATTAACCCAACATAAATGCCACAGATGCGAAACTCCAATCTGTAAAGAACACACAACAAGAACAACTTTCATTTGTTATAAATGTGTAGATAACAACGAATGGGACGAGTAAATTTGAATAATTATGTATTTTTCTGTGTTTAGTTTTCAGAATTTAGAATAAATTAACTAAAATCAATATTAATTAATTTTTATCATGAAAAATCAGTGTTAGAAGATATCTATACGCGCGAGCACGCGTTAGAAAAAACCTATACGCCCGAGTTGGCGTAAGAAAAAATCTATAGGCGCGAGCTCTCACGTTGTTAAATAGTACGTGAGTTTTTCCGGGTTAAGCAAGAGTTTAGTGTAACTCGCGACAAATTTGCGAAAACTATAGTGTTTAGATCCTAAAAACCAAAGTATCTGTACAATAATCATTATTCATGATAATTGAATTGTAAACATTCTTTTAGATAATTTGCACTTTTTGATTTTGTGGAGATATGAGGATAGCCTCAACAAAAGCATTTGATTCATTCATTTGAAACAACAAAGAGTTGAACAATATTCTCACTTTGTTTCATTCGAATTTTCTTCTGAATAGAATCTTTATACTTTTGGCGAATAAAAATGCATTAAATTGAGAAATATCTTTAAAGTTTTCTATTGCATGACCCGAGTTTCAGCCTTTTCACTAAATTTTTTGTGTATATTATTTTGTATTTTATGATCCAATTCAAAATTTCCCCCTACCGCCAAAAACTCAAACAAAAACTAAAAATTGCCTAATTTTAAGCAAATGATATTCAATTATTCTAAAATTATCCATTACTTAGGGACCTAGAGTATCATTTTTAACGGAAATTCCTCTGGTTTGTATTCCTAATTCTCCTGTTTTATGCTCAAGATTACAAAATTAATTTTATGTCCGAATTTTCTCCTTTATATTTTAATTACACTGTTAAATTTGTTCGTGCTAGCTGCTGCCAACGGATTAAGAACGTTTATCACTACATGAAAATCAGGGGTGACTCGAAGATGGTAGTCGATATTATTATTATTATTTGTTGCTACTAAAAACTGGTTAAAAAATTCTTTTCTTATAAAGATCATAGTAATGTGAATAACATGTTCACTATATTCAGTCCAGATCAAACAATGACAAATAACTTTCCTGCGAGTTAGATTAACAGTTTTCTAGAAGTAAATTCATCTGTGGAATTTGAAGAATATAAAGTGAATGACATTTGTATCTAGTGATAATAATAATGATATGTATAATTCATTTTAAGGGATTCTGTGATAAAAGGGTTCACTTATAAATTTCAGTAGGATTAGTATCTTTAACCATTCATGGCATGATATAGCTTGTTTGTTTTTGCAATTCTGTTATTTATATATGCGTCTTGTGTCCCGTTTTCATCTATTATTGTTCCTAGGTGTCGATTCCTATATTTATCTTGGTCTCTTCTTCTCCAATCACCATTACATTTGTTTTGTTCTTGTTTATTTTCATTCCCATGCCTGTTACTGCTATATTCCATACCTCAATGTTCTCTTGCAACTTTTTGTTGTTCTTTGCTATTAGTATAACATAATCTGCAAATGCTCCCTCACTGATGTTAACTCTTTGTAGTTGCAGATGTCCCACACATATCTTTTTACTTAAAACACTGCATCTTTTTATAATCTCGTCCATAAACATGACGAACTGTAATGGAATGAAGCTTCCCCCTTGTCTTAATCCCATACTTGCAGTGAATCCTTCCGAAATTTTGGTATTTCTTATAACTGCATTCTCATTGTTTTTTCATAAATATTATCTACTATCCTCATAATTTTCATACGAATTCCTTTTTCGGTCAATATTTTCTATATTTCCTGTCTTGGTACTCTATGGCAGGCGCTTCTATAGTAAATACATGATCGTGTTTGCTTCTTCACATTTGAAATCCGCTCTGAGATTCTTCGAGTGTGTCTTCTACTGTAAATCTGATTCTTTTTTCTAATATTTTTTCCATAATTTTCATCTCTGTGCTAAGTCTTATACATCACCTTTTTTGAAAATTGGCACTTCTGCCAGTCGGTTGGGAATGTATCATCTTCTATAGTTTTATTGAAGATATGAAGCAGCATATATTTTCTTTTGTGTCCATATTTTTTATCATTTCTGAAGTTACTTTGTCATATCCAGGTGCTTTTCCATTCTTCAGTTTTGTAATTGCATTTTCTATCTCTTTTTCGCTAATTTTCATTTCTGTTTCTTCCATTATGTTGACTTGTAATTTTTCCTCTGTATGTTCTGAATCATTATTGAGTAATTTCGTGGTAATATTCATTCCATCTTTGTAGGATCTCCTCTTCCTTTTTCAATATTTCTCAATTCTTACTTGTAACAAAATATATGTCTTGCTGTTTCTCTATTCTCATATTTTCTAATGTTCTGTAGAAGAGTTTTTTATTTGCTTTAGAAACTTCTTCAATTTTTTCTTCAAAGTTTTGCCATTCGTCATTCTTTGATGCTTTAATTATTTCTGTGGTTTTTTTCTATCTGCCTTGTATATGTTATACTATTCCATTTGATAGATAATTTTTCCATGCAATTTTTTTAGTTTTACTTGGTCTTTTATTTCTCTCGACCACCACGATGTTTGTTATACATTATGTTCTCATCTATTGTTTCCACATATTTATTTTGCAACAATTAATATAATATTTTTAAAGTGATTCAATTATTTTTTTACATTTTTATTCATGATTTATTCATAGTTCCGCTTCTTATTTACCTCCTCTTGATATTTCTGTGCGACGTTTTTTATTTCTTAGTTTGTACGTTTTTATAGATTCATATTGTTTTTTTCCCTTTTTTCTTGAACTACATGTATTGTTTCTTCTTTCAACATCTTTAAATTTGGATTCTACTACGTAGTGGTCGCTGCCAATTTCTGGTCCTCGTTTTACTCTTGTATATTTTATTGTATTTCTATGTTTTTGTTTCATTACTACGTAATCTACTATTGATTTTTCGTTTCTGCTTATTACTTCTCGATTGTATTTGTGAATATATTTATGTTGGAAAAATGTATTCGTTATTATCAAGTTGATTATTAGGCAGAAATCCAACATTCTTCTCCCGTTATTATTTCTGCTGTTCTCTCCATAATTCCCAATAACTGTTTTATATTCATCGTCTTTCAGGCCTACCCTGCTGTTCAAATCTCCTATTATATACAATCTTCCTTTGATTTCTCTATTGCTTTTGTTAGTTCGTCCCAGAATTTTTTTTATTGTCAGCTTTATCATCTTCGTTTGGCCATATACTACTATGATGGTTTTCTTTTGGTTTTGCCTCGTTTCCATTTCGATTGTAAGTATCCTTTCCGACCATGATTTCCAACTTTTTATTTGTTCTTCTAATTTTTTGTGTATTATGCACCCTACTACTTCGGCCGTTGTTTTTTCTTGTGGTACACCGCTGTATATTAGTATATTGTTTTTGGCCATCGTTTGCATACCTATTAATTTTTTCCGTAGTGTTTTTAAATGAAACTCAAGGTCTCTAGTTAATTCCACAATATAATACAAGTTATTGAAAATTCTAAAAAATTGACAATTGTTTCGATAAATCAATATCATCGTCATTCTGACGATAATATTGATTTATCTAAACAATTGTCAATTTTTTAGAATTTTCAATAACTTGTATTATATTGTGGAATTAATTAGTGACCTTGAGTTTCATTTAAAAACACTAATATGAGCATATTCCACGAAGTAAGGGTCGAGACAGTCAATTTAATTTTTTCCTTGTTTCTCTTATTCCCAATATATCAACTTCCAAATTTTTCTTCCAATTCTATTTCTCTTCCTGTGATGCTTTTGATATTCCATTATGCGGTATTCTGATTTCTCAACTTTTCCGCCCAACCTATCTAATATGCGAGAAAAGTGATGGTTTACTCCAAAAAAAGTTGGAATTTTGAAAAAAATTTTCGAGTTATTTTTACATTTTCCATCAATAACAACACAAAAAAACGGTTTTTAGAAAAAAATCCTGTGTGTATGTCGTCGCCGTCGTTGTCAGCCACTTTTCGTTACATGTCTTGTTAGCACGATACAGCCTCCGGAGTGTAACAAGTCACCAATGTTATGATTGCATATTGTTAAGGACATGTCACAGATAAACCCTATTGATTTTCAGCTCATCAGAGCCCGTACAACGGGCGCTATGGTACTTGAAGTACGACTTTTTGGTAATTTTTTGAGAAATTTCAGTTTGTTAGCACGATACAACCTCTGTAGTTGAACAAGTCACCAACTTTATGATTGACTATCATTCAGGACATCACGTAGATGAACTCTATCGATATTCAGCTCGCCAGATGCAGTATAACAGGTGCTATAGTACTTTAAGTACGACTTTTTGTCATTTTTGAGGAAATTTCAGTTTGTTAGCACGATACAGCCTGCGGAGTATATACAAGTGACCAATTTTATGATTGCATATTATTCAGAGCGTCTCAAAGATGAACCCTATTGACATTCAGCTCACTAATGCTAGCACAACGGGTGCTATGGTACTTGAAGTACCAAATTTTTGTCATTTTTGGAGAATTTTCAGTTTGTTAGAACGATACAGCTTCCAGAGTCTATAAAAGTGACCAATTTTATGATTGAATATTGTTCAAGATGTCTCACATATGTACCATACTAATTTTCAGCTGACTAAAATGAGTACAGCTGGTTCTATAAATCCATTTTTGGTTATTTTTATAGAAATTTTGGTTTGTTAGCACGATACACCCCCCAAAGTGTATACAAGTGACAATTTTGTGATAGAATATTGTTGAGGGCCACAGATGCGGAAAAGTTAGTTTTAATCTTTAAAACCGTCTATTCTTTCATTAGTTTTATTTCTTTTATTAAAGTGGTTAATTAAATTTTTATTATTTCTGTTATTGGTATAATCTTTGTCATCGTTACTCACTTTGTTAACGTTGTCAATGTTTTGGTGACTATTATTATCATTATTTCCTCCTTCGTTAAGATTTCTAGTGTTATTATTACTATAGTCATTACTACTTTTAATAACATAATTACTGTTACCTTCATAATTGATATCGTTATCATTACTATTATCATTATTGTTATTGATAGTGTTGTTAATATTATTTTTAGTATTTCTTTGCTTTCCCTCCTTAAAATTACAGCTAAGCTTACTACTATTATTACAATACCAAAACCTAGATTCATTATCTAAACTAAACCTTAATACTGTTATTGTCTTTTTCATGTTTTTCTCCATCTTTTTCTTGATTCCGTTTATTGAAACATCTTTTACAAATTTATTTTTCTTATTTTCCCATTTCGATTCTTCTCCTCCTATCTGTATTTTTCTGTAGCCAATCTTAGTCGACATTCCTTTTTTTGATATGCTGTTATTCTGATTATATTTTGTATTTCCCTATCTTTTGATGACATATCGTTTTGTATGAATATTCTTCGATCCGCTTCATTTCTTAATCTAATCTTGTTCTGCATAATTCTTTTTTGTCATTTGAGCCTAGTTCAACGCCTCATAAATATTCTTATTTAGTTCTAGTTCTTGTTTCAAAAAATTTTCCATTTCGACTGCCAATTCTTGTTGGTTTTGATTATTAATCTGTAGTCCTTGTACTACTATATTATTCCTTCTTTTCTGTTTTTTTTATACGTTCGAATTTGTCTTCCATATTAATTATCATTTCTTGCATTTGTGCTTGCTTTTTACTTAGTATTTCGTGTATACCTGGGACAAAGTTATTGTATTTATCGCATATTAGTGGGTAACGCTTTCTATAGCAAGTAGCCACGATATCTTCTCCAGGAGAAAATACCAGATCCAAACATCAACAGAATATCTGCGTGAGTATATTATATATTCTTAGAATTATTATTATAGGGAGCTTTCAATAATTGATCGAATATATTTTTAAGTGGGTTAACAGTTTTTTTGGAAAAGAAGTATAATTGAAAGTCGTCTATTAATTTAAAAAAAATATATTAGACTGACAGAAGGAAGTGAAGAAAATTTACTGTATCAACGAAGTTTCTTCCAATTATTTTTTGGAAGTCTTCTCATCTCATCACCACAGCTTCTTTCATATTTAGCTGGGTTATCACTTAATCCTTCAATTCTCATATTAACTACAGAATGTTAACGGCAATACCTGAAAGACTTGATTATTTCATAACCGATATCATATTAATCAGAACTGAAGCTCATTTCATGTATTAACTTTCTGCTAACTTATGTAATACTATCGGATCTAATTGTATCAATAAGTCACTGCAAATGATAGCACTTACATTTTCCAGCGTCTGAAACAATATATCTTCATTTACCGAGTAATAAATGCGAATCCTGAATAGGGAAAACTTAAATCAGCAACTTTGGTAACACACGGTGAAATATCTATTATATTTCAAATATAATAAAAGTAGAATTCGACATACTTTTTGTTTTACAAAAATGAGACAGGACCATAACAATTTGTAACAATATAACAATTGACCAGCGCAAATTTAAATTATTGTTTTGTATACAGACGGTTAGTAATAAAAATTGATGCCACTCTAAAACAAAAAATGCAACCTTTCCAATTCAGCACAAAACCCAGAACAAAATTTAGGAGAATGATAAAAAGTAAGTTCAGAGCAGACAGGGCACAGAGTCGGGGAAAAACGCGAAGGGAAAAAGTTCTTCCCTGTCACGGTAACGGGTGTCAGTTTCTTTATTATTCGCGGGTTCATAGGGAGATGTTCTCTCTCCGTTATGTCAGGGCGTCAAAGCGATACTCAGATATCCTTGACAGTGAAAGCTGTCCCCCTGGGAACACAAAACGGAGTAAACTCTCTCTCACCGTGATCCAACATATCTCGACACCGTGTGCTAGAAATTTAGCGTCATTCCGCCGTTTCTAAATAAATATCAAAATCAGTAAGTGAGCAGAGACAGGAGAAGGGAAGTTTCCACACAGTAAGTTTTTGAACAAGTCTAAGATTTATTGGGAATCATTTATTTATTTTTTTTTGGGTGCGCTGATCTAATTTTGATATTGATAACATAAATGTTTGCATAGATAGAATATATAACATTTTTTTTCTGTGTTATTGGACAAGTTCATAGGTTCAGTTAAATCTGTAGGTCCTGGCTCATAATTTGTGCACCACTCGTTTTATAGATATAATTTTATTGTGTGGGATATTATAGTAAGATTAAACACACGATTTGTAGGAACGATTTTTTTGTGAATATGTAACTTAACAGGATTTAGTTATTATTTTTTGTCACATAATTCTCGCCCACCCCGTAGATAGGTGGTAGGTAAATTTTGAAACGAGGCAAATTGTAATTTATATCGTTTGCCCGGAGCGTATGATTTTGTCTCAGTAAAACCAGGTTATCGTTAAACTTTCGCAGCGATTAGATAATTTTTTTTCTCAGACGGGGTCATATAATTTAATCATCTCTAGTGGATTAATTGAAAATTATATTTTATTCGCGCGGAAACAAAACTTGCAACACTGAATACACATTGAACTGTTTACCGATAAGATTTATCAAATCAGCAGAATTTATTTCTTTACTTTCCCATTTTATTTACGTAAAGTACAATGCCATCCGACAAATAGAAAACTAGCGGTGGTCGATTAGTTCCTTTTTTATAGTAGACAATTATTCTCGCAGTGAGGCATGTCAATCACGCAGTAAAGGCGAAATCATAAGGTCCATTCACATATTGAAAATTTTGTATATAAGTGTAAAGCAATTTTTTTGGGTCATATTTATACAGTGAAATATATAATATATTTTTTTTATAATTTGTTGGTACCAAAACTTTATTCAGATCCCTACCTCGACTTTCCCTCTAGAGTGAGCAGTGCATTTTAATACGAGGCTGAACAAAAATATCAACTCTGTCCTGGCAAAGGTAATAAACCGCTTTAAGCCCAGTGGGTCCCCACCTAAATCTGACTGGTTTTTTTTTTTCACGCTCGGCTGCTTTATTTCATTTGGTGACAGCAAGTTATCACATTTGGTGACAGCAAGTTAATACATCTGGTGACATTTATTAGAGTGGTAACAGCGGTCTCCCAGATTGATACGAAGTTGTAGTTCAAGAGCCTAAATTGTTACAACTGTTATCCAGTAGAAGTAGTTAGTGTTTTGAACGAATTGGGAAAAGATTCAACTTCATAATAAGAATGTGTTTATTACTTACGCTTCCGAAGCTATCAGCTCATTCACAGTACAAACACTGGAACCCTAGTAACGCCAGAGTACAACTTTTCCAAGAAGTTTATCCTGTGTGAACTAACGCCAAGCGAAATCAATAGGTAGTACGTATATGCAGTCCAACGACATGAATTTCAGTAAATTAATAGATGGCAGTATAAGTTTCAGTGATTCAGATTTGAGTTAACTGTCATGGCTACAAAGTGTTCCCCGGAGACTTTTTCCGTAGCTTTTGAGCATTTAACTTTCAACCCCGACGAGGGATGAGTCAAGAGACCCAGTTTAAAAACTTCCTGAATGGAACATATGTTAACGACGCCTGTAAAACTCAAAACTTGCCTTTATTCGGCTATGCATTTTACTCGACCTCTATCGGCCGCAGATGTTATGTCAAGATCGATGATGTTACCAATAGCAGATGGGTCAACACAGAATAAAAATCCTTCGACGTTGTCACAAATAATGGCGCTCATCACGGGTGATATTGGATTGAATAAGCTTATGTCCAGAAGTACTTTTGCTAATTTTCATTCAACAGGTTTAAAAAATAGTAGAAACATGAACACGTCCGTAAAATGGTTGTTTGAAAACGACGGCGAAGTTTATCTTAATAACAGTTCCGTAAAATTTCAGCAATACATGCCATCGATACAAGAACAAACCAGCACGTCAAAATCAAATGTCATTACTCTACCAAGTTTTCCAAAAAATCCAAATTTAGACAGAAAATCGAATATGTCAGCACCGGAACGAACAGACAGAGATCCTGCTTCCGTTGACTTCAACATTTTACATTTTTTTAGATCAATCTATTCTTCAATATGCGGTATAGTTATGATGCGTTCCAGGTTTTAATTTATGATTTCAGTTTGCCGTTTCGGAATATTCTTTATGCTATTGATTCGTGTATAATTGACCATTTTTGTTCATACCAATGGATAATCAAACAACAAATTGCTGATAAACGGAATGAATTGTAAATATTTGGAGCGCGACTGCTGTGTGTCAAAATAAGCTTATTTACCCACACCCTACTATATAATTACACTGTTGGTCCACATGCAAGTGTTGAATTAAAGAGAAGTTACAGAGCATGAAAAAATTTTTTTACGCCGTAAAAATACAAAAGATGCGAATTAACGAAGCGTTCCAACGTCGTATCCCGTTAACGACTGGACGGTAAAATTTCTTTTATAAAGATCGGGGACAAATAGGGCGCATAAGATGTAAACGAAAATTTCAGGAATTTTATGATGGAGTAAAATGTTTCTCGTTTTGGTTTTTTGTTGGACGATTAATCAAATGGAACAAAAAAAATTTTAGTCGGAAAACTTATATTGTTAGAAAAATTGTTAATCCGAAAATCTACTGAAGATATGGATAACATTAGTTCAACAAATGATTTTAGTGAGCGTAATTTATAGCTTAGCTAAAATAAAATTACTTACTCGATTTCAAAAGCGTATATCGCTAATACTGTGAGAAATATCATTTTTCTACAGCCTTTATAGAATTAACTCATTCCGATACGGTCAGGCGTGCGAAATCGCACATCTTTCCCACGCTTAGCAGTTCATTGAATAATTACTAGAGGGCACGTCCCCACATCACATATATTTTTATGGAGAATCAACATTTTTCCAGTAGGGGGATCCTCTATGCCTAGACTTCTTCTATATAACTGCTCACTTGTATTCTCAAAATTTGCCTGTTCCAGTTCATCGCCTGAGCAAGATGATACAGCAGAATTTGTCACTGATTCAAACCAATTCCCAATCGACTTCACCGGCAACGTAGACGCCGCCAACACAGAAGCACAGCCAACCCGCATGTTCTGCCGAACTCATCAGTTCGACAGTTCACCAATAAACACTAGCAAGTGTACACAGTTGTTTCTCTATAAACAAATATCATGTATTAAAATAAATTACCTGTATTTTGTAGATTCCAAAACAAGTAAAACCACACCCACTAGACGAAGGAAGAACATTCAATAACTAGGTAAATATAAAATTCCCCGAATGCTAATAAGTCATGAAACGTTTAACTGGGGTGGTAGCTCCTGTTATGGGTTCAAACTGATTGAAGTTAGTTAAAACCAAATTAGAATTTCAATAACTTAGTCATCACATTGTTTGTTTACTAAATAATATAAGAAATTCTTCTTTTACTGTTCCCTCACTTTAAACGGTCTAAACATAAAGTACTATCCCTACCAAAGAGTCAAGCTGGCTAGTTGATGACCAGTAAGTAATTAAGGTTGGTACTTTGACTTACATATCTAATTGACCTACTGTCATTATGCTTCTATTTCCCTCCCACTTTTTTTGTCTTTTTATGGCTAAATTTTACCTGCATGAGGTAAACCGAACTGTTACGGATTTTTGAGGCCAAAAAGGAAAAAAAGGAAACACTTTCCGAGACTATTTATTATATTTTCACGTATTGAAAAGACCGCAAGAAGTTATTTTATAAATTAGTCTACTTTAAACCCACTCCACCTTCGGTAAGTCTACCTAACCTAACCTTACCACGTTTCCACTAACCCTCATATTCTTTTAGGTTTTTTTTTCTACTTCGGATCATAAGCTACTGACAGTAGTACCGTTGCTGTGACCATCTGCATGGTTCACCACAGATAGACGTCCTGATAACCACTTTTAATATAGCCAGACTACAGACCGCAAGTAAGAGTATAGTTTATGATTTTTTGTATCGCATAATTTGCATAGCGACTAGCGAGAAACTGAATTCCACTCCACCATAGTAGAGGACTCCGTAGAACTAATATTTTGAATGTGTTCATAAAATAACATCTACTACCTAACCTAGCCTTGTGAACTTATTAGTACTAATAGGGAAATTGCGTATAGTGTTAAATCGTAAACTGTTTCAACTTTCCTTAAATATCGTGTGTTTCCTCCACAATCTTATCGCAAAATAAAAAGTTAAGAACTGTTACACAGTAACATTCATGACAACTAAACGTGAATAATATTGATTTATTCACCCCCTTCTCCACTGTAACTAGCTGGTCATTAAACTGGTTATATATATGAGTATAATCAACAAATATTTATTTGTTACCTATTGATCATGTACGTAACACTCCCTCCGGCAGTGAGTCCGCTGTCGGTGTTAGTTTTCATAGCCTAAATTCCACGCCTATTTCCATAAAATACCCAAAAATGTCTTCTAGACGCACACACAGCAAAAAAACTACCCCCAAATCCACCACTTCATACACCGAATATCCCGACCTAACTAAAATGACTTCCCAACAACTCCAAGCTCTTGGATCCGCGGAATACACTATTAAAATTCTACACGGCTCATTTAAAATTAGTAAAGCCTTCGGCGAATTCGATCTCAAAGAACAAACACATTCAAAATCCCAAAGAGCTTCAAAACCGCCAATCTCCTCAAAACCTTCAAGCACCTCCATTACTCCAACCTCAGAAATCTCCACTTTTAACACCAAAACGCACTTTATTTTTATCTCCCACCATATCTTATGCTTCCTCCGCAAGATTCCAATCTCCCACACCCTTCATCGCCCGACAACTCTACACTCCCGGCGAGGGCAAGTTCACCCTCGTCGGGAAAACCAAATCCCGACCTACTTCAACTCCTACCCCCCTCAATCATCCCACATCAAACCCCAGCAACAATCCAACAACAACCCAAGCCTTAAACCTTCGAAACCTCCCTCTTCAATATTCCTCACAAAAATCCTTTTTCAGCCTTCTAAACACCTATAAATTCCCAAATTGACAAAGTACCTATCTAGAAGCCAACTACAACAAAACCGCCCTCCTTAAAACCTCTTCCTCAATAGCCTCTATACACTCCTAAATTAAATTCATAATTCGACTGGCGATTCCAATATCACTATCAACATTCTCCATTCTACTAAACGCTCACCCTGTCCAGCCAAAAAAACTCTCACGCCTAAATTTTACTCGTCTGCAGGAATGTAGGAGCAACAATCCCCCTCGACGAATTCGAAGAAATTCTTCAATTTTCGTTCGTTAAAACTTGGCGAATTATCGCCAAGTCCACGAACAAGCCAACGTCTATGTTTCGCATCATAACCCTCTCCGGAACCCATTACCACCATGGCTCTCACCTCTGGCCTCTCATTTCATGGCCTCCCACATCAGTGCGAGCCATCCAACGCCAACACACTGCCCTCAATTCCTAAATATTGCAATCGCTGCACACAAATCGGGCACTCTTCTTATTATTATCGGTCTAAACCGATCTGTCCTTCTTGCGGCCAGACAGGTCACCGCCCCGAAAATTGCCCCAAGTCCGAAGCTCCAACCTGCACAAATTGCGGTGGTCCTCATCCGGTCTACCACCTTCGCTGTCCCCATAGGCTAGCCACTCCTAAAACCCACAAGAGACCGCTCCAGTCACACTGGAAAAACTACTTTATACAGCATTATTGGTTATTTCTTCTTTTTCAAATCAAAATATCCCGAAAACAGTACACAGTATCGAGTTTTACCAAAAGTTACTTGTAAGTGTAAAATTGAATGATGTTTGAGATGACATGAAATTTGGACTCGAAAATTTAACCTCTAAAAAGATATGTTCAAAACAACTCGGAACGAACCGTGTAACTAGCTCCCTCTGTGAGGGCAGAGATAAAAACAAAAGTATGCGATCTATCAGCTTTGAAAATATATTCCTGAAAATTTTCATTACAATATTGCCAGTAGTTTCGACATAATCGTGAAAAATGCGTATAACTTTGGTTTTTTGAATACCCCGAATCTTCAAAATGGATGCTCTTACGGAAATTTTTCACTGAACGAACCCAACATATTTTGCAGTGATGTACCTATACAAGCAAGGGGGCCACCTTTTTTTTGAAACACCCAGATTACTAAGGCATAAAATGAAGGTGAGCGTTCAGTTACATAATATTTGTTGTAATTTATGTTAAAATAACTTACTACAACATTCATGATCCCTGGGAGCAGTTTATTGATTAAATATACATAAGAGGATATGAAAATGTTTGGAAATTGCACCTACAATAGCGACAGGCAGTAAGCAGTAAAATGCCAAATACCGTGAGGACCCTTTTCATTAAATTGTCTAAACTTTGGACTAATTTCGGTTTATTTTTGACCACAGTGATTAACATTTCGGTTGTTTGAATTTCAAATTAATCCGACATAGCTTTCTACTATCAAGTGTATTCCGCGTTTATATATAATATAATATCGCTGTAGGACGGTGTTCACGACAACGACATATGACCCTGCGGGTTGGTTTGCATATGCCAGGGACGCGGTTTATAGCGTAGCTTAATGCAAATATAACAAATATTTCCCGGGTAAAATACGATGCCCTTTCACTATCGAAGGTAATGGATTGAAATAATTGTGGGAATTTGAAATGTTCATCCTGTTATAAAGTAGTTCCATCAGAGACAGCTGAACATCCTCATCATAAATGCAAATCTGCAAAGAGTTGTATACTATAGGCTGAAATAAATTTCATAGTAACAAACACGTTTTATAGGACTAAAGTGTTTCCGAGTTAACTGTTCTTGTCCAGTCTACTTTATTTCTAATAACAACAGAAGGATGGAATTTTTACAAAGCATCAGTGATTAAAGTACTGATCAGTGACGTGCGTGTGATAAATTGGTTCAAATATTTATTTATTAATTTTTAATACTTTCTAAAAAGCAACACATGCTTATAACAATATTATATTGACATCCAACGCTATAATAACTGCATCCTTTGCGCGACTTCGGAAGCTCACCCAGAATGTTTAATTCTCAAATAGTGAATGTCATAAATGTGCAGATTGGCAAATTAATTTTGGCAGTTGACGATGCGCGAGAAAGCCAAACAACTTGACAACGTTGTTAACTCAGTTTCCGGGAAGAGCAAGCGATGAACACTCCGCATGCAAAGTTTTAAAGGTTGTGAGACTGCTAATACGTACGAGGGTAAAACAGTATTTTGAATTTGGATTTAAAAATGATAAATTGTGGCACATGTATAATGCTATATAAAATCAAATTTACAAAACAAAATAACATTATTGTGCTCTTTAATATTAATTAAATGAGAAAAGAAACAAGAACCATTAGATTTTTCTACGAAAATTGGTTTTTTTTATACAGACATAATTATTTATTGCTTCAAAAACCATACGGAGAATTATATAACTACCCTTTATTATTTTATGTGATGTAAATAATAAATAAATTCCAAGAGACAGAAACTTTCACCTTTACTTCAAATTAATGTATTTTAAGTGGTCCCTTTATATGATTCGGCATTGAGGTTTATTTGTATATAAATTGGAAGTCAGGTAGATTTTGTAGATATATAGTACAATATGATGAGGATTTTTAAACGACTTTCCAAATTCAACATTGGTCAATAATTTTTTCTATCTGTTCGTAGTAATAGTTAATGACATACCTACCTGCTAAGCTTTCTAAAATTGTTATTATTAATAATATGTAGTAGATAATAATGTAGAAATTCGTGTTTATACATAAAATTTGAAAAACAAATTGGGGAAATCGCCTTTAGAAATGGTCTTATAAGTATACTAATAATATAAATAAAATATTGAAGCTTCTTTGTGGTAGATATTTCTACTTTCATATGTGAATTTACTATGAAATTAGAACATTCCTTCACACTTTTTACAGAGCTAGGACTGGCAAAACAAAAAAATCTTGGTTCTGGGTGCCGTCAATTATTGTTTATTTGGAACTATGTACAGATGTGCTACAAATATTATAGTACTCTAGTGGAATTCGTCTCTCATATGTTTAATTCTATAAAACCTATTTACATTTGTTCCGTTTAATGTATTCAGTCATACTACCTACAAATAAACACTATAATGAAAAATATGTTTTAGTTGTACAGGGATCATCAACAGTAAAATAATGATGTGCATCTACAAATGATTCTTCAAAATCACTTTCTACATCAACTTCATCATCCTCGCTATCTCCGTCTTCGGCCAAATTAATAATGATATTATCTACAACAGTATCTAAAAGTGGTTCATTGTTCATAAATTCATTCTCAATCTGTTTATTATGGTCACATCTAACTTTCCAGCAGAAAATTTGTCAAAAAAATCATTACAGAATTCTTCAACCTTTGTAAAATTGATGGTAACATTTCGTTTGGGTACATATTCTTTAAGTCTGCCCAAACACTTTCAAACGGATTTAAGTTTGGGTGATAAGGGAGTAAGTAGTCCTATAACTTATAATCCATTAATTCAACAATTTTATGAGATTTATATAGCGGTTTGTACATTTTTGCAACGTTGTAAAAATCCGGTTTCAACATTTGTTCACTGTTATATATGTTTCTTTCAGAAAGCCAGATTTTTAATTGTTGTTTAGTCCAAGCAGTCGTAGGTAATTTTTCATTTAGAATATTGTGATATGGGGAGTTATCAATTACCACAACAGCGTTTGTTGGTAGGTTTGGAATAAGTTTTTCTTGTACCCACTTCTCATAATTTTCGTACGCTATTTCATTATGATAATCTCCTGTTTTTGACTGGAAGTTCCACATAACACCAGCATTAGGTACATAACCATTTTCACTTGCTGCATGCACAATGATGAGTCTATCATCTTTTTAAACGGGTTTTCTCGATCCTTCGTTACTCTTGTCGCTACATCCTTTACGGTGCGTGTGACGTGAATGAATATATGTTTCATCCATATGTCTGATGCCGTGACGTTCCATTAACAAATTTCTGATGTTTTTCATGTTGGTTCAACCAAAATCCAAAGAATGTATTTGTTTCCGCAGAGATTCGCGACTTCCTGCGAAGCCATAACTATCTGTAAAAGTTTGGTGTACATTCCTTAACGTGGGTACTTTTTTCTCGGATATGTGATAATTTATTATGCACCTTCTTAGCACAGTTTTGTCGAATTGGTTCATACGGATACTGGACGTTCTATGTTTTTTAGTAGGCACATCAGTGTCAGCATTACTTCCTGCAAGAGCTTCTTTCTTAATACGGGAAAGCGTTCTTTGGCTAACTTCCGTTGTAACGAGTTATTTTTTCTTTTGAAGTATTATATGATTTTGTTCCGATGGTATTTTAAGTTAATAAGTGAATATAACTCGTTACTTACTTTCCAACTCTGTTTTCTGGTACCGTTTCAAGCCCATAATATTAATTTAAGTATTTATTTCATTAATAACTGAAAAACCGTGATTTATCATTCAAGGAAATATATAAAATGTAATAGATTACACTTTTCAAAATTTAAATTATCAGGAACGCCCGGTATATACACTATTTTATTTAAAATCGGAGTCGTTCCGTACAAATAGAAATACATGTTGCTGTAATTAAATCGATTTTCCCTCACCACCGATATTGCCAAAATTTAGGTAGGAAGTAAATTATAAATTCAAAAACCGAGCGTTAAAACGGGATTAATTATTAAGTGATTGGCGATTAAAATTTCTTATTTTGATTTCTGAAGTTATCATTCGGGTTTTGATACTCAGTTATTATTTTCGGTTAGCGAAATTAAGTTTTCATATTCGGTATTACGATAAAGATTTTGTTCAGTTGTTGGTAAAATTCATTATAGTGAATTATAATTTGGCCGTAGAACGAGTGTCCGACCGTCCAGTTTTTCTTCCAAGTAAGTGGAAATTATTTTATACACCCGATAAAGCATTTCACCGAGTTTCAAAGTTTCATATTTTAATTTCCAAAAACAATTTAGCAGTTTGGTTATCAAGAATATAATTCCGTATTTTGGTAAAGCCGATAGCCGGTAGTTTTTTTTCGAAGCAATAAAAACAATCCTATTCACAGTTTTTATTATCACGTTCTATATATTGTTTCTCTGGAATTAGGGCCTGATTGGAATATCATTTTGATTTTAAATTCTACGAATAGTTCTAATAATTCCGTATTCAAGAATATTATTCCGTACTTTGAGAAACTGATAAGCCGGTATATTTTTTTCTCGAAACGATAAAAAACCCGAAGTTATTTACAGTTTTTTTTATCACCACGTTTTGTATATTGTTTCTTTGGAATTCCGGTCTGAGCCTTCAATACATTGAAGTAGCATTTTGATTTTAATTTTTTTTGCGATACAGATTGTTATACCTAGTGTCCCATTTAAAAATACCCAAGTACATATTAGATTCAAGTTGCATTCTAAGACACAGTTTTATTTTACTATTATTTGGGAAACCGCTGTTCTACTCTCCGACCAGTATTTTAAAATGGTTTTAGCACGTAATTTAATTTGATTTGAAAAGTTGTTAGTTTCTTTTGTTATAAACGGGTCTTTTCACATTTTCCCATCTATCCCGATTGACTATCCCTACCGCTAAAATATGAAATTTAAAGTATCAATTTCCCTGTATAAAAATTAGATTCTGAATCGAGTACGAGGCCGATGCCACTGATCGCCTGGTAATCTAATTTAGTTTGATTTGAAAGTTTAAAGCGTCAATTCCCCTGTATAAAAATTAGATTCTCAATCGAGTACGATGCCGATGCCACTGATCGCTTGGTAATCTAATTTAAAGTTGTTAGTTTCTTTTGTTATAAACGGGTCTTTTCACATTTTCCCATCTATCCCGATTGACTATCCCTACCGCTAAAATATAAAATTTAAAGTATCAATTTCCCTGTATAAAAATTAGATTCTCAATCGAGTACGAGGCCGATGCCACTGATCGCTTGGTAATCTAATTTAGTTTGATTTGAAAGTTTAAAGTGTCAATTCCCCTGTATAAAAATTAGATTCTCAATCGAGTACGAGGTCGATGCCACTGATCGCTTGGTAATCTAATTTAAATTTGTTAGTTTCTTTTGTTATAAACGGGTCTTTTCACATTTTCCCATCTATCCCGATTGACTATCCCTACCGCTAAAATATAAAATTTAAAGTGTCAATTTCCCTGTATAAAAATTAGATTCTCAATCGAGTACGAGGCCGATGCCACTGATCGCTTGATAATCTAATTTAGTTTGATTTGAAAGTTTAAAGTGTCAATTCCCCTGTATAAAAATACGATTCTCAATCGAGTACGACGCCGATGCCACTGATCGCTTGGTAATCTAATTTAAATTTGTTAGTTTCTTTTGTTATAAACGGGTCTTTTCACATTTTCCCATCTATCCCGATTGACTATTCCTACCGCTAAAATATAAAATTTAAAGTGTCAATTTCCCTGTATAAAAATTAGATTCTCAATCGAGTACGAGGCCGATGCCACTGATCGCTTGGTAATCTAATTTAGTTTGATTTGAAAGTTTAAAGTGTCAATTCCCCTGTATAAAAATTAGATTCTCAATCGAGTACGAGGCCGATGCCACTGATCGCTTGGTAATCTAATTTAAATTTGTTAGTTTCTTTTGTTATAAACTAGGCTCTTCACATTTTTCCATCTTTCCCGATTGACTATCCCTACCGCTAAAATATGAAATTTAAAGTGTCAATTTCCCTGTATAAAAATTAGATTCTCAATCGAGTACGAGGCCGATGCCACTGATCGCTTGGTAATCTAATTTAGTTTGATTTGAAAGTTTGAAGTGTCAATTCCCCTGTATAAAAATTAGATTCTCAATCGAGTACGAGGCCGATGCCACTGATCGCTTGGTAATCTAATTTGAATTTGTTAGTTTCTTTTGTTATAAACTAGGCTCTTCACATTTTTCCATCTTTCCCGATTGACTATCCCTACCGCTAAAATATGAAATTTAAAGTGTCAATTTCCCTGTATAAAAATTAGATTCTCAATCGAGTACGAGGCCGATGCCACTGATCGCTTGGTAATCTAATTTAGTTTGATTTGAAAGTTTAAAGTGTCAATTCCCCTGTATAAAAATTAGATTCTCAATCGAGTACGAGGCCGATGCCACTGATCGCTTGGTAATCTAATTTGAATTTGTTAGTTTCTTTTGTTATAAACTAGGCTTTTCATATTTTTCCATCTTTTCCGATTGACTATCCGTACCGTGGAAATATAAAGTTTAAAGTGTCAATGTCCCTTTATAAAATTTAGACTCTCAATCAAGTACAAGGCCGATGCCACTGATTGCTTGGTAATCCAATTTAACTTCTTTAGTTTCTTTCGTTATAAACTGGTCTAGTCACACTTTTCCATCGATCTCGATTGACTATCCCTACCGCGAAAATAGTTTTATTCCGTGGACTACCGTGATAGGTAACTATTGTTTTATTGCTGCTTACCGCATAATTTACAAAACTGCTTATACCGCTTCCGCTGTTATTAACAAATTGCATTTGCTTGATTACACCTGTTTTATTGTATCTTTGCTCACATTCCTTAATACCGGCAAATTTCGCATGGTGCATAATAACATAAGGCTTGAACACTTTTGCTTACTGTTGATATATTGAATTGATTCGGTACCGCTTGACCAGAAATTGTTGAATATTAAACTGTATGTCTACATATTAAGTAAATCTTGTAATATACCAATAAATACGATCAGTGTTTTCTTAATATCCCGTAGCATCACCGTCTAAGGTTTATAGGTTCTATAGGTGTGTTAAATTCAACGAGACTCCTGGAATTTTCCGTAACCTCCATCTGAGGCTACCTGGAACTCTTGACGCCGAGGGTCAAGGGGCCGTGGAGTAAACCACGTAAAATGATCTGGCGCCCGAGTATTTGTTTTGCAAAAGAACTTTGCGTCGAGAGTGTCCAAAGTGACGCGTTGGTCGCAGAGAACCTGTGTGAGAGGTGAAGAAGAAATAAGCGGCAGGGAGGAAGCGCGTCACAAGTGGCGCCCGAGCAGGGACCGTTTTTCCGTTTCGAGTTTGATTTTTTTTCTGATTGTAGATCAGAGCAGTGACTGTTTTCCCTTTTGACTTTGGTTTTTTATTGTAAATTTGAGCAGTGACCGTTTTTTCCGTTGTGATTTTGATTTTTAACTGATTGTAGATTTAAGCAGCGACCGTTTTTCCGTTGTGTTTTTCACTTTTACTGATCGTAGTATTGTGCAAGGACCGTTTTCCGTTTTGATTTTGGTTTTTATTGTAGATTTGAGCAGTGACCTTTTTTTCCGTTGTGATTTTGATTTTTAACTGATTGTAGATCTGAGCAGTGACCGTTTTTTTTTCGTTGTGATTTCGATTTTCACTGATCGTAGTATTGTGCAAGGACCGTTTTCCGTTTTGATTTTGGTTTTTTATTGTAGATTTGAGCAGTGACCGTTTTTTTCCGTTGTAATTTTGATTTTTAACTGATTGTAGAGTTAAAGAGTGATCGATATTCCGTTGTCGATTACTTATTGTTCGTTTGATTGGTTCTCCGTAGTGTTTGTTTAAAGGTGACCGTTTTGCCGGTGTTGAATTTCTCTTCTCTTATCTTTGATGGTTAAGTATTTTCTGATAAAAGTAAACGGGGATAACTTGAGTGGAAAGTTGAATGTCAAGGAGAAGCTCTGAAGATCATGATTGTTATATCATGAATTTGTGCCACCGGTAGATTAAGTTTTATTTTTTATCTAAAAAATCGGTTTGATTTAAAATTGATTAAGCTGTGAATATATTGACACATTAATTTATCATGGAATTAAAATTCACGAAGGATGGATATACAGCAGTAAAATAAGTGTATGCTTGCTAGAATATCGATAACTGAGTTTTGGCAGACGATATAGATTCATATGAATAAAAGATATACGGTACTGGATTTATTGGATGGCAGCCAGTTACTTAAGTCAATGACGATCTCATGTTAGCAAACTAGAAATCACTTGTGGGGACTAGGCCTAGAGGGGTGGAGGAGACCACACTAAAAGGTTAGTTCAAAAATCTGAAAAATGTCCACACTTTATCTTGTGGGCTAAAACAATATTCGAACAAGTGAAGAATATACTTTGTAGAAAGTCTAGTCTTAGACAAAAAAATTTTTGATTAAGGAGTATATTCTTGTCTAATGTAGAAAAAACGAATGATTAAATGAACAATAGAGCTAATTAAAAGATTAAACTACAAAAATGGTTTAAATCCTAACAAAACTGCCATCTACGGATGTCAGTAAAACTTTGCGCCATGTACACGTCTCAAGTGACTCTAGAAAGAATAGAACTTCCATTCACTAATCAATTAAAGTAATGCAATTTGGATCATGGAAATTTTTTAAAAAACATAAAATTCCATGTCGTTCATTAAATTTATACAACTTTTCAAGTAGTTCAAGAAAAATGTTAATCAGAGGACCCACATCGGGCCAAGTCTTATAAATTTTCTTTCTTTCCAAATTATTTTTTAGATCAGCTTAAAATTAGCTGGAGAATAACTATGTATATATAAAAATTTTATCTCAGTAAATTTCAGTCAATAAATTGAAAATTAAGTGGTGGAATGTTTCTTTGTAAGTATCAATTAAAAATAGAAAAAGTAGGAAACATTTAATAAACGACATGGCATTTTGCGTGATCTAAATTTTTTTTGTGATTTACATTTCATTACATTAACTGCTTTTAAATGAAAATTTTATTCTTTCAACAGTCACTTGAGACATGTATATGGCGCAAAGTTTTAATGAGATCCGTGTATGGCAGTATTGATAGGATATTTAGATTACTAGAGATTCCACAGTTTGATCAATTCAATCATCAAGATTCCACATATTCTGTTCTTCTGTTAAAACATGATTTATAGAATTTTACAATTGTCGATTAGCACATTGGAGAACGATGCTAGTAGAAACTGATGTACGTCATCTAGTTTAAAAATAAACGGTTTTAAAGATTAAAACTAACTTTTTCTACTACCGTGCGTAAAGTACGTACTTTAGACACACTTTCGAGTTCGTAAAACTTTACTTTACGCACTAGTGCGTAAAGAAACATTTCCAATTTGTATGTAGTTTTATCTAGTCTTGTAAAAATATAGGAAGGTATGATAAACGGATATTAAATCTGAGTTTTCTTCAAATCGGAGATTGAAACATATAGAATTCAGTAAAGTACATACATAACAATTATTAGTAAATAATTACTGGGTACTGGAAAATACTAGAATAGGGTGGATAGGTAGGTACCTATAAGTTGGCTGTGAGTGACGACTGACATTTCTTAGTGCATTGAATCGGACATTTAAGTTTGAAATTGACATCTTCCGACTATACCTAGAGTAAGCAAAAGTATTTATATTTAGGTATTGAACATTTTTAGGAAACTATGATGTTATTTTAGATTCTTTTTCTAGAAAACGGAATAGGTAGGTACATATAACTATAAAGAAGGATTCCTCTGGCGATCTCTCAGAAGATTATTTTGGAAATACACCATCAAACATATTACACGTAGCACATAATGCTTCTAATGATTTATTGCCCTAAAAATCTGTCAATATTTACGAAAGAAAATACAATTTGTTTAAAGAATGGTGTAGGAAAAATAAAATAACAAAATATTCCGAAAATTTCCGAGTGTACAAATTGCACCTTTAATATTAGTATTGTTAATAATTGAATTCGTCCGTTGTTTTGTTAATTTGTTGTAATTTTAATTAAAATGTTCAAAATATTAATCAATATATAACATATTTTATTAGGAATCAATGAAAGCGTTATAGTTTCTTCTAAAGAAAGATTAAACCTATTTTAGTGCGCAAAGAAAATTACTATTAAGCTTCTGTATTTTGATAAAATTTTCGGTAGTAGAAAAAAAAGTGTATTCAATTCGTGTGTAAAGGCCTTTTTTAAACTCATGTGATTGTCGCATTCGCCTGCGGCTCAATATTCACATTCGTCGAAAAAAGGCTACTTTACACACTTGTTACATAAATAACTATTTCCGCATCTGTGGCCCTGAACAATACTCTATCATAAAATTGTTACTTGTATACAACTCGGGGATGTATCGTGCTAACAAACCAAAATTTCTCCAAAAATAACCAAAAATGTAGTATATCTGGATGTATAGGACCCGCTGTACCAATATTTTTCTCGCATATTAGATAGGTTGGGCGGAAAAGTAATAGTGTTATTCCAAGCAACGTCTACATTCACTTGAGTCCATATGAGTTCAGAACACAATGGTATTGAGTTAATCGTAATACAACTATATTCTTTTCGGTAGTCATTTCGTCAACTACGTACTGTTCCTAGTTTGCTTCTTAGAAACGAATGTATAGTTAATGACTATTCACTACAGTAACTGTACTCAAATATTCAACTGAATTTCTCCATAATAACGAGTGCTGAGGGGAATAGGTATTGGTAGTATTATTTAATCATTTTGTAGGTATTCGGAAAATTGAGTTTCCCTCTTACATTTGTAACGCCTATGGCTGATGTATATTTTATGCGAGCCCAAATTCTAATTGCCAACGATAAAAGGACATACTTTAGTAGGAAATACGATCACGTTGTTTTCAGTACAGATTAGAGTTTCTGAACTGTAAACATATGCCTTGAACTGGGAAGGCGCGCAACGACACAACCTAACCAAAATATGTCTACATGTTATGAATTTCTTCTTCCAATTGCAAACTAAAAGAGATTTGTTGAATCGACAAGAAGTTCGACCAGAAAAACGCTATTTTCAGTTGAACTTCAAGCATCCCTTTTCATTAAGTTCATTTCCAATTAATGTTAAATGTGTTTGGCGATTTTAGCAATGGATTGAATAATCCTACAAAAAATCCGTATCAAGTGCATCGAAGCGTTAGAAATGATACAAGAGATTTACGGACTTTATCAACTCGAGCGTGTTAGAGGTACAAAAGCGGTCGATATGTTGTGGAAGTTTTACCTAGCTAAAGCCGGAAATTAACGACTTCAACAAAGCTCAATACTGTTAAAGCAAGGGAAATTATTACTTAGAATCCTCTTACTCATTTGAGTCTGAGAGATAGCGGCCAAATCAATTGGTACTAATAAAAAGGATGGTTTGGTTACCGATAACTCATTACCTCAAATGCTTGTTGTGAGCGAATATCTGATCACAAACACTACGGAACAAATACTATAGTTTCATAATATGATTCTTGCCAACTGCTTGTCTCTCCAAAGCCCAAAATACCCATTTTCAGTCGATGGAAGACATTGAACAGAATTAGTGATAATTATTGGAGTCGATTTAAAAAATATGTCAATGAAGGTATTATTTGATGGCAGAAGTGTATTGATTTGAATGGCGGCTCCATTGAAGAAGATATCATAAATTTGTATGGACTCCACTGATTGACTTTCTGTAATATTTTTACTCATTTTATCAGCACTGAATGTTTTTTCTTCTCACACCCTCTTTTTGCGGTCCATCTATTTCTATTATAAGAGAAGGGAGCTGAGAATTATTCTTCGGAGAAAAAAGATGCAATATAAGGGAAAAGCTGGGTCAAATCAAGAAACAATGTTCAATATTCATCAAAAAAATATGGACCAATTAATATATTTCTCACAATACCATCCCACACTTCGCATTTTTGTAGTATTTACTAATAGCATTCTCGCATCCAATTTGGATTTTCATTAGACCGATATCGGGTGTTTTGCAGGTTAACATGCCCATTGAAATAAAATGTTGGCACATTCGAAAATAATATTTATGGAATTGTTATTCAAATTATTATTGTTTCGATTCATCATGTGCTGATTTCAGAATTTCATAACAAACAGGTTGACAAATTAATTTTGGCAGTCGGAAGTTTGGCAACGTCCGATGCGCCGTAGCAAAGACAAATGCGGATTGCACGAGCTCACTTCACTGGCAGAATTCGTATGCATCATTTGACTGTACAGTTCAGAGAAAAGTGTG
Organism: Galeruca laticollis; assembly: GCA_963921935.1. NCBI lineage: Eukaryota > Metazoa > Arthropoda > Insecta > Coleoptera > Chrysomelidae > Galeruca > Galeruca laticollis. The sequence goes on from OY998177.1 coordinate 153,747,439, forward strand.
ATTACCGGGGTTGTGCCATACTAACTTGTTATGGCGACTCCAGGAAGTTAAGTTGTTCATAAAAAGTTTAGTGAGCAGTGTCGTAAAATAATTATGATCGTTTCAAATTTCATGACCAAAGAGGCAAACAATGGCAAGTCATCAATTCCATTAGAAAAGGTCAGTTTTAATTATTGCTATAAAATTTTTAAACCAAAGTAATTATTCAACAAATTTATACTCGATAGTAAATTTTTCAAATCGATTTTCGTACATAAAATATTTATTTGTTAAACGATTTAAAAAAGTGACATTAGGGTGAGACAAGGTATTTTATGCACTCGTTTGTCAATTTTATACACCATTATGTCATCATGACAAATAAATCGACGCCATTTCTAGCCCATTTAGAGCAACCTAAATGAGACGTTTTTTGGTTTTTGCATGCCTGCGGCTCATGCGTAAATTATTCCATTCGTGAAAAAAAGCACCACTCTATGCACTTGTTGCATAAATAACTATTCTGTTTCTGTCTACAGGAGTATATAATAGGGCACATGTTTATTTTGTGTAAGGTACCTATTTAAATGTAATAGCTTTTAACTATAATTATTATACTCATTTCATACCTATCTCTATAACGTTTCGGTTTTATTATTTGCTTTGAACCATCGTCCGATTTCAGTTACAATTACGGTTTGATCATATTAAAATATTGTTACGAAACAGCACACTGGTATAGTCCCTAAATCCGACGCTGTCTAAGCCAGGTATGAAAGTTAAAATTATGGCGGACGCGCAGGGATTCTTAGAATTGTTTACGATTGTGACTATTTTATCTAGACATTGTTTTTGTGACCAGTCTTATCTAGAAAATGCCAGAAAGCCAATTGTTTTTGAGTTAGCCGCAATCTAGAATTATCTAGTAAAAATGGCACTAATATATAAAGGACCGACCATGGAGAGTTCAGTTTAGTTTACAAAGTGATCTCGTGATATAAACAAGTGAACAAGTGAATAAACAGTAGTGAAGTGTTCATATAAATTAATGTAAGTGAGTATACTCTGAACATAATATAAATTAGTGAATAGTGTAGTGAATAAATAAATTAAGTTAGTAAACATAACGTGTGTGTATAAATTTATCCCACCCGTAATAAAAACGTTTAAATAAATAAGAAAAACGTTACGATATCTTTGAACTAAAATCTTAAGATCGTTTAAAACAACTAATGAACTGAAACGTAATATAATATTTTTGAATTTAATACTTCTTTTAAATGGCCGAAAACCACGACAAAAATTTTAGTTTCAAAGAACGGTCACTGAAAACTAATTTTACTACTTCCTCATTTTATTTGTATAAAAACACACATGAGTGAAACTTTTAATACAACATTTATATCGATTTATTTTATTGACAGGTCATTGAACGAGTTCCTGCTGCTACGAAAGTTAGCTGAAGAACGCTTTCACTTATTAAAAAAGGAGCTCTGGTAGGACGAAATGCTCACTCTGATGTGCCTACTAAAAACAATGAATGTCCAGTATCCGTATGGTTCAATACGACAAAATTGTGCTTAGAAGGTGCATAATAAATTATCACATAAACGAGAAAAAAGTACTCACGTTAAGAAATGTACACCAAAACTTTGCAGATAGTTATGGCTTCGCAGGAAGTCGGGAATCTCTGCGGAAACAAATATATTCTTTGGGTTTTCGTTGGATCAACATGAAAAACAACGGAAGTTTGTTAATGGAACGTCTCAAAATCATACATTTACGCCTACTATATTTAAGAAACATAAGACTTCTTAAGTTAGCCCACAACTTCTCAGTGCGTTAACAGCACTAATTACACACTCCGAAAAGTTAATCTGATAGGAAAGTTATCACTAAAGAGAAATAAAAGTCAGCAAATATCCCCTGATTGAAAAATAAATGACACTAGTAATACCTGATCTCAGCTGCAGGCTGTAGATTCAGTACGCAGTTAGGCTGAAGGCCGAAATCTGCATTAGAACTTAAACCGCAAAATAATTTTCCAGCTGCAAGGAAACGAACAAACGGTTCATGTACAATTTATCAAATAAAGTGGACAATCTAATACCATAACTACAAATGTCTCAGTTACACTTCCGCAATTTATACGAAAATAAATATATAAATGCCTCTGCAAAAAAAATTAAATAAGCCGACGAGCTTGACAATGTTAAAAAAATCCTGAAATTATGTGCAGGGCGTAATTAGTTACATAGAAACGTCAAAGACAGAGAAAGTATTCAAATTAACGCAGCACCCAGGTACGTACCGTGGTATACCTAGCGTTCAAGCCCATAATTCAGTACTTAAGAAAATTATTTCAAGATTTGGTACAAAAAAATGATACTTAATAAACGCAATATTTAAGGAGACATATTCAATTCAAAATTTAGGAAGTTTTTTCAAGATTTTCACACATAAAAGAAAATACGTAATTACCATAATACTTGAAGCGAAATATGCAATTCAATATTTTAAAAGGTTATCACCAAATTTTATACAGAAATACTTAATTACCGCAATGCTTAAAAAGAGAGCTTCAAAATATTATACAAAAAGTTATTTAACTTATGCAAGAAATAGGCATATAAAACACCATACATAAAAATTTCGTCATATTTTGACGGATATTGGTGAAATGAAAATGAATCCTTCCTTCCTTCCAAGAACAGCAATTGAAAACGACGCTTCCAAATGTTCCAGCCTACCTGATTGATGGTTCAGGTGAGTGGTCTGGCTGATATTCGCTCTCCTCAATCAGTGGATAAAAACCATTACATCGAAATAACCCCCCTTGATAACGAGTCCTACCGGCCTCGTCGGCAGTCGGAAATTAACAACGTGGATGGTGAAAAATGTTATATATATCTAGGACGTAATGGCTACCAGAGCACACAAAATCTATTTAAACTGGACAGCGTTAGTTTTGACGACCCATGGAGAACTGGCTTCTAATTTAACGAAGTGGTCTATCTTCAATCGCCGTTTGCCAAAATTACTATCAGCGGGCGGGCGATTTTTCGCGTTACAGTCAAAAACAGGAGATTATCATAATGAAATGGCGTACGAAAATTATCAGAAGTGGGTACAGGAGTGGGTACATGAAAACGTACCAAAAAACGATGTTGCCTACGACTGCTTGGACTAAACAACAATTAAGAAACTGGCTTTCTGAGAGAAACATATATTACAGTGAACAAATGTTGAAACCGGATCTTTATAACGTTGCAAAAATGTACAAACCGCAATATTAACCTTATAAAATTGATGAATCGTTTATTCGACATGGATTGCAAGTTTTAAGGGTACCCCCTTATCACTTAAACCCGATCGAAAGTGTTTGAGCGGCACTTAAAGAATATGTGGCCAAACGAAATGTTACCTTCAATTTTACAAGGGTTGAAAAATTCTGTAATTTTTTGCAAATGATTGGAAAGTTAGATGTGACCATGTTAAAAAGATTAAAGATGATTTTATGAACAATGAATCACTTTTAGATACTGTTGTAGATAATATTATTATTAATTTGGTCGAAGACGGAGATAGCGGGGATGATGAAGTTGATATAGGAATTGATTTTGAAGAATCATTTATAGATGAACATCATTATTTTACTGTTGATAATCCCTGTACATATAAAACATATTTTTCAATATAGTGTTTGTTTGTACGTGATATAACTGAATACGTTACAAGGAACAAATTTTAAAATGTAAATAGGTTTTATAAAATTGTAGATATCAGATACTAATACGACTAGAGTAATATAATATTTGTAGCACATCTGTACATATTTCTAAATAAACAATAATTGACGGCACCCAGAACCAAGATTTTTTGTTTTGCCAGTCCTAACTCTATAAAAAGTGTGAAGGGATGTTCTAATTTCATAGTAAATATTTGCAAAAAAACCCAAAAATTATTTACATATGAAAGTAGAAATATCTAGCACAAAAAAGCTTTAATATTTTATTTATATTATTAGTATACTTATTAGACCATCTCTTAAGGCGATTTCCCCAATTTGTTTTTCAAATTTTATGTATAAACCCGAATTTTTACATTATTTTCTACTTCATATTATTAAGAATAACAATTTTAGAATGCTTAACAGGTAGGTATGTCATTAACTATTAGTACGGACAGATAGGAAAAATTGTTGGCCATTGTTAAATTTAGAAAGTTGTTCAACAATCCTTATCATATTGTACGCTTTATCTACAAAATCTACATGGACTACCAATTTATATACAAATAAATCTCAATGACGAATATTATGAAGGGACCACTTAAAAGACATTAATTTGAAGTAAAGGTGGAAGTTTATGTCTCTTGGAATCTATTTATTATTCACTATTTACATCACATAAAATAATTAAAGGTAATTATACAATTCCCCGTATGGATTTTGAAGCAATAAATAATTATGTCTGTAAAGAGAAAACCTAATTTTCGTAGAAAAATCGAATGGTTTATATTTCCTGATTCATTCAATTAATAATATAGAACACATTAATGTTATTTTGTTTTGTAAACTCGATTTTATATAGCATGTGCCACAATTTATTATTTTTTAATCCAAATTCAAAATATTTTGTTACCCTTGTACGTATTAGCAGTCTCACAACCTTTAAAACTTTGCATGCTCTTCCCGGTAACTGAATTTACAACATTGCCAATTTGTATGGCTTTCTCGCGTATCGTCAACTGCCAAAATTGATTTGCCAACCTGTACCTCTACATCAATTTTAGCAGTATTCTCATCATCATAACCATTAGGAGAAGACTGATGAGAAGGGTAATACTCATTTGGGACTGGGTCTGTGATACAAGCTCTTAGACTATTACGGTTACGATGATAATCAGTATTATTTAAATTAGCAATATAATCATTATGGGGTAATTTTTCTACAATAACTCTTGGCTTATATTCGCGCATTTTTTGCTGTAATAAAATTGGCTGTCCAGGAGCTAAATTGGACAGCTTTTTGGCAGATTCCTCTTAATAATTGTTTTGCCTTATTTGACATTCTACTAGTTTTTGCCACTATTAGATATTTATACCAAAAAATAACTAGCAGAAGAAAACATAACCTTAAAATGTATTCTAACAAAACGTAATCAAGTTCAATTTCATTTTAATGATGTGGAATTAATTGATTATTATCAATTTTAACGATTGTTTGTTCAATGTTTTATATGTTAGCCGAGTTGGTGTAATAATAATCAACTTCTGCAAACAAATGTTACAATATCATAGGTTCAATTTCAAGTTACTCTTAGTTTCTTTCTTCACTATATTAAACTGCTTTTTGATGGATCAGAAGCAAAGTTTTTGCAAAAATCGATTGCGCCAAAATCTAGGACGAGTCCGTTAAGGGGCCAAGTCGGCCCACTATGAACAAAATGGCGGCCTGTTAAAGTTGAGGAAAAATCGTATTATCTTTGTTTCTGATCTGACGCAAGAAAGTTACTTATATTTTTTATAGACCTTAACACGTTCTACAACTTTTATACTCAACATTTTTCTTCCAAAACGTATATGAAAACAGTTATTTAAAAAAATCTACTAATTTACCAATAAAAAATTGTAATTTTTTGTTTTTGATTTGATGGAAAAATGTTACTTGAAATATGCCTGTCCAGTTGGTCTCGTGCCATTGGGATTTTTTATAATCTCTTAGAAGAAGTATTGTTTCCATTTTGGATTTTTGTTTAAATTCACTAATTTGTCATTTTCATTTTAAGGAGAGTAACTCTATATTTATGATATATTTAAAACACACCATTAAATATTGCCAGCATAACCATTCTCTGTTTACGTTCAGATTTATCGACTTTAAGAATCCATGTAAGGGGAATATTGTGTATACTGTAAGCAAATCTAACAATATTTTACTTTATCGTAAAACATGCCAGATGCATGCTCAAATCACAAGCTCAAGAACTTGTTTTAAACATTTGTGAGTATTTTGAAATGGAAAAATATACTATAGCAAGATATTCAAATAGTCAAAATATTTACGTATACGACAATATAGCGGTAGCTACTTCGTTTTGAATTTCTCCATTCTCAATTCTTTTCGTGTGATTGTTGGGTAAGACGTCAGGGTAAAGGTTAATTTAATGAACTGTGCCTAGAATTATACGTAGACAAATTTCTTGAGTCAATTTTCGATTTAACTCAAATTAAAATTAGATAGATGTATGAAATATTGCAACGATCAATAATATGTTGGAATCTTTCACAAGTGCGGATATGAAACTTCTTGAAGTCGCAACGATATTACATGAAATAAACTACTACGCAATAAATCAAACTGATATTGCTAGAAAATCCTTGAGAATGAAAGAGTATATGACAATAATAACATCACTTATACATTTTGACAGTTTATAGAACATTAAGTATGAATGATTGTTCCAACGTTTTCTTTATGATCAACTGTTTAAATACTTTCCGAGGTTAGAAGATGGAAATTGGTATTATAAATCTCTTGGTGAATAATCACGACAGAGCAAAATGCATCAAAAGCAGTATTCGTTGCATCATATAAAAATTATTGGGAATTTTTCAAAAATATGAATGTATTTGTGAATATTTTTCCTGATCCTTCATTCTGTGATAATCATAATATAAACGATACTCTGATTATTATTTTTTCGAAAGGTGGATATCACCAGACTGAGCGACAGTTAATCAAATCTACAATGTACTGAAAGAACATAAACATAAAAATAACCTCCACCTCCAGTAGCCAAAGCAATGCGCTCACATTCAATTCGTGGACTTACTCTTGAGATAATCAGAGTAGTCTGCGATGACGATGGGGCGCCTAGACAAGCACACGAAGCTCACCAAACCTTCTCTATGGGTCTCAGAGAATGGTGCTACTGCCACATATCATGATCCGTAGAGAGTGCTGCGGAGACAGAATGCGCAAAATCCGGAGGAATCGATAGACAGGTGGTACACCTTCCATCACGAGGTTAAGAAGAGCCCCCAGGGATACACGTTCGTCTTCGGTATTGTTGAACAGGTCGATAAGGCTGAAGTTTGCGTTCACACTATTGAGTTTGAGGGCTTCCAGCTAAAACTGGGGGCACATCTACATTACTAAGAACCTCGTATGATGGAACATCCAACCCTGAGACACCATAAACCAATAGCATATCAATGTCTCGTCTGGACTGAATGTAAATGGCATTGTGCTTATAACAAGATGAATAATTTTGAATTCAAATTTGAGGATAGTATAAATATTTAATTCGTCGAATTACTGCAATACTACTGTTCACAAATGTTTGTTGTTCTACACCTATTATTATTAACTGTCATTAATTTTTTGACATAAATAGCATCCGTTTTTTTTAAAGAAGATATTAATACACTACTTTCTCGTGACATTTTTAAAAACAGTGGCCAAAGGAATAAGGATAATTAGGTACAGCAAAATATAAAACGTAAATTTTTTTGGTGCTAATAATAAAGAACTTAAATGTATATTACACCATTGTGTTCCAAATAGAGTGACAAGTAAATTTCAAAGAAAATATAGAGGGGGTGCTATTTCAAGATAGAAAGTAAGGGGTGGCTTCCGAAGGACTGTTAAGTGAAATAAAGTTTCTGATACGTCATTAAGAAGGAGCTATGATGCCATTCAGTAATTGATTATATTTTAAATTAAGCGAGTTATTTCCTGTAAACGATAAATTGGGACACCTTATAGAGGCGCCAAGTCGGACGATCATGGTAACCATTCTATTGCTCCACTTCGATCAATCAATCTGCCAGGAAATCTATTATTTAGCCACTGTCTAACTGGAAGACAGAAATGTTGTGGAGCTCCATCTCATCTGATGTGAATAAAATCTTCTTGAAAAATCATGTTACCAGCCTCATCTAATTGATTTTCTCAACTAGTTGCTATTAAGGGGTCTCTTTTTTCTTGAAGCACATATAAGTAGAGCTCACTAGTTAGATATTCCCAATGAATAAAGGTCCAATAATACTATTCCCAAAAATACCAGCCCAAACGTTCACTATCGTTGGATACCGTGTATGACCTCCCCGCTCCAGCAGCGAGAATTTTGCTAGTTAACATGCCCATTAATAAAAAACTTACACTCATCAGAAAAGCAAAATATTCTGGTTTTCAATTATAAAACTCATGCCTCATTGTTCCACAAAATTCAATCCTTCTATCGAAATCGTCGTCAAAAGCTGTTATATTATAGTGTTTTCCCTATTCACCGTTATGCATTTTAATTCAATAAATTAATAACATAAAGTGTTTTTGATACCTGAAACTAGTTTACAGTTTTCACCATATTTCTCGCATACTGCTAAAAAAATATAAAGTATGGGGTAATTATTGAAAATGTAGTTTAACGACCCTTTCTATTTAATAGTTCAGAGGTTGTGTCCGCTCTCGCTATAGGGTTGATGTAATTTAGTTGAGAATCAGCCTACAAACGGTCTCCCTTAAAAATAAGTGTGACGTGTCTTGTATGCGAGTGATCTTTTTCATGGGATAGGCATTGTATAGATTGGTTCAGTTGATTTATACCTATTTGTGAATTCAACAATACTTTTTTCATCTTCATGAAACATTGTTATGTAGTACTTTTAGAAAAAGTGTATATATCAGAATCAGTTGAATAGTCTTCAAGGTAGATAAGATAAAAAACTGATGATGAAAAATCAATAGTTACACATGTACTCCATTCCCTTATCGGACAACTTTGTTAACACACCTGAGAAGTTTCTGATAACCGCAATACAAAGCTGCTGAAGTACATTATAGGATTCTACTATAACTTTTCTTATCTGTTAAATTCCGTTCAAACGGGGAGATTTGGAATTTAAAGTACCATTTGGAGATTGTGAATAGAATATTCTCGATTTTTATTTTATAGAAGGTATGAAATATATATGAAAACGTACTCTTTTCAATGCTAAAATCAAATTTGCATTACCTTGGGACTATAACTTTTCACACCTATTTCCATTTTCCCCTATCCGTCCGGTAAAAGTAAAACTTTTACGATTGCGTGTATAAAAAGGAAATAAAATCTCCAATCAAGGGAATTCGATGCAATTTTCTAGAATGTATCGGATTTGAAAGACAAACATACAATTGTAGAAGTAATATCAAACTGGAAAATCAACGTTGAAATATGGAAACGCCAGTCAAATTTTAGTAGCGTGTTAAATTTGATATCTGAACGTTATGTTATATTCACAAAAACCAGTAAAATGTATATATAAGTGATCAAAATTTAATTGCTCGCAAACAGTTACCACATATGGATTTCGAGAACGTTTCTAGGTACGTATAGCTTTTTATAATATGTCAAGCATGTATTTATATATATATATATATATATATATATATATATATATATATTATTATAGTTTATTTTATATGGGAATTTAATTTGCCCTACGTTGGGCCGACATATTATTATGAATAGAATTGGGTGAGAAAATAGTTTAATTTGCCCGGTATGTTGTGGATTTAATATGTATGATAAACAGTTTATTTAACCAACATGAAAACTTCTCATCTCAGGGTAGAGTTCAAGTATTTTAAATAAAATGATTTTATAATTTTATATATGTTAGCGCCAAAGTTAATAAATGCTTTATATTTTTAAAAATAAATTTGTTAATCAGAATATGTTACTTTTTTTTAATGATTTCAAATTAAATACGGTCCTGTCCTACTTAAAAAATATCTGCATAGTTCAATCGATTTCATTCAGAGCTTCTGCCTGTGGTAAGTAGATGGTGCACAAGTCACCAGATGAAATGAATAACTCAAGTAATTTAAAAAAAACGTTCTTCAAAAGGAAAAACAATATTTAATTCATTGAAAATAAATACACTACACTTTTACAAGTGTTTTTTTTTAAGAAATTCGACTATCTAAAAGGATGACTCTTTCATACAAATCACACGCACTCTGGTGAGATATTATTATAATATTAAAATACAGTTATATAATTTCATAAACATTTGACTTTCAGAAAACGGCGAAATACACTCTTAACAGCGTCTATGCATCACAAAATTTTAGTTTTTTTTTCACAAATTAGTAAGTACGCTTGACCTCTTAATACATTAATAAATTAACTTGTACTACCTTATTTACTTCACGATTTCTATTTGTTCACCTTTATTTGTTCCAGATTCTCCTCCTGGAAAACCTCCCTGTTGGCATTCTGCTTCTATCAGAACAGGAATCGATGCTGTATTTCTTTCAAAGTCCAAACAGCTCACACAAATTCCACTATTCAATGTTTTTCGAAAACTATTTTGGCTATTTTACTTCCACCAGACACAAGACACCATATTATAAAATAAAATTCATGATTAGTGTTTTACAACATTCAACAATTCCTTTTTTAATTAATAAACTAAACTACTTACACTGATATATCTCTTGTAAGTATAATGTATTTGTTTTAAATTCTATAGTCAAATTTTGTCTTCCAAATGATTTCAATTGATTTACTTTACCAAAAAAATTTTGCTGCTCCAAAAATCTCTTCCCAAAAAGAAACCCTTACTAGTCAATAGCCCCCATAATCAACAACTTTTTCACATTCTGATTTTTTTTCGTTAGCAACACAGTTGTCGCCGATGTGATCTTTTTTAAATGTTTATTAACCAATCAAATTTGACTATTTATTTTATAACTCAAATTCTTCATTTCAACCAGTGAAATGTTCATCCATTATATCATGATATTATATTCTAAGGTTTTTAATTGCTTAGACTTCCTATATTATTTTCATTCAATAATATTTCTTAGTATTGTTAAAATGACATTTCCTAACCTCTAAGTATGTATGTCAAATGAATATTCATAATGTTTTAATAGATGACAGCTGTTACCTTTAAATATGTATGCAAAATGAAAATTCGTTTTCTTTATAAGTCATGTTCTCTGAAATTCACATTATTTTATATTTTCCTGCTCTGTTATGTCTAAACATCTACACTATCTCATTTTAATGTCTTAATCAACAAATATTACGAGATTAGCTTGACTTTACAGAATAAAGCATTATTAGTTTCTTATTATGAACAAATTTTGATACTTGATCTCTTTGATAAAAGTTTCGTTAGGTAATTTATTTCATATAAATTGTTTATCACACCTATTTGCAATTATCCCTACGTTATACAGTCTGTCCTTTCTGTATGTCTTCTCTATCGAATAGTGGATCGTACAGATTGTCTCCATTCAAATGTTTAAAAAAATTTTTGACTTAAAAAAATTCTTTTAGATTACAATACATAATCTTAATTCTTCATTATTTGATATACAGGGTGTAGCATTATTTTTTCACAATAACATCCCCTAAATTTTGCGTTTATCAAATTTTTTATTCTAGGAAAAATTTTATGAACGCAAATTTTACTTGAAGTATTTTATTTAAATATTGTCTTTTTATTTTACTGATAATAAAATTTCTTTTTATTTCAGATCGCTGTTATAAGATGATTCTGGAATCCTGTGTTGCAGTATCCTGTTCAAATAGTTTTAAATCTATTTACAATACCATAATTAAATATCTATACAAATTCTTATTTTATTTTTAGGTACATGTTTCATTTACAAGTTTCATCCAAAGGAATTAGTTTAAAAAATCATGTTATAAATCCATTTTTGAAAATTCTTTAATGTTCGTTATGCGACTTATTACTTCTACATTTCTCAGAGTCTCTTATATCGGTACAATTTATTAATTTATATTTCTTGTGTTACATCTCTCTATAATACCATCCTTTAGCATGTTTTGTATCTCTGAATCAACTTCTTTCCTATATTTATAAGGTATGGGATATGTTCTTATTCTGAAATTTTCTATTCCCTTAACTTCTATCTTATGTACATAGTTATTTGCCATTCTCATCTCTTTTTTAACTAATCCTTTATACTTAATTATTAAATTCTTCATTTTCTCAGCATATTCCTTATTTCCACATACTAATTCCAATTCTTCCATTATTTCATCCCTCTCCATATTCCATAACTTCCTATTATCCTCTTCAAATTCCAATTCTTCCATATTTCCACTCCTCTTTATATTCCATAACTTCCTATTATCCTCTCCAATTGCCAATACTTCCATATTTCTAATTCTTTCTATATTCCATAACTTCTTATTATCCTCTTCAACTTCCAATTCTTCTAAATTTTCGTTTCCAAATTCAATTCTATTTCCATCAATTTCTATCTCCATCTTTTCAAAATCAAGTATTACTTTAAACTTTGTTAATTCATCAATTCCTATTACTATGTCTGTTTCCAAATTATTCACTAACAGTAATTGCATTTCAACTTCTTTCCCATCCTTCAATTCAATCTTTTGTATAATAGACTTATTTACTTCACATAGCTTCTTTCCATTTGCTCCTATCAATGTAGTTTTTGGTATTTTAATTAATTTGTTTTCATAATTTTCAATGTTTTCTTCTATTAGTTTTGTTTTAATTATGGACGCTTCCGAACCTGTATCTATTAATAATTTTATTTCTTTTCCATTTAATTTTCCTTTAATATTTATCAATCCCATTATTTCTTTTAATTCTAATTCTTCCCCAAATTTTATATATTCCCTTGGATGTTCGTATGTACAGATAATATTTTTCTTTACATTTGGTATGTGCTCGATCCAAAATTTTGATCGGGCTCTGTTTCAGTGACTATTTCTGGTTCTATGGATATCACTCTTTCTTTCTGTCTTTGTATATTGTTCACTCTCCTTTGTTCTTCATTTCTATTGCCTCTTCCTTCAAAATTTCCATTTGTCCTTTCTGTATTATAGTCTCTTCTTTGCTCTTGTTTTTCATCTCTTTGTCTGTTTTCATAAGATCCATTCCTATTGTTTCCTTCAAATGTTCTATTTCTATAATTATTGTTATGATATTGATCATTTTTGTTGTAGTTGTTTTGAGCGTTATTGTTCCTGTTATAATTATTGTTTCTATTATAATATCCATTATTATTATTTCTGTTAAAGTAATTGTTCCTGTTTTGTTCATAATTATTCGATCTATTATTTTGATTGTTATTATTCTCATAATAATTTTTATTATCGTAACCATTATAGTTTTTGTTTTCATTTTGATTCCTGTTCCTGTTCTGGTTATTGCTTATCTTGTTTCTTTCAATTCTTTGTAGATAATTAGTTAACTCCTCTATGTTTTTGATATTTTGAATAGCAATTGTTTCAGTGATTTCAAATTTAAAATGTCTCGAGATAAACATAATTATTTCCTCCTCTGGTATAGGTGGATCTAAAAACTTCGCATTCATGAAAACCTTCATAGCGTAATCATTCATACTATTTCCTCTACCTATCTCAAATTTTCCAGAGTAAAGTTTTTCTCTCACTCTTGTTTGCGCATTGTTTCCCCAGAAATATCTCATGAATTGAGCTTCGAATTCCTCAAAATCTTTTAAATCCTCTTCCTTACTTGTATACCACACTAAAGCATGGTTATCCAGATTTTCCCTAATCATTTCCTTCATGTCTTCATTATTTCGGATATTTTTCATCTTGTTCCTTAAAATTTTTATAAATACTTTTGGGTGTATTTTTCTATTATCCCCTTCAAATTTGTGTTCCCCTCTATTTCCTATATAATTATTTATTATTTTCGTCTCCATCATTCCATTTCTCACTTCTTGAAAATTTCTACCCTCTGTGTGGTCATACTCTTCCTGTAAGTAAACTAGTCTCTTTTCCATGTTTTCCAATTTTCTTGTCATTTCCACTGTTTCCTTTGATTGTTCCCCATTGTGGATTCTACCTCCAGTTTGCTCAATTCTTCTTTTCAGAGCTTCCATCTCCTTCTGTATTTCCTTAATCTTCTTTTCTGTTTTCCCTTCCTCTTGTTTTTGTTTCTCTATACACGCTTCTTCTACATTTTGTTGAAATTCGGTAAGGGTTCTGTCCCATTTTCCTTCTAGGTTTCCCATTCTTTCCTGAGTGTCCTGAACTCCCATTTTGATTTCATTTACTTCTCTTTGAATTTCTCCTTTGAAATCCTTTTCTCTCTCCTCTATTTCCTTAATTCTGTTGATTTGTAAATTTTCTATTTCCATTATACGTCCAATCACTTCTCCTCTTATTTCCTGTTTAGTGTCTTCAATTTTATTCTCCATGTATATGTTTGATTCTTCTAGTTTCTTCTCAACGTGTCCCAATTTTTCATCCATCAATTTTATTATCAGTTCCTTAGTTTGTTTAATTTCTTCTTTGTTCTGGTCCATCTTAATATTCATTTCTTTTTTTAATTCTTCCTTATTTTGGTCCATTTTAATATTCATTTCTTCCTTATTCTGGTCCATCTTAATATTCATTTCTTCCTTATTCTGGTCCATCTTAATATTCATTTCTTGTTTTATTTCTTCCTTATTTCTATTCATATCCTGTTTCATTTCTTCCCTATTTTGATCCATTTTTGTATTCAAATCTTTCATTTCTTCTCTATTTTGGTCCATTTTTCCCATCATCATTTTTAACATACTCATTACGTCCGTTTCCTCTTTCTTTTCTTCTGTTTGTTTTTTAGACTCTTGTCTATCCTCTTGTCCTGTTTCTTCTGACAATGGTAAATCTTCCTCTTCCTGTTCTTGTTCTGCATTATCTTCCTGTGAACATTCTCTTCCTTGCTCCAAATATTGTACTTGGAAATCTCCTCTTCCATGATTTCTCTCTTCCCTTTCTTGTTCAGAGCCACTTTCTCCTCCTACTTGTTTCCCGTCTCTCAAAGTCATTCTTCGTTCCATTTTATGTATTTAAAATTCTTTTAATAAAGTCAAATAAAAATTATTTCAATGCTTTTTATTATTACTTACAAAATTTCTATAATAGCCCCACGTTGCGGTGCCATTTTATTATAGTTTATTTTATATGGGAATTTAATTTGCCCTACGTTGGGCCGACATATTATTATGAATAGAATTGGGTGAGAAAATAGTTTAATTTGCCCGGTATGTTGTGGATTTAATATGTATGATAAACAGTTTATTTAACCAACATGAAAACTTCTCATCTCAGGGTAGAGTTCAAGTATTTTAAATAAAATGATTTTATAATTTTATATATGTTAGCGCCAAAGTTAATAAATGCTTTATATTTTTAAAAATAAATTTGTTAATCAGAATATGTTACTTTTTTTTTAATGATTTCAAATTAAATACGGTCCTGTCCTACTTAAAAAATATCTGCATAGTTCAATCGATTTCATTCAGAGCTTCTGCCTGTGGTAAGTAGATGGTGCACAAGTCACCAGATGAAATGAATAACTCAAGTAATTTAAAAAAACGTTCTTCAAAAGGAAAAACAATATTTAATTCATTGAAAATAAATACACTACACTTTTACAAGTGTTTTTTTTTAAGAAATTCGACTATCTAAAAGGATGACTCTTTCATACAAATCACACGCACTCTGGTGAGATATTATTATAATATTAAAATACAGTTATATAATTTCATAAACATTTGACTTTCAGAAAACGGCGAAATACACTCTTAACAGCGTCTATGCATCACAAAATTTTAGTTTTTTTTTCACAAATTAGTAAGTACGCTTGACCTCTTAATACATTAATAAATTAACTTGTACTACCTTATTTACTTCACGATTTCTATTTGTTCACCTTTATTTGTTCCAGATTCTCCTCCTGGAAAACCTCCCTGTTGGCATTCTGCTTCTATCAGAACAGGAATCGATGCTGTATTTCTTTCAAAGTCCAAACAGCTCACACAAATTCCACTATTCAATGTTTTTCGAAAACTATTTTGGCTATTTTACTTCCACCAGACACAAGACACCATATTATAAAATAAAATTCATGATTAGTGTTTTACAACATTCAACAATTCCTTTTTTAATTATTAATATAAACTAAACTACTTACACTGATATATCTCTTGTAAGTATAATGTATTTGTTTTAAATTCTATAGTCAAATTTTGTCTTCCAAATGATTTCAATTGATTTACTTTACCAAAAAAATTTTGCTGCTCCAAAAATCTCTTCCCAAAAAGAAAACCTTACTAGTCAATAGCCCCCATAATCAACAACTTTTTCACATTCTGATTTTTTTTTCGTTAGCAACACAGTTGTCGCCGATGTGATCTTTTTTAAATGTTTATTAACCAATCAAATTTGACTATTTATTTTATAACTCAAATTCTTCATTTCAACCAGTGAAATGTTCATCCATTATATCATGATATTATATTCTAAGGTTTTTAATTGCTTAGACTTCCTATATTATTTTCATTCAATAATATTTTTTAGTATTGTTAAAATGACATTTCCTAACCTCTAAGTATGTATGTCAAATGAATATTCATAATGTTTTAATAGATGACAGCTGTTACCTTTAAATATGTATGCAAAATGAAAATTCGTTTTCTTTATAAGTCATGTTCTCTGAAATTCACATTATTTTATATTTTCCTGCTCTGTTATGTCTAAACATCTACACTATCTCATTTTAATGTCTTAATCAACAAATATTACGAGATTAGCTTGACTTTACAGAATAAAGCATTATTAGTTTCTTATTATGAACAAATTTTGATACTTGATCTCTTTGATAAAAGTTTCGTTAGGTAATTTATTTCATATAAATTGTTTATCACACCTATTTGCAATTATCCCTACGTTATACAGTCTGTCCTTTCTGTATGTCTTCTCTATCGAATAGTGGATCGTACAGATTGTCTCCATTCAAATGTTTAAAAAAATTTTTGACTTAAAAAAATTCTTTTAGATTACAATACATAATCTTAATTCTTCATTATTTGATATACAGGGTGTAGCATTATTTTTTCACAATAATATATATATATATATATATATATATATATATATATATATTATAAAGGATTGTTATTGTTGTATACTTTGCCGACAATACCACTATAATTGTTATATTATCAATTTAATATATTCAACTCTAGTATAGCTAGCTCAGTAATGAAGTGAAGAAAATTTTTTATGTATTTATATATTTATGTGGAGAGCATGAGAAACTCTTACTACTCTTTGGGATCCGGAAGTGATTTTAACTCTATATCTACAATATTTTACATATATATGAATCATTCAAATAACTGATATTATAATTTGTTATATTAATTGGTGCGCCTATGTATAGAAACTTTCAATATAGCAATCGATTTTGTCTCACAATTAAAATAGATGGAAATTATCAGTAGAATAATCGATTCCAACTGTCACTCATATCAGTTGAAGTAATATTTATCTGAACATAAACAATAGTTTCAAGAATACCTTTAATACAACAACTATATTATATTGATCAAGAATTATGTATTATAAATTTAAAGTAAGTGATGAACTATCTTAAATACTAATATAATATTGAAATGTCAAACAATAAAATATTTGTTAAATATAAATGGTAAGTACTCAAGTCAATGTTATTACCTTTCTTTTTTTTTTATTATAAATGTACATCTCTAACCCGAATGTTGGTACCAACAAAGATAAAAAGAAACACTAACCTCTCAACCACTAATATTCCTTTCTTGAAATTCTGTCTGTTAAAAAAACCATGTCATGCATACATATGTCGTCCAGATGGAGATGTTTTTTTTTACTAGATTTCTTGTTACAGGTAACACGTGTTTGTAATTTCTATTATTCTCTAGCTTCGAATTCCCAATCAATGCTTAATATCTTATTCAGGTACTTTACATTACGATTTCGTACCACATCAACTAATTATTCAATTTGAAATGACTCTTTCATTTGTACCATAGCCTCCAATAACATGTATTTTTTTAGATATTGTATATATCTTTGTAGAAATTATGATTTTAATATCCTTATACTAGCTATTTCGAATTAATATATGGAATAACTCACTTCCTTGTACAATAACTTAATTCTCTCTTTTTAAATTCTTCAACCATTTAAGTTTTCTAATCTCCGACTTCCATCATTATTCAAAAATCATTAATCCACCCGCCTTTTTTTATTTTTCGTTGCTATCCGAAATCATAAATATCTTGATTTCAGATTCATTTTCTAATTCCTAATATATAATTACAAACCATAAAATTCACATATTTCTTGACTCAATAAATATAGATTTCTATGGTTCTGCTTCTTTTTCAGTTTATAACCTTATTCCAGTCAATTGATAAAATGATTTTATGACATTTCTGACATTATTTGATATATATAACCAAAACTCTCTAAATGTTAAATAATTAAGTTATTACATGTTTATTTATTGTAACTATTATTAATGTTCAATGAATATTTTTAGAATATGGATTACATGTTTCTTTTAATTAAGGAATTTTGATTTATAACTTGTTATTTATTACTTACAATGGATTGTCGATATGCTTCTTAAATGAACTACTGTGTTTAAAGGTAAGTTTTATCCTTTTTATTCAAATTTCTTATCACTATTGCTCATATATTGTATTCCATTATGAATAGATTACTTCATCAATAAGTTCTTTTGGTATCATATTGAATCAAAAGTTCCAAACTTCAATATATTTGTGAGAGTGAGAATTTCAATTATACTTCCATCTAAGTAGTGAAGAACTATCTCTTCCTTATATATATATATATATTTTTACTTTTATAAGGTAATAGATATTATGTATCCTGATCAAAATAGGTGCTAATAATTCTCTAACACTTAACAGATGATGTATATATGCTCCAGAATATTTTGTACATGTAAGACATATACAGTTTTTTTAAATACTGCATTAAATCTTCTGTATATTGGAAATATTTTCATTAACCGATACTGGTTTATATAATTCTGTGTAGTATGCTGATATGAGTTATATTATTTTAGTTTCTGTGTTCTTGAATTATGTTCAATATATATATATATATATATATATATATATATATATATATATATATATATATATATATCTATATATATATATATATATATATATATTTATAGGCGTAAGACAGGACATAGGGCCTATAGCCTTGTAAGAATTTTCCATTTGTATCTATCTCTTGCTACGCTTTTCCAATTCCGTATTCCCTTTACCGCTATGTTCTGCAATACGGCTTCTTCCAACTTTCTTCTGAGCCTAATCCTCTTCTTCTTTCCCTCTGGTCTTTTCCATGCTACTTCTTTCACATCTCTTAACTGTTCCATTCGTTCTAAGTGACCTAACTACAGCAGTTGTTTTGATTGAAATACTTCAATTATTGTTGCGTCATCGTATAGATCATACAACTCCTCATTTGTGCGCCTCTCCCATCCTTCTTCTGTTTTTTTTCCGTCATAAATTTTTATCAATATCTTCCTCTCCCAGATTTCGAGTCTGGATTTCTGCTTCTTATTCATAACCCATGTTTCACATCCGTATAGCACAGTCTCTCTTGATATTGTTTTATAAATTCTTCTCTTTGTTGCTCGTGTGACTTGCTTTGATCTCAAGATTTTGAGTAATCCTCCAGCACATCTATTGTCCTTGGCCAGTCTAAGTTCGATTTCGGCTTCTTCCTCACATTTATCATTTATTAGGACACCTAGATACATATAGTTCTTGGTTTCTTTTATTTGTATTATTTTATTCTTTTGCAGCTCTAGCCGTAATGTCACAGGCTCTTCCGTTACTGTTTTATTTCTCAGTTTCATGTACTGGCTTTTTGCTTCATTTATCTCCAACCCCACTTCTTGTGCTGCTGTCAGTAGATCTTTTGCTATTTTATCAGTTCTTCCTTTTTCCTTGCTAATAAAACCACGTGATCTGCATATGCCAAACATTGGTGGATTTTATTCAGTAAAGTACCCTGACGGTTGATTTTGCTCTTCCCTATAACATCTTCTAATGCTATATTGAATAGCATGGTAGATGGCCTCAGTCCTTGGGTTGTATCAAATTCTTCTGATTCTTCCCCTTCTACTCTTACTACATTTCTTGTCTGCTTGAAGGTCATTTCCACCAGTTTCCATAGCTTCTCTGGGATTTTGTATTTTCTTAAGGCTCTCAATAGCTTAGTCCTGTTTGTCGTGTCATAGGCTGCCTTATAGTCTATAAACAGCATATATGTAGGAATCCCGTATTCGTAACAGTGTGTTAATACTTATTTCAGTAGAAAAAGTTGGTCTGTTGTTCCTCTAGCTTTATGGAATCCACACTGGCACTCGCCGGTTATCTTTTCTGTATAAGTTTTTTTATTAGTGTGGCTAGTACTTTGTACATGCTATCAAGTAGTGCTATCCCTCTGTAATTGTTGCAATGTGAAATGTCACCTTTCTTGTATATCGGTAAAATTACGGGTTTTTTCCACCCTTCTGGCAAATGTTCAGTACTCCAGACCTCCTGTATTTCAAGTTTTCTGCTGTAATACTATTCGATCATGACTTTATTATTTTTCATATTGTGAATAATTTCTCCTATTTCTGCCAGTGTAGGTTCTTCATCTTCGGCACGGTTTTCTTCTCCCGATGGAACGTCTTCTCTTCTTTTGGTGCTAGTTCTGCATTTACTTTTAATAGCTCTTCAAAATGGCTTTTCCATCTTCTTAATATTTCAGTTTTTGCTCCTAGCAGTTTACCGTTTCCATCTTTGATGTATGGTGTTTTTGGCCTGTGTCCTCTATTTATTTCTTTCCCATCCTTGTAGAAATTCCTAATTTCTTGTCTCCAGTATTTTTGTTCCATTATTTTTATTCTGTTTTCATCGTGTTCTTTTTTCTTAGTTCTGCAAATCTTTTTAGCAACTTTCGTCTGTTCAATATTATATAGTATCATATTTTTCTCTTAAACTTCTTTTCTTACTTATTACTTCCATACATTCGTCGTCAAGACAGATCTTTCTTTTGGTAGCCTTTATAGCGTTTAAGCTTACATCTGGCGCTTTCAAAATTGCTGTTTCCATCCGTGATCATTTCTTTCCCATATCCTGTCCTAATTCTGTTTCCCTAGTTTGCTCTAAGTATTTGTCGATTTTAGATCTGTATTTTCCGGCTACTTGAGGACGTTGCAATTCTTCCATATCATATTTCACCGTTCTTCTTCTGTTTTTTCTAATTTTCCTTCTATCTGTTCCTGTGAATTTGAATTTAACCATTACTAGAAAATGGTCAGAGTCTATATCGGCACCCCTATATGATTTTACATTTTTTATTGATTTGGTATCTTTCCCCTATTAGCACGTGATCAATTTGGTTTGATTCGTTAGTGCCTGGAATTATCCAAGTTCCTTTGTGTATATTCTTCCTTTAAAAATGTGTACTCATAATCTTCGTTTGCTTTTCTATAGCCACATTGATTAATCTAAAACCATTATCGTTACTCGTATTATGTTTGCTGTCGCCTCCCGTTATAGTTCTAGATAGGTCTTCATTTCCTACTTTCGCATTTGCATCTTCCATTATTATTTTTACATTACCGTTTCGTATTCTGTCAATAATTTCTTCCAGTTATTTATAGAATGCATCTTTATCTTCATCAGTTTTCTCTTCTGTATGAAAGTTAACGATTGTTATATTTTTGTCATTTCCAGTAAACTGTAGTTTGCATATCCTGTCTAAGATCGCTTGGAAGTGAGTGATTTGTCCTTTCATATTTTTACTGACTACAAAGCATGTACCAAATCGTCTTTTTTCATTTCCACTTGTAAATAGGACATATTCATCAATTTCTTTTATATTATTATTTTTTAAATGTGTCTCCTGCAATGCTAGAATTTCTATATTGTATCTTTTTGCTTCATTTACTAAATTTGTTATGTACCCCTCTCCGTATATTTCTCGTACGTTCCATGTTCCTATTTTTATAACTTTATTCTCCTTTTTAATTATTTCTTTTTTGCGGCTCTTTTCTTTACCTCTTTTCCTGTAATCCTGTACCTTGTTCTTTGCTTGAGTCGTTGCCGGAATCGTATTGTCACGTGTGTCTACTAGTTTTTTTGGTTGATCTGTAACTGCTTTCGTTCGTCATTCCATTTCCATACTATACCATTTACTATTAATTTCTTGTAACCTACTTTTGTTTGATTGCCCTTATCTTTTTCTTCCTTAGACTTTCTTCTGATTATTTTTTGTATTTCCTGTTCCTTCTTGGTAAGATCCGACTCAATGAAAATTGTTTCCTGGAGATGTCTCAGTGTGCGTTTATTTTTCAAGATGTCAATTTTATCTGTTATGTTTTCCATTTCAATTAGGCACATCTTTTCCCCTATTTTCTGAGCGCTTCCTATTTTAACGTCCACTTGTATTTCTTTTGCTAGGAATGTTTCTATTTTTTGCTTTAGAGAAATATCTTCATTTGTTTCACTTATATTCCAGTAATGATCAGGTTTTTCTTTTTAGTAACTCTTTCTAAGTGTTCTACTTTTTCATTTAACGTTTTAATTTCCTCCTTAATTTTCAGATTTTCGTGCTTTATCTCTAACAACTGCTTATTTGTTTCTCCATTTTCTTTTCTCAATTGTTTTATCTCTTCGATCATATCATTCTTTGCCATCAGCTCCTACATCATTTTGATCATAGTTGTTTCGGTATTCACTCTCCCTTTATCCTCTTTCTGTTTCTTGCTTCTTCCGAAACTTTCATCTACTTCTTTCCTGTTTCTCTTATACTCCTCTTCAGTGTCCGACCCGTTTTCTTGATACATTTTCTTTGTCTCCTCAAACGTCCACGGAATCCGTGTCTCTTTTGTAGTTTGTTTATCAAGGGTCTACTACAATTCGACCCCTAGCCCACTTAGAGCTAACTGATTTCGTTTCTGTATTGAATTATTGTTTCAAATGTACTTTCTGATTATTTAAAGCCGACCCTGTGTCCTTTCCAAATTTCTATCGCTTATATTTGTAGCAGTTTTTTCCCAGTTGTAGTATGAATGGTAAAAACTCATCTTCAGTTTAATGTTTATTATTAGGTGTTACTACTTATCTAAATATGTATTTTTTGTAATTGTTGATTTAATTGTAACTAGCACCCTTTTTACATTACTCTAAACTTAAACCTCATAATATAACATTATTTAGGATAATAGACTTTGTAAATATTGTCACATACAGGTTGTCCCACCATTGTAGTGACATGTGTTGATCACATATTTAATATTTAATTATTTGAAAGAAAGTGGTATTTTGAGAAACATAATTTTGAGTGTACCGAGAAATTTATTAGTGTAGGAATTATAAAAAGAGGTTGTTGAAACGGGAGACTATTCACTTGACATATTTTGGTGACGGAAGTTTTTCATCCCAAAAAGACGGAAAAATAACTAAATAAATTGTATTGGAGACGATTCAGGGATTGAAAATTAAAATAACATAGTCAATACAAGGAATAGAACAAATATAATTGAAAATTAAAACAGTATATGGAAAACAGAGATTAAATATTATGGAATGATGTAAGACTGGGAAAATAGCACATGAGATTATTTTAACACAGATAGTAGACATAAATAGAACATATTTAGAAGATTGTGAGCAAAATCAATAATTGGAGACCGTAACTAATAATTTGAAGAAGAACATTATATTTAGAACAGAAATAAATATTTTGGAAAGAAGCAACATGGTAAATAAATACATGAACCCAATATAAGACAGCGGAACCACATAAATAAATATATACCGACGAGTTTGCAGAAAAAGAACATTAAGTTAAAAGGTCGGTTTAAATTTTATACTAGTTAGTTGTTTTTTTTAAAGTTGTTTTATTATTAAATTAGGTTATTTCGTTGATACTTTGAGAAAGTTCTATTTGATTTGATTGAAGTCGTATGAATTATTGAAATTTTGTTAATTATTGGATCATTGGATATAGAAATTTTGTTTAGTTAATTGTAATTTTAATAGATTTCCTTTATAAGGTAAGCTAGATATTGAAATTCATCCAGAACAAAGATCTTTGTTTGAGGAATTCAAAAGAAGCAGTCCTGTATGAAGAAAGGTAAGAGTTTTTAGTATACAATTTAGAGGTAGTGCTGGTAAAATTTTGAATAGTAATAAATTTAGATCAAATTATAGTATGTACAAAAAGTACGAGGAGTAATAAACCCAAATTAAGTATGCAAAACCTTTACAGGGAGCACCATGAAATTTTTGATAAATCTCTTACTTTAAATTACATTTCTTCCGTAAATCTAAAAACCAGGTAGATCGACCCCGTATTTGTTTCAGTTGTAGCAAAGTTTAGGGTCTATTCATTGTTAAAGGATTAGCAGATAAGCAATAACGCAATGCAGTGGTGTGTATTTTGGGAAAAAAATACGTTTTAAATTATAATATAATAAAAAATGAAAAGAAATAATTATTGGAATACATTTATTACTTACATTTTATTCTATATCCGACTCGGAAGAGGAAGAATCGTTGTTGACATTAATAATAATAGGGTCGATTAAATCATCACAAATATTGTCAATTTTCCACATATTTGCCTCTACTTTGATAACATGCTCGATACAGTTTGTCCAATTTTCCTTACTCACATGACTTACAGCACTCTCAAACAATTTCACAACATCGTTTATTTTAAAAGTAGTATTTTTTTTCCAACCTCCCCCTTTACCTGAGCCCATATTAATTCTATGGGATTAAGTTCACAATGATAAGGGGGAAGTCGAAGAACTGATATACCACGAGAAGAAGCCATTTCTTCTACAATGTAGGTTTTGTATTTATTCTTGTTCATTTTTGCAATTCTGTAAAGTTCTTTCCTTAGTGGATCTTTTGGGAACTTGATATTTTTCGAAACAAGCCACTCCAAAAGCTCTGCTTTACGCCAACGACTTGTGGGCAATGCTTCTCGTAACCGTGAATGGTAACTTGCGTTGTCCATAACAGTAACAGCCCCTTTTGGAATCAGATCCAACATTTGAACAAACCATTCCTCGAAGACATCCCCATTCATACCTTCGTGATAGTCCCCCGTGCGTTTTGAAATAAAAGTTAATAATCCACCATCAACAAAACCTTCAGTACTTCCAACATGGACAATGATAAGTCTTTTTCCTTTTCCAGATGGTGGCTGCAAACCTAACGACAAACCTTCCACGAATGCCTGCCTTCCGCTTTTAATGTTTTCATCTTGCCAAGATATGGAAACTGTATATTCAGCATTTATCCATGTTTCGTCTAAGTAGAAGATTTTCAAATTTTGTTCTCTGGCATGTCGAATGCTTCTTAAATAGTCTCTTCTCCAAAAACCTATTTCCGGTTTATCTATCAAGAGAGATTTTCTTTTATGTTTTGTATATCTGAAACTCACATCTTTCAAAAGTTTGCATAATGTCATTCCGGAGAATTTTGGATAGTCCGTATCTTCTTGCACTGATGTCATAATTTTGTCAAGGGTTGGAATTTCCTTTCGTAAGTAAAATCCATGGACTTTACGCCTTAGTCTTTGTTTTAATGACTCCTCGATCTCAATTGGTTTTCGGCCTGAAGGAGTTTTATGGGGTTGAAGAGTTCCATTCTTGCTTTCTTTTAGTAATCTATAAATTGTTGATTTAGCAACACACAACATAGCAGCCGTTAATTCCACAATATCATCAACACTTGCACTTGGAACCTTGTTTTTCAATGATATATAACAATTCAATATCAGAGTTTTTCCATTTAAAGATAATGGACCTGTTTTTGGTCGTTTAAATGGTCCTTGGCTTATCGACATTGTTTGGTACTTGCACAATTAACATTCAACAAATGTTTTAAATATATTCCAACTGTTTACAATATTATGACAACCATAAAACTTCATACAACTTTATTCAAAGAACTAATACTAAGTACTGATTTAATGTACCTACTTTCTTTTAAAATAATATTCCCGATAATGTTTCTAAGAAAACTGGGTTGTTTGGAAAATCCCTCTCAATAATCGAATAATCTGTAAATAGGTGTAATCGTATTAAGCCGATTACAGTAGGCCACTTGCCATTTAAAATTTCTGAGAAAAATTACCCAAACACTACATATAGGAGTAATACAAATAAAAAATATTATGAATAAACGGGCATATCCGAACTCTGCCACAAAATAAAATTTTACCTGACTTGTATGAATTTGAGGATTACTGAAATGTTCGAACTGTGCCGCAACCATTTAGTTTAATCCTATTAGAGTCATTAGAGTTTATAATAGATAAAATCGGAGGCCCATAGAATTATGTATTTTTCTGAAAGGTTTCAAAGATTTCTTGAATTAAATATTTTGAAGAAATCTTGATTGTTTTGATCGATATTTAGGGGATTAGGGGAAGGATGTTGCTGCACTTACACTATTGCCTAAAAATCAGGAAGAAGTATTTAATAGTGTTCGTGAATTACAATTACGAACGAACCGAGAAGAGGAATTTCTATTAACAGCAGACCAGGTATTTAAAATTATTGTGTTCTCCTGTTTTTCCAACCTTAATTTTTTATGTAATTCGGATTGTATTTTGATGGATGGGACTTTTAAACACTGTTGAACTTTTTTTTACCAAATGTTTACCATTCATGGTTTTAAAAACGGCTATTACGTACCTCTTGTTTTTTGTTTGCTGCCGGACAAATCAAGTCAACCATATTCAAATTTGTTTTTAATTTTAAGACAAAAATGTAAAGAAGTAGGCTTAAATTTTCAACCTAAAGAAGTTGTAGTAGATTTTGAACTAAGCATTCATAACGCTATATATGAATGTTTTGGCAGAGATCAAATTCATTTTGGTTGTAAATTTCATCTCTGTCAAGCTTGGTTTCGTAAGATTCAGGAGTTTCATTTGGTATAAGAGTACAGACAGAAAGGTTCTGTAATTGGCGAATACTTAAAAGTACATTTCGGTATTATGTATCTTAGTCCTGAGGAAGTTGTAGAATTTTTTTATAATGAACTACATTTTTTGCTTCCGAATGACCTCTACCTCTATCTTTTTTTTTTTATTAAAATTAGTACATCCCGTTACCGCTGACCTAAATCGTATATTCTTTAGCATAGCTGCAACTCATTCGTTCAATACAAAATGTACCTTACGGTATACCCTCTTGAAATATATTTTGGTACGTCTATGAAATCTACTTAAATGAATGATTTATTACTCCTTGTCCTTTCTATATAGACTATAGAGAAAATTAACATACAGGGTGTTTCTTGAATTAAAATTTAGAATAAAATCTTAATTGTAGAACTGTGTAAAAATGTTAATTTAAATTTACATTAAAAAAATAGGAAATAAAAATAAAAGATATATTTGAATACTGCAATTCATTCGAGAACCGACTCCCTGAAAATAAGAGGTCTTATATATAGCCGGAGCATATACATTTTCATTATTTTTTCTTACGATAATTTGAATTAAGTCAGAAAAATTATATTAAATTTTACTTACCTATTTATGGTAAGTTGGTGTCCATAAATTATTAAATATATAGCAATACGCGTTATACATATCAAAAGTTAATTAAAATAAATTGTGTATATAGAAATAATCACAATCATAATAGAATTTGTCGCTTTAAGGTGTTAATTATAATATATATATATATATATATATATATATATATATAACTGGAAGTGCTTTATACTTATGAATGAACTCTATATAATGGTTAGGTACTTTTTCCCAAATAAACACGGTATATAAATACGTTGATCTCACTTTGTTTTTGTCGCCTTAATTTGTACATTCACTCTACCACTTGTTTGTTACTTTTCTAACACACAGATGATTATTTAAACTCGTAATCTCCCAAATTCTGAGTTTAATTGCGGAGTAAATTATTTATCATCTGAACCAGTAGGTAGGTCACACATGTCAAACATGTATGTAACAAAAAATATGATACTTTCCAAATAATACGTTCAAGGGTAAATAGCATGTTAATTCGCTAATTATTATTTCAAATAGTTTCTTTTCAGGTAGCTGACGAGTGCACACGCATTTTGTACTATCTAGGTAATTAACGTCATCTTCGTGTTAATTTCAAATTAAGTATTTTAATTCTATTGATAACTGTTAAAACAATTAGTGATCGTTTTGTTTTTCGATTTGTGATATTATCATAAGAAATATTCCAGTGTCGTAGCAGTACAACAGGTAACTGCTATTTTCCTATAATTTAATTCACAGGGTCCTATTGGACTCCTGTTCCTCTTTCAATTTTAAACGTCGTAGTTTTGGCATCCAGGGCCACTCGCAAAATGGCAACTACCACCCAAATATCCTTATCTCAACAAAGTTCACTCCATATCACAAATTCATACGTTGATGCAACTTTAACAAAACCCCCACCACCGACTTTTCCTAAACGCGAGCAAGAAATTGTCTTGCACTCTGTTCGGAACACCGTTTTATTCGAATACATAAAAGCTATAGGAAACATCGTCTCCCCCAAAAATATCACATTTGCATCGAGAATCTCCGATAACCGTATCTGTATATATCTACCTTGAACAGCAATTCTAGATGATCTTCTCAAAACTCATCAACACTTGCATCAATTCCACATTAATTCCTATTCGAAGACTTATTTCGTCTGCTAAACGTATTTTAATATCGAATGTATCTCCTACTATCCCCCATACCGTTATCGAAAAAGCTCTCAAGGACATCGGACTGCAAATAGTCTCTCCTGTTTCATTTGTTAAATGTGGCGAGCAAGGAGATGAATACGCTCACATCATGAGCTTCCGCAGAATTACTTACGTTATCCTTGATAATGATAACTTTAGCTTTTAAACTTCAATTCTTATTACTCACGAGGACACTCCGTATCGTATATTCGTTTCCACTGACAAATTGGTGTGTTTTCTGTGCCAACATAATTTTTGGTGGTACAACATAAAACAATTGTTATTGCGTGAAACGCTCAAGTACAAATCACATTTAGCACATTTAATTTTGGAACGACTACTACTGCATTGTTCAAAAAGGCAGGATCTGGGTGCTTTCATCTCATCAAAAATTGCGAAGTGGTCATATCCCTCATACCTTTTTCCTAGAGATGGTTTTTTTGGTCTGCATTGTTTCTTTATTGGTAGCTGTTCAATTTCATCATTTTCAGAGTCGCGTGTATCACTCTCACGCTTCTGTCAAGAAAAGCGGTTAAAGCATCCGCAACACAGTCTAAAATCTAGCAAGTCCAATGTTTTCTTTCTTGGATAACCATTCGCCAGGCAGTATATATTATATAGTCTCCATGAATTTACTAAGGCTGAGTCTAAAAAATGGATAAGGACTTTTAATGTCCACTTATTTGTCTTTAAGAACGTCCAATAATACTCCATCTGTTGATCTAATATATCTACCCCACCCATATTTTCATTCTATTGTTTGATGACCTTTGGGATAGATACATCGACGTGGCTATTTGTTTTCTTATCCCATCTTTTTACATTGCTGAAAGTCCCAGTCGCTGTGCAACTTGAGACCATGCAGACGTATTTGTTGTCCTTCTATTTCATGATCACAAAGGACTCCCTGACAATCTGCTCACTTTCTCCAAGAGCCATATCTTCATCCTTTTTAAATTTGAGAGCACTACGGCCTGGAATACGGTTGTTCATTATCGTGCCCGAGCCGTGTAATCTCAATTTTTCCATCGCTTCTATTAGAGGGACAGTGGTAAAATACCTATCATGATATACGCAACTGCCTGGTGGAACACTCTTCTAGGCCAAATGTAGAGTTGCAGATGGACCCAAACCTGATGAAGTTTCTTCTATTATTGTTTTTGCTCATTTGTTAATAGCAAAATAGAGCAATAATCCTCTACTAGTAGTCAACACAAAATTTTTAAGTACTATCGGCCGCGATTTATTTTTCACAACTAGGCGTAAAGAACATCTTCCACTAAATGGGATCATTTGTCCATCTATGGCCTAATACGACGGAGCTCGTTGTAGTCTGTTGCAAGTCTGAAGTACCTTGTTAATCACAGGTTGGACTTTCCACAATGGGTTGGATTTTTCGTCATCGGTTGGTCTGTCGTGATCTACGACATGAAGAACATTAACGATAAATTTGTATTAGCTCGCCAGTACATGGAAAATCTGGTATAGGGAATACATCCCATGATTATATGAACACCAAACAATTTTGGTATTTGGGTTTTGCTTGTTTTAAGTTGTTCTCCTGTTTTGCGCATGTAGTAAAGATTTGTACATCTAGCGACTTCCTCATAGAATGTGTAATCAAAATAATCCCGAAAATATTCCGTTGGAATTCGAACTGGTTGTTTTGGTAATACTGGATAGTCATATTCTTTATCATGAAATGCGACTTTTTTCCAGGATTTCGGATTTTGCTTTTGCTTTTGTTTCTGGACCCTTGATGAAGATTTTACGTCAGGAATCCCCCTCGGATTCGATAACATCCTCTCTCTGATCCGTTGTCATTGTCCCTCTCAGATCTATTATCAGTGTCGTTCTCAGATACGTTTTCATCGTCTCCTAACATGTTAACAAGGCGCGATTCTGTTTTCCAGTCTTCATCATGGAATTCATCAATATCGGAATTAGTTCCATCTTCCAATATCTCCCAAATTTCATTTTGAGACAATTCAGACAAGTCCTGAAATAGAAAAGGGGGAAATTCATTCTGTTACTTAACATGAAATCTAATAAAAAAATCCAACAAAAAATATTATCCGAATTTCAAGTTACGACCGAGGTATCACGATCGTGCGACTGAAATTTTAGACTAAATTTATTCCGAACTTGTAAAAAATAAATTCTTAAATGAAGTAGCAATGTGTTGTTCAATACTTTTACATAATAATGAACGAAAAACAAAGTTTAGCACTGAGCAAAAAACACAAAAATGTACTCATTTAAACGCTTCTTTCTGTCAAAGAACGCAGCCATCTTCAAAATCAAATCACTACTGACTGAGAATTTAAAAGAAAATACCGGTAAGTACTTAAGTACGGAGGTACTCTCACGATCGATTGATGCCAATTGCGATCCCAAAAATTAATTTTGGTAGGTTCTGGAATTTGACTAATACACTCGCAGGCTCGTGTCTTCTCGGCTGGAAAGGGATACTATTGTTATTTAATAAAGTTGTAATCCCCAATCAAAATTTAATTTTCTTTAGGATGAGGTAGATGAAGATGGAAATACTGCATTAATTATAGAATCCACAGCATGTCAATTTGCAGAAGCAGTACAAATTTCTGAACTGTGCAATGAACACGAAAGTCGAAGGACTGCTAATATTCAAACGGATTTGATTATGGATCTCGTTTTCTAAACATTGATTCGTACTGTGATGTTTTTCTTATTCATTTAAACAGTAAACGGGTGGGATAAATTTTAAACACACGGTAAGGCTACTTACTAATTCATTTAAACACTAAACTACTCACTAACGCTTAATTTATATATACTTAACTAGTAACTTAAATTTAATTTATATGCACACAAACTTAATTATTAATTTATATCAACACTTTACTGTTCGCTATTTCGGTGTATTCCTGGTTATTTCTGGAGATCACTTTATCAACCAAACTCTCTCTGGTCGGACCTTTATATATATATATATATATATATATATATATATATTGTATTGAATAATAATATTTATCATTATGTGAATATAATATTCAAATTATTTTTTGAATTTGTGTAGGTTTCTATATTATTTATTATTTGAAACTGATATTGAATAATCGTTGAACATGTGTAACTCTATCAAAGGGTAGGGTTCAATTGCGCAATTTAAATTTACTATAATTATTGGATTGTGAAATTAAAATGAACAAACTTATGATTTCAGAATTTTTTTAAAAAACATAGGAGTTTATAAACAGGAAATGTGTATACACTACAAAAATAATAAACTATAATTACTTTGAAACAATAAAAATGCTAGATTGATTACCAATCATGAATGTATTCCTTTTCTTTTTAAATAAATGCCTATTTTAATTTAGAGATATATAATAAATTTGTTTCGATACCTTTTAATTTCCTAAACGTCGCTGCACCACCAAATTCAGATATATATATATATATATATATTATATATATATATATATATATATATATATATATATTATTCTAAATATTTGATATAATACTTACTTTTATAGTAGATTTAAATGTATATGTTTATTTATTTAAAATTTTTGTTTTAGTTTTAAGTTTGGCTAGCTCAGTTTGTTTTTAATATTTGTTTAATAATTTATGTTAATTAGATTATTCGGGAGCATGAAATCCTTTTTCCCTTTGAGTCCTGGCAATTTATACTGATGTGATAGTTGAAATAAAAAGAAAACACATTATTTGAAATAAATTTAATTATCAATGCAATATTTATTTGATAAAATAATATGCGACGCCAATGGTTATATGTACCTATTTATTGATTTTAATAATATCATAAATGCGCATGCGTAAAAAAATTAGTCATGCGCTTTAGCATGAAACGAACAATTATGGTACGTAAGAAACATCTATATTAATACAAACATAGTTTGTTTGATGATGCAGATAGGTAAATGGATTATACAAAACATAAAAGAATTTATATATATATCATAGTCATATATGATACAAGTAGCTGTGGGAAGAAATTAGTTATATACATGGATAGAGAAATAGAGATTATATACAGAAGGACATAGTTATTACATTATGAAATTTCAATCACCATATTTATGCAATTACAAGATGGCGTGATTAGCGTAAGTACATATTTTAATTTATATAAAGTTCGGCCTTTTATTAAATTTAATGATTTATGCAATGAATATACTATATAAAGTCTGTTTCTTTCTTTTTTAGATCGATCATATGTGAAAAAGTTTGTCAATTTATGATATTAAGTACTTAATTGGGATTTTGAGTTTTTACACTATTTATTGGCCAATAAATGATTTAAATACACTGACCTGTTGATCTTGAATTTGGAAGAAAGTCTCTGGATCCCAGGAAAACTCCACGGAAGCTCCAAAAAACCAAAGTTGTTGAAAATTTCACAGATTCTTGTCGGAAAACTTATTACAATTAACTGTAAGTATTTCTAATATTGTATTTAACAGTACTTTAGGAGTTTAAATGTCTTATACCGGGAATATCTTTAAATTTTTAGGAACACTATCACATACACTCCTCGCTTCTTAACACTCGCTACCGTTTTCCTTAAGCGTCCCCTCGATTCTCAACTTTTTTAAACAAAACAGTCTTTTGTTCTTTTCCAGATCACTATTCAAAAGTTTATTTATTGATTCACAGTTTGTTATGTCATCTTTTACAACCAATAAGATATTGTCTTTTGTAATCAGATAATTGAAACTTCAATCACTTATCAAAACAATTTCATACATACAAATACATTAAAATTGGTTATACTTAGATACACTTACATCGTACAACATTCAATATTATTATTGATAGTATATTCTTGTTACATTCATATCAATTATAAATATAAATTCTCTTATGTTATTTGTCTATATGTCATTATTTGTTTATCTATGAAATCTATTGGATTATATTCTATTCAATATTTATATTTGTTCTTATTCTTAAATTAATGATTATAATGAATTAACTATAGTAATATTTGTTTTCATTTCAGATGAACAGCTGTTATGATATGGAAATTATTCTACGTCTTAGGCAACTTTATTTACATCATTACATTGGTTAGGCAATATCTATATTTTATGTTATCATTGAGGTAATTCCTTATTTTTTATATTGTTATAGGTTATTATTTAATATATCTTTATTTGATGTGTTGTTTAAAATAAGAAAAGTGTTTCCTTTTTACTTTTTTTCTTAAATTAAGTTATTTTCATATATATTTCATACTAGAGAACATATTTTTATATTACTAATTCTATTATTATCTATGATATCTGGTTCAATATATATATATATATATGTATACTTGAAATTTCTTCTACCACTCCGTCAAACAAAAATATTGACAAATCCTCTTCACATATTTAACAGGCAATATGTCTGCAGAGATATTCTTTAAATTGAAACACTATGATCTTCTTCTCTTGAAATAACTTCTAAACCAGCTCAACTTTAAAATACTCACAAATTTTGTTTAGTACCTTGACCAAATTTACGTTAATTGTAACAACAATTTATATTGGGAATTTGGGGGATCTTCAAATAATTTCGACGGATTCTTTTGAAATTACATCATCCACTGAGTTATTAGTGTTAATTTCCCTTGAAAATGAATCGGACTTCAATATTTTCGATTCTGACTGTTCAACGAGTATATTGTCTGTTTCACTATCTTTGGTAATTTTTATTTAATATGGTTGTGAGGATTTTGTTCACAGTTTTTACTATCGGCATCTATTATTGATTTAGACATGTTTTTTTTTTACAATTTATAAATATTCGTTAATGTATTCAAGCAAATAGATTCAAAGGCGCTCATTATACTCGCGGGATGGTTCATCATACCATGATACTATATATATATATATATATATATATATATATATATATATATATATATATATATATATATATATATATATATATATATATATATATATATATATATATATATGCGCCTCCGTGTCGATGTTGGTTGATGTCCTGAAAACTCGGGATCTTCCAATTGAAGACACAAATGAGCGTTTGGTTTCCCTGCTGAAATCCGTTATTTTGTGTTTTCCCATGTTTCGATTAACATCTTTGCTCCCAAATTTCACATCATTATTTGGTTATGCCGTGCTGATGAGGCAAAATGAGCCAGACACATGCATGTCCACGGTTACCACTCTATTTCAGTAGCCCTTTACTTTGCGTGAATTACCCATGATTCTCTTTGTTGTCGTTATTAACATATCACGCGATATTCCTACATATATATATATATATATATATATATATATATATATATAGTATAGTATATATATATATAGTATAGTATATATATATTAGTGCTCTTTTTACACAAAAATAATTGGCTCTGGCATTTTCTAGATAAGACTGGTCTCAAAAACAATATCTAGATAAGATAGTCCGCCATAATTTTAACTTTCATACCTGGCTTAGACAGAGTCGGATTTAGGGACTATACCAGTGTGCTGTTTCCTAACAGTACCATAAAAACTAGCGTTATGTTTTTGTTGTTTTTCTTTAATATACTATTTTAATATAGTGTATTTTTGTAATGGTAATGTAATAAACACGAGATATGACACAAATTCTAAAAACACCCTATATAGACAATTTCTTTTTTAATTCAAAATAATTATTAAATTGACGACCTGAAATAAAAGAAATTACATAAACAAACGGTGTAAAGACAAGGTTAACAAAATATATCAGATTATGATTAGGTCAGGTTTTGTTTACCATAATAATAAACACAATATTGAAAATGGACCTTCACTGAAGGTGAACTCTAGAAATAAATATCGAAAAAATTTGGGAATCAAGAGAGTCAGTGAAAGAGAGAGAGGAAGTATCTCTCCCCTGATGAGGCAAGTCTAAGTATTGACGGGCCCTCACCCTCAAGCAGTAATAGTGTGCAAATTTATGTGACTAGTGGGATTTCAAAACGTAAGTTTTTAAAGTACAATTATTTTATATTGGATATTGAACGGTGATATTATATTCTCCGTTAACTTAACCGGGTCTCCCAAAACAGTTAAGGGACCCCATAGTAATTTTCAGTCATATCTAGTGTTTCTTATATATCAGCGCCCCTCAACTACTGGTAAGGCCAAATTGTAGAGGCATCTTGTTTAGCTATAATCAGGGACCATTTTCCTGTATATGTATATGTTTTGTTTTTCTTGACTATTTGAGAATTGCGTAGAGGTATTTACATTTTAGAGATTATAATTAATCCTATTTCAGAGATATTTACATTATACTAGAGATTATAATTTATCCTATTTCAGAGATATTTACATTATACCGGAGATTATATTTAATCCTATTTTAGAGATTTTCCAATTTTACTTGAGATTATAATTAATCCTATTGTAGAGATTTTACATTATACTGGAGATTATATTTAATCCTATTTTAGAGATTTTCCATTTTACTTGAGATTATAATTAATCCTATTGTAGAGATTTTACATTATACTGCAGATTATATTTAATCCTATTTTAGAGATTTTCCATTCTACTTGAGATTATAATTAATCCTATTGTAGAGATTTTACATTATACTGGAGATTATATTTAATTCTATTTTAGAGATTTTCCAATTTTACTTGAGATTATAATTAATCCTATTGTAGAGATTTTACATTATACTGGAGATTATATTTAATCCTATTTTAGAGATTTCCCAATTTTACTTGAGATTATAATTAATCCTATTGTAGAGATTTTACATTATACTGGAGATTATATTCAATCCTATTTTAGAGATTTTACATTTTACTAGAGATTATAGTTGATCCTAAGTTAAAAATTTTGATAATAGCGCGCAGACATTTATATTATATTAGGGGTCACAGACAGTCCCATCTTAATTTTTTACTTTTCCGAATTTTTTACTTAATACAGTTTTTTTTTCTTTGTAATATATGTTTGTATATATTTTAACCTTTCAATTTATCTCCATAACCTCAATCCTCACCACCCCCATACCAGTCAAATAGGACGGACCGGCTAAACCTGCACTACGAACTCGGGCTTGGCACACTGTATAAGCTCAAGGGGCCCCACGACGTCTTTGATCGCTTGAGCTTGGAACAACCCCTCCCTCGAGGTAATCCCGCAGGGAGAATTCCTGGTTCTACAATTTTTGTGCCGCAAGGCACTGGTGACAGCACGCTGCAACGATTTTGGAAGGAGTGAAAAAAATATAAGAAGTAAACGAATTCACTACACCGTCTGACAGCGGTAACCAAACGCAAATTTAGTACATAGGAAATACCATTTATTATACTGGTGAGAACGGTTTCCAAATTTACCATTCATTACGCTTGTAAATAGGTCAATTTAATTACACTGGTGACAGCGGTTGTCCAAAACCATTTTCTCTCTGAGAGGTAATACCGGTTGACTGGAACCACACCCCACGAGCGGTGACAAGCGGTTCAGCAACCATACCCAGGAGGGAAAACAATGGTTCACAACCAGGGTCTAGTATAGCGCAACATAGATCCTTCGGGACCACAGCTTCTGCAAGATCAAGACTAGTGTGCGTGGTGAAGAGCCACATCCTGCACAAGGTGTCACTGCCGACACAAAACACACTGGATCTAGACCAGAGAAGGTCGAAAAACAATCCTACTCAGCAACACCGGCTGAGTTGATAATTGCTTCACCGTAATAATATGGATAATACCGATCCATTTATTACACTGGTGACAGCAATAAACATGCCAAACGACGTAAGGTGAAATACTTTAGTCAACACAGGGTGACACGGAGTTTTTCTAACCAGGGTCTAGTAATTGCGCAACACATAGCTTCCACTAGATCAAGATCAGTGTGCGTGATGAAAAATCACACCCTGCTCAACGTGTAGCAAAACACACTGGATCTAGACCAGAGAAGGTCGAAAAACAATCCTCCTCAGCATCATCGGCTGAGTTGATCACCGCTTCATCATAGGAATGTAAATAATATGGATAATACCGATCCTATTATACAATTTATTACAGTAATGTATTATGTGCGATATTTATAACAATGTAAAATGGGCATTTACCCATTTAATTATTGGACAACATTTTCATGTCAAAATGCTTCGCGGTGAAAAGTTTTGAACAAAAAAGCTGGATTGTACCACGACCAAAATTAAAAAGCATCAGATTTCTAGAAAGGAGTGGACTTTTATCATAAGAACGGAATATTATAGCAACAGTCTGTTGAGAAAATTATTATTATGAAACTGTGTCAGGTAAGTGACGTACAGATAAGTAAAAACTAGTAAACCAATACTATACCTTTAATGAAAGGATACCTATATAGACGTATTATATATTTAACAAAACTATCAAAACGCTCTTATAGGGTTTAGTTTTTAATTTTTCACCTACTCCTGATTTAAGAAACAAATTTTTGAACTGTAATTTTATTTGCACAGTATATATAAATGTCAAGAATCATGAAGTGATTCACAATGTCCATAATGCTCACAGTTGACAAAAAACTTAAATTACTGGTCAGTTCACTTGCACCAAGAGATTCGGGATCAACATTGTCTATAACTCGGAGTTTTGAGTCGTAACGCGATTGAACGTTTCCTTTGAGAGATAAGTAGTATTCACTCCAAACCATAATGTAGTTACAGTTGATAAAATATGCAATACACGCATTAAAAACTCAAAACAAACAGCACAAACTTGCAGGTAGCAATGAGAACCTAATGGCAAACCCACTCTTGTTTGCCCTACCGACAAAATGGTCGCTGTGTCAATGTCGTGTGACTCAAAATGATCTATTTGTTTATTCACCAAATTCTGATCACAATGTTCTATTTTGTGAAAACATCATCAATGTTGTATAATTAAAAGTTGAATATTTCTAGCAATGCTTTCAACACAAAAAAAATGTTTAGTGCACTGATAATTCTCGCTCATTTTATTGAAATCGTATGGGTAAATTAACTTCTATTGTATACATATAATAACTACATCACCGATATTATGGTTTGTGTTAAATTATGAACGCTTAATATCAGTTGTGAATCCACAGTAGTGTGTCATCAAATATTTGTAGATGCCATAGTCATTATTGTACGAACTTTTCATCGCCGCTAATGAACATAACCTGCTAATAATTTGTGTTGATATAGATGCCACCATACTAATAGTGGATACATGAATTTCCGCATAAAATGTTTTACATGAAATTTGCAGCATATAAATTGGAATTCGAATATTAAATTATTTATAATGATGGTTGAATTAGACCTGTTTTCATTAAACGTACAAATGAAATGGTAAAGCATGATTTCAACATTAATATATGTGCATTATTAGAGCCAAGTTTGTATATTAACATCAATTGCCGCAAAATTGAACACATTTATTAACTCTAACAAAGCAAGTGCCTATTTTTCCAGAGTATGGGAAGCTGATTCTACTTGTCCTTTATATACCCACAAAATATAGTTTTTGCGAAAAATTATTAGGTATGGAAGATATTACTTACCTAATATAATCTATTTTCATAGTCCATTTAGCCACGAATAATTGAAATAACAAAACACATACATTATATTTTGTATGACTTTCAATTCGATTAGATAAAATTTCGAAGATAAACTATTTCTAATGCCTCATATAAGTAGATTAAGGGGGAAAAATTGTAATAAGGAAAAAAGATGGTACTTTAGCACTATCATGGCGATAAAGTCTACAATATTGTATACTGCATTTATTATTAAACTTAGATCATTCTACGTTCTAATCTTGTATTAAATTTTCTTTTATAACGATGTCATTTGTTGATAGTCAATACTCAACCAAAAATATATTGTTACCCCTGCAAAAAGATCAACCGCGTCTAAAAGACAAATTAATAAATATCTGTTCAGATTACACAGGAGCCAAAAAATCACATCCCGGAAGCTGTTAGTGAAAACGAGATCAACCCTAAAATGGGTGAGGAGTTGTTGAGGAAAATCTTGATTCAAATTTCAGTTATGAAACAATAAATCGAAAGAGTGTTCTTATTGAAAGATCTGAAACAGCATTGTGGAGAAGATAGTATCCAAGAAAAATTAACGAGTTACGGAAGCAAGGAAGGAATATTTATTATAAGGATGAAACATGGGTCAACGAGGGGCACAAAGTGAAAAATGCGTAGCAAGATGGACATGTGACAAATGCATGGCAAGCATATTATTAACTCTTTGAATTTTCAAATAAAGAAAATTGATTAAGTTATTTTGTTCAACTTCTAATGTAAATTTAATTTTTGGGTGTAAATTATTAATGTGGTTGAAAAATATATCTAATTAACAATAATATATTGGCAAAGATGCTTAATAATATACTCAATAGTTACGGATATGAGTCTAAATACTCAATTAGAAGTTCAATAGAACTAATCAAAAAATTAAAAGCCTTCAAATTACATGATAACGCTAAGCTTATTTCATTTGACGTTACTAATATGTTCACTAAAATTCCTCCTAAAGAATGTCTAATACTTGTAAGCAAATAACTAGAAAATAAAAATATTAATCCAGGAATAATATCAGATATACTCAATTTGTTTGATGTATATATTAATCAGAATTATTTCACTTTTGACAATAACATATATATTCAAAATGAAGGTTGGTTTACCAATGGGAAGCCCTATATCACCTATTTTGGCAAACATTTTTATGGACAGTTTAGAAAGAAAAATTTTTGAAACTAATATTTCAAAAAACGTTTTATTCTGGTATAGATATGTAGATGACATATTAGCTTGTTTTATAGGTTGTGAACGACAATTAGATATGTTTTTCAACCACATTAATAATTTACACCCAAAAATTAAATTTACGTTAGAAGTTGAAGAAAATAACTTTATAAATTTTCTTGATTTGAAAATCCAAAGAGTTAATAATATACTTGATTATGCTATTTACCGAAAACCAACACACACTGATGTGACAATTCCATATAATTCCAATCACCCAGTGTCACAAAAGCTAGCGGCATACAATTCAATGATACATAGAGCATTCTCAGTTCCTATGAAGAAATGTAATTTTGATAGAGATATGATTACAATTAGATAAATAGCAACATTAAACGGTTATCCATCACATATGATAAATAAGCTAATTAATAAAAAAGAGGAAAATGTGGCAAAACAACTAATATTTCCTAAACAAAGTGAAGAAATAAAAGCTTATGAAACCATCACATATACAGGAAATATTTCTAATAATATTTCAAAGATAATATCTTTAGCAACGAATTCAACAATTTCTTTTAAAACAGAAAGTAACGTAAGTACAAAATTGTTGAATGTTAAAACAAGAATACCAACATTAAAGAAATCAGGTATATAGAAACTCAAATGTTCAGAATGTAATGCTGTCTATTTGGGTCAGACCCTTAGAAATTTTGAAATCCGATACAGTGAACAGTTACGAGCATACATATTGAAACAACCAGATAAATCCCATCACGCAAAACATCTACTTGACACCAACCATTCAATGACACCTAACACAGAACTAGAAGTACTACATATTTGTGATAAGAAACAAGAACTGGATTTCCTCGAAGAATTGGAAATTAGAAGACACTTAAGAAACCCACAATATGAAGTCGTCAATGAACAGATAAATCTAGGGAGTTCTTCAATATTAAACTCTCTTCTTAAGTGATAATTGTGAAGATCAGCAGATATAGTTTTCCTGGTTTTCTATATCATTGCACAGTTATACTGATCTTAATTGGAAAAATGATATCCAGGATATCTAAGCTTCAATATTGGTAATATCACATCTTCTCCTTTTTTTTATTAATATATATATATATATATATATATATATATATAATAAGTCAATCACAAGGCAGGTAGGCCACTTCTTGGTCTAGCCAAAAATAACTACTCATCATCAGGTAGGCATCAAATGAAATGTAACGTCTGTCATTCTGACGATGATATTCAGTTATCGAAACAATTGTCAATTTTTTAGAATTTTCATTATTTTTCACCATATTGTGGAATTAGCTAGAAACGTTGAGTTTCATTTGAAACACTAATATGAGTAGATTCCACGAAGTAAGGGTCGAGACAGTTAATTTCATTTAACTAAGAACAAATTAAAAAATAAGAAAGGAGTGAAAAATATTGAAGATCACAATATAACTAGAATCACCTGAAAATCTTATAAGAAAATATCTGTATGACATCACAAAATTATACTGATAAAAGTATTAGATAATAAAATAAAACGATTTTTCACCAAAAACAAAATAATAATTTAGTTCAATATTGAGAAGAACACATTTTTATTTCCCCAACAAATAACGTAAAGCAATTCATAATGTTATTATACTCCGTATATGACCCGGAATACATCTTCAACCAATTGTTTCAAGTATTTAAACTACAGATTTCCCAGAAAACAGAAAAATATCCACAAATAGAAAATAATGAAATAAGATATTATTGTGATATTGAAAATCTAAACTTGCACGTCAAATACCTTTTGTATTCGAAGCCTGCAATATTTGTATGGGGCATATTGGGCTTAATTATCATATTTGGAAGCCTAGAATCTACAGATTAGAGAATTACCCTCTACTTGTTAGGTTACTACGACTACGATATAATTTTCTGACTTCATTTAATGGTTTGATTCGATCAAATCTAATTGCAATTTCTTGTTTAATAGTATTTATTGGACATGCCATATTAGTAGCATATGTATTATTACTCGAAATTCTTCTAAGTGAATTTTCCGTCTTGTAGCCTGAGCACTTTGGTATGTTTTGTTTCAGTGGCTTCAGTGATTGTTGTTGTAATGAATACACCACCTTTACTAACTTAGAATGTTCGACAACAGTGTTAAATGCCGAGATTTCTCACTATTTATCAAACGAACATTGATAAAAATGAAAACTTCCTTGGTTACAAAAATTAGCAAAAATACCAAGATCTAGTTGAAGAACTTATCGAATATTATAAAGCCTTGGATTGCAATATGTCCCTTAAGCTACATTTTCTTCGCTCCCATTTAGAATGTTTTGGTTGTATTTATCTTTCTTTTAATACGATAAAAATAATATTCTGTAAAAAAGTGTTTTAATTTAATTTTTCAAAATTCACTACTAGATGGTTTATAAATTGGGAGTTTCATATTTTATATTCTTCCTTATCTGGAAACTTGTGAGTGATAGGGAGAAACCGAATGCATAATAGAATTCAGTACAACACAGTAGACGCAGAAAACCCTAAAAAAATCGGAGAGCAACAAAAAGTTTCAAAATGTAAAATTATTCGTTGACGTTGGTGTATTATGATGGAAGGGACCCGTTTTAAAAGTTATGAAATAAATTTGAATGAATAAGCTGGAAATTGATTTAATGAAAGGATTATTTGTTTCCGTAGGTGTATTTGTTAGAAAAAATCTCATTTTCACAGCTTTATAATGAATTTTAACGGTTAATATATGTTTTATGCTCAATTCTATTTCGACATAATAATAACATTTTAAACGATGAAATAAAACAATATAATTTGTTTAAAACTTTATTCATTTGAACTAATGTTCAATTTAACTGGTTGACGCGTTTCACTAACACAGTAGCTTTGTTAAAACGAATGAAGGTATGAAGCACAAACGTAGCTATAACCACAAAAAATTAGATTCTAGCAATTCAAATCATTTAGTAGAAAACCAAAACATTTTCGACCCAAATATTGAAATTCTCCATGTAGTCGGTAAATCCTTTAGTTTAAATTTATTAGAGGCCCACGAGATTAACAAAAATAAATGTTCAGATAATCTTCTTAACGACCAAATATATATCAATCACTCTCCTTTATTAAACCTTTTTACCTAGAAGATAGCATAAGAATGTTTGTAGTGAATGAATTTCCAGGTAATTTCTTTCAATACCATTGTTAACATTAGTAAATAGAATTCTGTATATATTAAGACATTTTTATATTATACCTTCATTCGTTTTCACAAAGCTACTGTGTTAGCGAAACGCGTCAACCAGTTTGAATTGAACATTAGTTCAAATAAATGAAATTTTAAACAAACTGTATTGTTTTATTTCATCGTTCAGTATGGATCTTCATCAAGTAAAAGCCTCATCTATTCAATAACATTTTACTACAGACTAAATTTGTGAAGCTGACTGTGAACTAATTTGTGATCAATATCGCTAACAGATTAAAACTAATTAATAATTTTTAAAAACTTCAAGCGACTGCTTGAAAACTCTGGGGGAATACTCTCCTTCACTTCCTTCTTGATGTTGTAGAACCGGGATTTCTCCCATAAATATAAAAAATAATCTCAACATATATCTGCTCTCTGACAGAAAAATGGAAAAATATGCTAAGAAAAAACCAAAACCGCTAGATTCCTACATGCGATACCAAACCAGAAACAATGTAAACACCAATAAATTACAGACTTTTCTTCGGTGCTGAAAATTGAGTCTGATCTAGAGAATTGGAGTTCACAACGGGTAACTTCGAAACGATATTTATCAACAAAATATATACGAGAATTCATTATTTAGACATTTTATAAACATGTAGAATTTATATAATTTGCAAAATATCTTCAACTTCCAATTCAGTAAATCTAACGCAAATTTCT
Organism: Galeruca laticollis; assembly: GCA_963921935.1. Lineage (NCBI taxonomy): Eukaryota > Metazoa > Arthropoda > Insecta > Coleoptera > Chrysomelidae > Galeruca > Galeruca laticollis. The sequence continues at coordinate 153,791,724 of OY998177.1, forward strand.
CCAAACTAAAACGGCATAATACCTATTTAGCGACTTTTTTAAGAAGGAAGTTTCAAATATTTATAGAACTTACCTAATCATAGATAAATATGCAAACACCGAAATTTCCGCAGCTGTCTGTTTCAGACTTTAACAATGATTTTCAGTCAATTTAATTTATGTATAAAAAATCCCAATGGCACAGGACCAATTGGACAGGCTTATTTCAGTAACATGTTTGCATACAACCCAAAATAAAAAATTAGATACAAAAGTAATAGAATGTTTTGAGACGTACAAAAAACCAAAGTAACATTCTGGCATCAAATCAAAAACAAAAAAATTAAAAAAAATTTTGGTAAATTTGTGAGTTTTCTTGAATAAATGTTTTAATGTACGATTTAGAGAAAAATGTTGAATACAAAAGTTGTAGAACGTGTTAAATTCTATGAAAAAGATTTGTAACTTTTTTGCGTCGAACGAAAAACAAAGAAAATGCGATTTTTTTTCAACTTTGACAGGCCGCCATTTTGTTTTTACTGCGCCGATTTGGCTCATTAACGAACTCGTCCAAGATTTTGGCTTGAACGATTTTTGTAGCGAGTTTGGTTTCGATCCGTCAAAAAATACGCCCTCTATCGTGCTTACAAATTCCGTTATAACACACACATATATATATATATATATATATATATATATATATATATATATATATATATACATAGAGTAAAACAACACCCTGTATACCGAACATAAAATAAAAAAAAAATACTTATTTCAAGAAATAAAAATTTTTGAAATTTCATTTTTTTTAAAAAAGATTATCTAAAAAAGGAGACAATCTGTACCATGTACTATTCAATAGAGAAAGCATCTAACTGTATAATTTAAAATAAGATTTGAAAAAACATTTGTGAAATGAATTAACAAAATCTCTATAAACCTACAAGACGGAATATTAGAACGTTGTTACATATACAAATGGAAATGATAATCCTTTATTTTTATTGTCAAGGTAAATAAATAGTGAGATTCTTTTTAAAATGAATATTAGGGTTTGAAGGACATGTAAATAAGATTTTATAAATATTTAAAAACATTTCGATATAAGAAGTAAACTGAAAAACATTAATTCTATGGAATGTGACATTTATTGAACGGTTTGACATTATGAACACATATTTTGTAAATTGGAAAATGTCATTTTGTAAACTAAATGAAATATAATTTAAGAGACACAATATGAGTTAAAATCATTAAAGAACCTTAAAACAAAGCGTTTTCAATTGATAGATGGACAATTCACTATTTGAAATGAAATCTATAAAGAAAAGTTTTGATAACCAAATCTGATTGGTGGAATGTATTCAACAAACTTTTAATCTGCGACAAGTAGTTGTTAATAATAAAAAAATTGAAGGAGGAAAGTTTGTTGATTATAGAGACTATTGACTAGGTAAACTTCCTTTTGGGTGGTAGAAAATTTGAGAAGCAGCAAAATTTTGGGAATTAAGAAAACTTTTCGAAAAATAAGATATTTGGCATCAAAATTCAGAAAAGAGAGATACATTGTACTTATGATATGGTAGATTATATATTTAAACAAGCAGATGTAGAAACTAAGAAACAATTTGGTAATTATGTTTGAATACTAACCGTATAATTGATATATAATACTTGATTAATATTTGTATGGTGGAATGGATATATCCACCATACCTTTTAGAAAGCTTTTGATTATGTAATTGGACTGAAATGTATTGATGTGGACGGGACATAGCATTGATTCCTGATTTTGTGTAAGCTGGACCAGTGATGTGACAATTTCCAGAAGGTAACCTAAAATAAAGTAAAGGATAATTGAAGTGAATTACTATACAGGAATAAGGTATTTAGACTATTTTCATTATACGTAAAAAAATGTTGAATAAAACTTACCAATTTAGTGAAAAAAATTGAACTTTGGTATTAAACAAACATTTACAACCATTGTGTTTCGCCATTTTGATATAATAATCGTTTATATAGAAGTTTCAGTATTATAAGATTTGTATAAAATGTTGCCTATTTTAGATTTGTATATAGAGATAATTTTTTCATGTGAGAACGTGATTTTGTTTGAATGAGTGATCATAATAGATAGTAGGTTTTTTATTAATTTGTGTCTTGTAAAAGAACAATGTATTTGTCTATTCAAAATATTAAATAACGTTCTTTCTAGTTTGAAGAACATTGTAAAATTGTTTTTTGATATATTTTATTTCTTTGTGGTGATGGCTCCATCTAGTTTGAACCGTTGGTAGTTTAAACTGACATCTGTGAATAGTAAAAAGGTTCAACTTGAAACACAGGACCGTCTTAAGAATTTATTACGTATTATTAAACAAGCAAGTACATTTTTATTAACAAAATTTTTAAGAAGACAGAGATATTTAATCAAATCTAGGCGCTTATATTATAAATTGAATTTTTGTTTCTCTATACCTGAACCCTACTCTGAGGTTAAAGAGTTTCTCATGTTTTAAAATATAACCATTTTAGTAATAAAATTTTAAATTTTTACAATATACCGGGCAAATCAAAACTAAATGTAAATTAAAAGAATAATAACTATAAATCATTATTTCTCTCCCCGTTCTATCCAGTTTAACATGGCGCCGCAACGTGGGGCTATTATAGAAATTTTGTAAGTAGTAATAAAAAGCATTAAAATAATTTTTTTTGACTTTATTAAAAGAATTTAAATACATAAAATGGAAGGGAAAATGACATTAAAAGACGAAATTTAGGAAAAGAAAATAAAATTGAATAATATGCTATATTATAGGACCGGAATCTAAAAGACGAATAAGGAATTGTAAAAGGTCAAGAAGGGATATAAAAACCACATGTAAATAAAAAGTTTATAATTAACAAATAATGTTAGACAAAAAAAAACATATGTAAATATAATTTTGTATATAGATAGAAATTAGTATATGTAAAGATATTATGATGAGATACAGAAATAATTACATTGACAGATATAATAACAATGAATATTATAACTATAATAAGAACGATAGCAACCAAAACAACTATAACAGAAAACTTTAAATATAATAACAACAAAAATAACAATTACAGAGAACAGTATTCAAAGGAGAGAAGATAGAGTGATGACATATGAACATCCATGGGAATACATTAAATTTGGGGAAGATTTGGAATTAAAAGAAATAACGGGATTAATAAAAATTAAAGGAAAATTAAATGGGAAACAAGTTAAAATATTAATAGATACAGGTTCGGAAGCGTCCATAATAAAAACAAAATTGATAGAAGAAAATATTAAAAATTATGAAAACAAGCTAGTCAAGATACCGAAAACTACATTAATAGGAGCAAATGGAAAGAAATTGTGTGAAGTTAGCAGATCTATAATACAAAGCATTGAATTAAAGGATGGGAAAGAAGTTGAGATGCAATTATTGCTAGTGGATAATTTAGAAACAGACATAGTTATAGGAATAGATGAGTTAACGAAATATAAAGCAAGAATTGATTTTGAAAAGATGGAGATAGAATTAAATGGTAATAAGATTGAATTTGAAAAAGAAAATATGGAAGAATTAGAAATTGAAGAGGATAATAGGCAGTTATGGAATATAGAAAAGAATGGAAATATGGAATTATTGGCAATTGAAGAGGATAATAGGAAGTTATGGAATATAAAAAGGAGTGGAAATATGGACGAATTGGAAATTGGAGAGGATAATAGGCAGTTATGGAATATAGAAAGGAATATAATTATGGAGGAATTGGTATTAGTGTGTGGAAATAAAGAATATGAAGAGAAAGTGAAGAATTTGATTATGAAGTATGAAGGATTGATTAAAAAGGAGATGAGAATGGCAAATAATTATGTACATAAGATAGAAGTTAGAGGAATAGAAAATTTCAGAATAAGAACATATCCCATACCTTATAAATATAGAAAAGAAGTTGATTCAGAGATACAAAATATGTTAAAAGACGGTATTATAGAGAGATGTAACACAAGATATGTAAACCCTATTGTGGTCGTAAAGAAGGCAAATGGTGAATTAAGATTATGCCTAGATGCAAGAAATATTAATCAATACACTGTACCACAATACGGGGCTCCGATGAATGTGGAAGCAATTTTTGGGCGCATTACGAATACTAAAATATTTTCTAAAATTGATTTAAAACACAGTAACAATGGAAAGTCCAATTTATTTAATGAAACAATTGAGACCTCAAAGGAAATGGGAAATAAATTCTACAGAAGAATTTGAAAAGGTATTGGAAAGAGTAAATAAAAATCTGAAAAACAATGCAAACAAATATCTAAGAAGAATGGAAAAGAAGGGAAAAGCTAAAACTACATTTAATAAAGGAGACTTAGTAATCATACGTGCTTTAAGGGTATCAGATAGAAGTAAGAATGTATGTGCAAAATTGAAACCACCTTTCGAGGGACCATATGTTGTAGAAAATGAGAATGGAATAAATAGTTACGTTTTAAGATATATAGAAAGTGATGAAATAAGAGGTATTTTCAATATAAAAGATTTATACAAATACAACAAATAATGGAGAAGTTTAAAAAGAAAAGAATTTAATAAATATTTGAAGTAAAATTTGCATTCATAAAATTTTTACTTACATAAAAATTTGATAAACGCAAAATTTAGGGGATGTTAACATAGAGTAAAACAACACCATGTATACCGAACATAAAATAAAAAAAAACTACTTATTTCAAGAAATAAAAATTTTTGAAATTTCATTTTTTTTAAAAAAGATTATCTAAAAAAGGAGACAATCTGTACCATGTACTATTCAATAGAGAAAGCATCTAACTGTATAATTTAAAATAAGATTTGAAAAAACATTTGTGAAATGAATTAACAAAATCTCTATAAACCTACAAGACGGAATATTAGAACGTTGTTACATATACAAATGGAAATGATAATCCTTCATTTTTATTGTCAAGGTAAATAAATAGTGAGATTCTTTTTAAAATGAATATTAGGGTTTGAAGGACATGTAAATAAGATTTTATAAATATTTAAAAACATTTCGATATAAGAAGTAAACTGAAAAACATTAATTCTATGGAATGTGACATTTATTGAACGGTTTGACATTATGAACACATATTTTGTAAATTGGAAAATGTCATTTTGTAAACTAAATGAAATATAATTTAAGAGACACAATATGAGTTAAAATCATTAAAGAACCTTAAAACAAAGCGTTTTCAATTGATAGATGGACAATTCACTATTTGAAATGAAATCTATAAAGAAAAGTTTTGATAACCAAATCTGATTGGTGGAATGTATTCAACAAACTTTTAATCTGCGACAAGTAGTTGTTAATAATAAAAAAATTGAAGGAGGAAAGTTTGTTGATTATAGAGACTATTGACTAAGTAAACTTCTTTTTGGGTGGTAGAAAATTTGAGAAGCAGCAAAATTTTGGGAATTAAGAAAACTTTTCGAAAAATAAGATATTTGGCATCAAAATTCAGAAAAGAGAGATACATTGTACTTATGATATGGTAGATTATATATTTAAACAAGCAGATGTAGAAACTAAGAAACAATTTGGTAATTATGTTTGAATACTAACCGTATAATTGATATATAATACTTGATTAATATTTGTATGGTGGAATGGATATATCCACCATACCTTTTAGAAAGCTTTTGATTATGTAATTGGACTGAAATGTATTGATGTGGACGGGACATGGCATTGATTCCTGATTTTGTGTAAGCTGGACCAGTGATGTGACAATTTCCAGAAGGTAACCTAAAATAAAGTAAAGGATAATTGAAGTGAATTACTATACAGGAATAAGGTATTTAGACTATTTTCATTATACGTAAAAAAGGTTGAATAAAACTTACCAATTTAGTGAAAAAAATTGAACTTTGGTATTAAACAAACATTTACAACCATTGTGTTTCGCCATTTTGATATAATAATCGTTTATATAGAAGTTTCAGTATTATAAGATTTGTATAAAATGTTGCCTATTTTAGATTTGTATATAGAGATAATTTTTTCATGTGAGAACGTGATTTTGTTTGAATGAGTGGTCATAATAGATAGTAGGTTTTTTATTAATTTGTGTCTTGTAAAAGAACAATGTATTTGTCTATTCAAAATATTAAATAACGTTCTTTCTAGTTTGAAGAACATTGTAAAATTGTTTTTTGATATATTTTATTTCTTTGTGGTGATGGCTCCATCTAGTTTGAACCGTTGGTAGTTTAAACTGACATCTGTGAATAGTAAAAAGGTTCAACTTGAAACACAGGACCGTCTTAAGAATTTATTACGTATTATTAAACAAGCAAGTACATTTTTATTAACAAAATTTTTAAGAAGACAGAGATATTTAATCAAATCTAGGCGCTTATATTATAAATTGAATTTTTGTTTCTCTATACCTGAACCCTACTCTGAGGTTAAAGAGTTTCTCATGTTTTAAAATATAACCATTTTAGTAATAAAATTTTAAATTTTTACAATATACCGGGCAAATCAAAACTAAATGTAAATTAAAAGAATAATAACTATAAATCATTATTTCTCTCCCCGTTCTATCCAGTTTAATATATATATATATATATATATATATATATATATATATATATATATATGAAGCAAAATGGTATTCTTGACGGTAGATAAATCAAAAATCTCTCAATATCTTAAGGATTCCGTCGTGAGTAGGGCTGAATGAAACTCTTATTTACTACCCAACGTTTCGAAAAATTTTATTTTCTTTTTCAAGGCTGAAATATGGACATGTTGGTACATTTCATTAATTAACAATTTTTTATACTTACGTGTAAAGTGAGTTAATAAATAATAAAATGAACTATTTTAATATTTATTAACTCACTTTACACGTAAGTATAAAAAATTGTTAATTAATGAAATGTACCAACATGTCCATATTTCAGCCTTGAAAAAGAAAATAAAAATTTTTCGAAACGTTGGGTAGTAAATAAGAGTTTCATTCAGCCCTACTTACGACGGAATCCCTAAGATATTGAGAGATTTTTTATATATATATATATATATATATATATATATATATATATATATATATATATGTATATACATATACATATATATATATATATATATATATATATATATACAGGGTGTCCCGGGACTAATGGGAAAGAAGTCAGGAGCGTATATATATATATATATGTATATATATATATATATATATATATATGTATATATATATACATATACATACATATATATATATATATATATATATATATATATATATATATATATATATATATATATATGTATATATATATATATACAGGGTGTCCCGGGACTAATGGGAAAGAAGTCAGGAGCGTATAATCTGAGCTAAAATAATGTTAGTACTTCATATAAACTTTTACTATGCAGGCCCTCGTTTTCGAGTTATAGGCCTCCAAAATTTTAATTTTGAATTTGGTTTTTATTTGTATTTTTTGTACTAGTTATTTGATCTTTATAAAATTTACGGCAAAGCTATAATGTATGTGTATGTTTATTTTGGTAAGGTGAACAGATTTACAGTAGTGCATTGAAGCCAGGGACGGACTACTCGCTATGGTTAGTGATCCAAAAATTTTGCAGGTATGGCACACCCTGTATGAAATTATCGAAATTCACTTCCCCACACATTAAGCTAACGAAAAGGTACTCTTGTTGGAATTCGATAAAATAAGCCGTTTGGCCAATATTTACAGTTTTATTAATGCACTACGTACCAGTTTACGCATTCACCATTTTATAAGTACACAACGAGGTAAAACTAACTTTTAATAGATGTCCAAAATTTACCTAGAGTACTACAAAAAAATAATTTAACGATAGCAGAAGATGAAAAACATTAACGACTTATTAATTGGAAAGTTGGTAAAAACTTTTTATAAGTGGTTTTACCGTTTATCAAGTTACCATAGGATTAGTTGTCAAACGTTGTGTAGAATAGTTCGTAGTCAGTACTTGTCAATAATTCATAAGTCCTTAATTTAACAGTTACAATAGCAGAATTCGCTTTTATTGAGTACGCAGATAAACATCTAATGTATGGACTGTCTTCTCGAAACTGTTTAGAGGCCAAAAGGCTTTATGCAGAACATTTTGCAAACAGAGCATTGCCAGACAGACGAATGTTTGGGCGTATTGATCTCAGGTTACGAGAAACAGGTATGAATAAGTAAATGTAATTTTCCATGTATACAAAACAAAATTTTAATTTTAGGAAGATTTTCGCCAGAAAAAGCTGGAGAAGGTCCAGTACGAAGCATACGTACTGTGGCAGTTGAACAAGACTTGTTAAATGCAGTTGATAATGAACCATCGAGTTTTAGAAAATTATCAAGAGAACATAACGTCTCGAAATCAGTTGTTCATCGCGTCCTAAAAGAACAGCTGTTATATCCTTTTCACATGAAAAAAGTACACCGTATGACAGTGGCTGATTATCCTGCTCGACTTGAGTATAGCCAGTGGTTTCTGCGACAACAACAAGCAGACAACACATTTATTAGTAACGTTCTCTTTACGAACGAACCGGGTTCCACCAGAGATGGAATCATAAATTCTCATAATATGCATTTATGGGATGATGTGAATCTACATGGCATTATCCAAACTAGGATCCAGCATGGATCATGGTTAATGTTTGGCAGGAATAGTTGGCAATAATTTGATACAGCCATACTTTATTGACGGTACTTTGACCGGTCAGAGATATTTGGAGTTTTTTGCAAAATGAGTTATGGAACCTGTTTGATGATGTGCTACTACAAAATCGTAGGAATTTATGGTTCATGCATGATGGGGCCCCTCCTCATTTCAGTTTAGATGTACGACAGCATTCACACACAAGGCTTCCTAATAGATGCATTGGTCGTGGAGGCCCTTTTCAATGGCCACCGCGATCAGGAGACGTTAATCCTATGGATTTCTTTCTCTAGGGTTATCTCAAAAGTAAGGTATACGCAATACCTGTGCAAACAAGGCAAGATTTAATAGACAGAATTGTGTTACACTGCAATGTTATTATAAATAGTGTCAAATTGCTCTTTCAAGTGCAAAGAAACAACCTTCGTAGACTTAGAATGTGCGTGGAAGTGGGAGGAGCTCATATTGAACATTTATTAGAATAACGTTAGTTTTTGTTATTGTTTAGGAATTAGTTTTAGTCTAATGTTTTATAACTTGTGTTTTTTGAGGTTTTCTTAATGGTTTAATAATGTTATGTTCGTAATTTTGATAAAAAGCAAGTAAATTCTGGACATCGTATTAATAAGTTAGTTAGGTAGATTTGTACGTAGTGCATTAATAAAACTGTAAATATTAGCCAAACGGCTTATTTTATCGAATTCAAACAGGAGTACCTTTTCGTTAGCTTAATGTGTGGGGAAGTGAATTTCGATAATTTCATACAGGGTGTGCCATACCTGCAAAATTTTTGGATCACTAACCATTGCGAGTAGTCCGTCCCTGGCTTCAATGCACTACTGTAAATCTGTTTACCTTACCAAAATAAACATACACTTTTATTATAGCTTTTCCGTAAATTTTATGAAGATCAAATAACTAGTACAAAAAATAAAAATAAAAACCAAATTCAAAATTAAAACTTTGGAGGCCTATAACTCGAAAACGAGGGCCTGTATAGTAAAAGTTTATATGAAGTACTAACATTATTTTGGCTCATATTATACTCTCCTGACTTTTTTCCTCCCATTAGTCCCGGGACACCCTGTATATATATATATATATATATATATATATATATATATATATATATATATATATATATATATATATATATATATATATATATATATATATATATATATATATATATATAAGATGTACGAATAGTGCGTGACATATGAACAATACCCACTAATCTCTTCCAGAGTGCATATTTGTATGTATGTAGAGAGTGCAGTCAAGACGATTTGGAACACTTCAGCAAAAATGTTACAAGAGAAGTACTTTAAAGATTATAAAAGAATTTTTAATCCGTTCACGGACATACAGTTTAAGAAAGCGAGAAATGCACAGGACACAAAACGCCAAATTTTACAAGCAATCCAAGAAAAAGGGAAGGTGAGTTCTAATGATCTCACAAAACGAGAAATTTTTGAAATGGCACTGTCCTGGATTGAAGAAGAACCTGTAGGACTCCTAAGAAAATTTTATCACATTGCTGTATTGTATTGTGTATTGGGTTGAAGAGATGAAGGAGCAGCAAATTGTAAGGTATTCTATTTTAAAATCGAGACAGACAACCGTGGAAGAGTATAACCCAGTGTTTACGAAGACAGCACAAGGGGGAAATCATGAGTTGGCCGACAGTAAATTATTGGTAGCAAACACTGCAGAAAATTGTGTATGTCCAGTAAGATTGTTTGAACAAATCATGGGAAGACGGGGAAACCATATCACATGTGAAAATTTTTTTTAACTCCAAATCCTTTCTAGCATAAAACAAATTCGAATTCGGCGAAAAATATTGGACTTGATATCAAGCAGGTGAAAATTACGAACCATTCTATTCTAGCAGCCGCCGTAAATGAATTGTCCAGAAGTGAGATAGGTGAATAAAACTTGTGAAAATTACGGGACATAGCAACCCATCGTTATTAAAACCGTACCTTTAGTAAGATGAAAAACATCATAGAGAAATCATTGGTTCCATTCGTACTACCATCCTGGAAACAGTTACTACCACCGCTCAAAATACTAGCATGCAGCAAAACATTAACAAAAGACACGAAAGTTCTGAAAATCAAGCTTTTATTAATAATTGTATTTTTAACAATTGTACTTTGCCGTTGAATTAAATAAACTAATATAAATCTCATTTTTTAACTTATTGATTTACATATTCATTGAATTGTCTTACCGAATTACACTCTAGCCTTTTTTTGAGTCGAAGTAAACTTAACATTTACAATTCGAATTTTGTTGCCGTTGGAAAATTCAACTCAAAACACTGCCAGAAAAAATTACTCGTCCTACGGGTTCGTAATTTTTTCAGAGGCAGTTTTTTTGGTTGAATTGTCAGGATATAAAATTCTTATTGATACATGTCAAGTTTACTTCGACAAAAAAAGCTCTCGTGTAATTATAAGTAATAATAAGATTAGTCAAAGTTATTGGTTCTAACTAGAGCGAGATAAATCTTCGACAATATCTCCACTACTTTCCATTTTATAAACCGAGAGCCCGCAACACTTTCGCATCTCAAATTCCATTTCCCTTGCAAATATTCTGGTCGATATTTTCATCTATTGTGAAAACCACGGAAGACATTGATTAGTAAAATTACCGAATAAAATCAAATAAATGACAGAGGCCACCAGATTCCGCTAAAATATTTAGCGTCAAGAGGCTTTTTGAATATTCAGTTTCCTGTATTTTCATATCTATATAAGAAAATAAGAATTAGCGATTTTTTATATACCCTGCAAAGTAATGAACTTCGCTAATTGATCATATTCTCGATTTCACCTGCTGGTATTGATTATTGTTCGCAGTTTGAATAATGATGGCGCAACAACTGAATTTGTTCGGATTCATTTGACACTTTTGACGTCTATATTGTTGTCTGCAGCCGTCTCACAACAAAATGTTTAGACTTTTATACCTATCAGCTGCAGTTTTAGTATATTTCCAAGACTCTCGAAATAAATTACGAAGAACAAATGAAAAAATTTAGATGTATTACAAAATTGTTTCAAAATCGTGCGTAAAATCGCAAGAGAAAGTTGTCCAACATTTCAATGAACGTTTCACCTCCCTATAAAATCATGTAGAGAATTTTCTAGCAAAGAATTGCAATGTTTATTTTAATCCAATTTGGCACATTGTTTGGAGATGAATTCTAAATATTAGAAAAAAACATAAAATGCCTATCCTCAATTCGGCTCATTGCGTCCCATACTAAGTATCAAATTGTGAATAAACACCTGAGAATTGAAATAACTGACTCTAGAAGTTGATTTCGTCAGAAATCATTAATTTTACAGAGTGTTTAGTTACTTCTTTTGGAATGTGTATTTAAGAAAATGAAAACCGTTTTTAACATTCATGAAATACACTTCACATTTTTAAATAAGTAAGTTATATTCAGTAAACGTTTTTTCACCCTGCGGACAACATGAGAATTTTTTCATTTCCCGTTACTGCTAATTTTCGAAGCAAATAATAAAAATGTAGCGCTACCTCGATAGAAGCAGGGCCTTCGAAATTGAGCTGAGAGGCAAAAGAGTTCATAAACAACAAGTCAAGACAATTAAATTGTAACATATAACTGTTTAGGGGATCACAACACACATTTATTTGTTGCATGAATTTGGTTTCTATCTGAAGGGAACAACTACATATCCATCATAAAAGTGTCCACAGTTCAGTAGGAAAAATCAATTTTTATTTTTTTCTTCAAGAGACTGGAACTTTTATTGTTTATACATCCATAATCGTATAGTCTCAACAGCTAAGAAGGGTCTGCAATTTCCAAGGGTTTGATTATCTGTATACAGAATGATCCGGGACAAAAAATTCGGGAGTAAGTAATGAAAATAATGCTGTGACTTAAAAAAAACTTCTCACACGACCCGTCGTTTCTGAGTCATAGTTCTTTAAAGTTGCGAAATCAGAACTTATATTTTCTGAATTATAAATTGTAAAATTATGAATTTTCAATGAATGATTACGTATATTGTAATAACCTAGAGAATTCCATCATTTAATTACCGGTGTCACAAATGTAATAACATAAAAAAAATTCAATCAATGTTATTATTCACTGGAGTCACCCATATAATAACGTATTGGCCAGTGTAATAACCCTAATGAACGACCTGTAATAACCAAGAAAAAAAGCTCTGCTGTCACCCAAATGTAAAAAATCGCTATCACCACTGTAATAATAATATGGTCACCATGAATTCGCTGGGTTTCTGCTGTAATGGTCCTATACTCTGTGTTTCTGGATGCGCTGTAATCTCTATTACCCCAGAAAATACCCTGTTCGCTTCGTCGTATTGCTGCTAACAAAATCCCGTTTACACGTAAATAAATCTGCGCCAAAATGTCCCTAATGGAACGAGAAGGCAGCGTAGCTGGCTGTCACCACCCACGATTTCGTGGGAAACAGGAGTCGTCGGCTCCTGGAAGAAATGTCCGAAAGGGTTGGCTTCGGCCTCCGCTGGTACCAGTTGTCGTTGGTAATGAGAGGTTTTGCGCTATACGGTTTCGTCAGATACGGGGGCGGGTTGAGGAAAAATCTTATGTGTAGCTCCCGGTTGAGAAAATGAACTAATCGATAATTATTAGATGAGCGAGTTTACTATAAAGAATAGAAAAATAAACAAAAATAACACCAATTGACTAAAGCGTCAGGAATAATTGTATGTAAAGTCTTGTGACGGTAACTAATTAAAACCAATGTAGGATCGAGATAATACTTGAATTACCATGTTGCATTAACGAGAATGGAATGCAGAATAGAATGAAATTTGTTAGTTTGAAAATAATCGCCACAACCTAAGTATTTTCGCACAACCTATATATGGAACTTTGAAATTAATAATTTAGTATTCAACCTCAAATGTGCTCCCTATCCCTGATTCATACGGAGAGGTATCACCTTTGAATACTCGTATGCGATATGATATAACATAAATTAAGTTGTACAGCTAGTATCATCGATGCGGGCTGGCAATGCTAATAATTTGACCAAACTACACAAAAGTCATAATACACAGTTAGTATAATTTTCAAATTTGACTCAGCAATTCTCAGACTGGGTGTGCACGAAAACGCCGACGGCCTCGACTCGCGTTTCGAACAAAAAAAACCTTCATAGCGCTTACAGTAGACGCTCCCTTGTAACTTTAACTCAAACTATACTTATCAAATTAGTTACATATACAAAGTTTGCGATAATCATCAATTCTACAGTTGCGTGAATATCCTAATTCGTACCCCACACTTTACGCTCAGGACTTGTTACTTTTCCACCCAACTTATCTAATATGCGAGAAAAGTATTAGTTTACCCCCAAAAAAGTAGAAATTTGAAAAACAAATTTGAGTTATTTCTACGTTTTTCATCAAGAACAACACGAAAAACAGGTTTTTAGAAAAAAATCCTGTGTGTATGTCGTCCTTGTCGACGGCCACTTTTCGTTACATGTCTTATTAGCACGATACAGCCTCCGGAGTACAACCAGTCACCAATTTTATGATTGAATATTGTTCAGTTCTTGTCACGGATGAACCTTATTAATTTTTAGCTCACCATAGCCAGTGGAACGGGTGCTATGGTACTACATTTTTGTAATTTTTTGAGAAATTTCAAATTTTTAGAACGGTACAGCCTCCGGAGTGCCAGAAGATACCAATTTTATGATTGAATATTGTTCAGGAGATGTCACAGATGAACCTTATTGATATTCAACTCACCATAGCCAGTACAACGGGTGCTATGGTACTTGAAGTACGACATTTCTGTCATTTTTTGGGAAATTTCAGTTTGTTAGCACGATACAGCCTCCGGAGTGCAACAAGTCACCAATTCAAAGATTGAATACTATTCAGAACATCTCTCAGATAAACCTTATCGATTTTTAGCTCACAAGAGCCAGTGTAACAGGTGCTATAGTACTTTAAGTAAAACATTTTGAAGATATTCCAGTTTGTTAGCACGATACAGCCTCCGGAGTGCAACAAGTCACCAATTTTATCATTGAATATTATTCAGAACATCTTACAGATGAAACTTATCGATTTTCAGCTCACCAGAGCCAGTGCAACAGGTGCTATAGTACTTTAAGTGGGACATTTTTGGAGAAACACGATACAGCCTACGGAGCATATACAAGTGTCCAATGTTATGATTGGATATTATTCCGGTCATTTCAAAGATGAACTCTATTAATATTTAGCTCACTAAATCCAATACAACGAGTGCTATGGTACTTGAGGTACCAAATTTTTGTAATGTTTGGAGAATTTTCAGATTGTTACCACTATACAGCCTCCAGTGTGGACCAATTCAATGATTGAATATTGTTCAGAGCGTCTGATAGATAAACCTTATTGATTTTCAGCTCTCCAGAGCTAGTACAACGGGTGCTATGGTACCTGAACTGCCACATTTTTGGTCCTTCCGGGTTGTTAGCGTGATACAGCCTCTGGAGTATATACAAGTGGCCAATTTTATAATTGGATATTTTTAAGGTGTCTCACAGATGTACCATATTGATTTTCAGTTGACTAGAGCGAGCACAGCGGGTACTATAAATCCAGATATACCATGTTTTTAGTTACTTTTGGAGAAATTTTGGTTTGTTAGCATGATAAATCCCCTGAAGTGTATATAAGTGACAATTTTATCATAGAATATTGTTCAGTGCATCTCACAGATGCGGAAAAGTTGGTTTTAATCATTAAAACCGTTTATTTTTGGCAAAGAAAACCGTGGAAATAACGTTTCACTCCGCAATCCTCAAAATAAATTGAATTGATTCTTCTCTCTTCAATATTTATTCACTAAACATTCATAGTATCTCTTTAAAACAAGAAATGGGCTCCACATATCAGCGACCTTGCATCTTGATAATTGTTTATTATACCTACGACCTATATTCCCCTTCTATCTGATGATACGAAGTGTTAATAACTATATGAGTCGTGATAATGATTATTAATAATCCCGTTGGCGATTGTCTGTTCTTGAGTATGAGAGGCTTTGTCATATCTCATAACAAAAATCTATAGGAGCAAAGTATTTTCTTATTTGAAGTATCTACCTTTCATATAACAACATCCTTAAGTAATTAAATCTGATAACACTAGGTCTTAGGGTACTGTATAAATGATTTAAATTCAAGTTCCGAAGATTTCCCATACTTTTTACAAGAGAGAGTTTAAGCTCTTTATCTATCGTTATTTATAGTCGGTGATATCCGATTTCTTCTTCTGTACAGTGAATTTTAAACGTTCTGAGAATCCTTCAGGCACACCTTTTCCAAAGTATATGAGTTGGCATTAGCGGTTCTACGCACCCGTGATTCTTTTCAGTGGATTCTGAAAGCCGCCATTAGAAGGAATATATTATTTACATTGTGACGACACGCCTGGAGGATTTTATCTAAACTACTAACTCCAGGAACAAGCAGTTTCCAGCTACCCATTCTAGACAGAAAACTACTCCATTAATTTAATACACCTTAAGTATTTGACTTCCTTGATAGCAATCATATATGGAAGGTACCTGGTTAATACCTGATAGCTGAATAATAACACCTTATATGGAAACAAAATTTACCATATGCCAGTTATTTGATTTCATGTATCAATAAGTTTTTCTGAATTACCTATTTCATATTCTTTGCATTGGACATCCTCAAGCTCAATGAGACCATAGGAATGCGGTAAAATACAGTATTCAATGGACACAGTAATTGATTGTTGAGCACATGTTTTTCACCAAGATTTCCACCTGGACAATTTTCAAATACAACTTCCATTTAATGAATTGTTTCAGTTCGGTCCTGGACGAAGAGTTTATTTAGAAGTTGAAGGAAAGGATTTTGATGCTCCAGCAATCGTGGTTGTTTGTAATTTTTCAATAACAGCCGGCGCCTGTTATAAGACTCCCCACAAGAAATGAGGCTTTCAATCCTCGTATATCTCATTGATATTACCAGACACGACGGAAATAGGCACTAAAGAAAAGGATAAGATGACACAACGGGCCAGAGGCGTAGAAAAAGAGAAAATTTATTATATTATAGAAATTTACGAGAGACGTAAACTTGATAAAAATGAACAAGCTAAAAAATTTCAACATGCCGGAAAATGGAGATAAAAATAGCGCATATACATGAGTCATCAATAATAAGAAGAATCAAGAAAGTTCGCGGGTTATTACAAAACTAGTGACGGATAGATTTGTATACACGTCTTTATATAATTTGTCCAGCTTCCTGGTAATCCAATTTTTTGGGAGGAAATTTCTTAGGGTAAGATTCACTTCGTATCATATATTATTGTGGGCTTTTTGGAGAATATCTCTAACATATGATCTGGCATATGGATTCAAAATATGTTAGTGGGCTTCTTCACTCCAAAAGTCATGGAAGGATGGTGTTGCTTACATGGAAATGTTTGGTAGGAAACAATGTTAAAGGAGAAAATAAATACCTGGTATATTGGAAGGTTTTATCACTCTGCAAAAAGTGATGAGATTATAGTCCCTGAAACTTTGCAATGACCGACGGTAGTTCATGAAATTTCGTTCTTGAAACGACTTTTTAACGTAAGGGATAACGTTTTTCTTCTGAGTTTGATTAGTTTGGTCCCATGAGGCTATCTTAAGCTTTCAGTCTCAATTTGTTATAGGTTCATGGCCTTTTAAAGAAAGCATGGAGGAGGAATGGAATTGTCATACAATAAATGGTTGGATCGTTTTCTTTGGAATGGAACGTAACGCCTCTGCATCCGTTAAAGTGTGTCGCCCTTTGTTCCTTACTTCACATTAAAATTATGACTAGTCGATAAAGTTTCTAGAAGAACTTGGAGAATATTTAAGGATATTTCAAACTTTTCACTTAGTTCTATTATTCAAATTTAGGGATATTAGTAACATATTTTCGAAGAATATTTCAGCTTGGTTCGTTGTTTGGGATGTTTTGATTACACTCAACTGTTCAAACATTTAATATCGTTTTTCCTATCATCTAATGATTTATCAAAAAACATACGATCTGCCAAATTATTCATTTAACGTTTGAAATAGGATATAGGACCACTTTAAAATTATTTGAAAAGCCGGCAAAGTGATTAGAATTGATGATTAGACTCCAGATCCCGATTGAAGCACTATATAACGTGTATAATTAAAATTCAAAACATCCAGGATCCTACTGAAACCCATTAAAAAATTTATTGGGAATGAAGGTAGCTGTTTTGTCAACACCGATAAAGACTCCTGGTACTAAATAACAGCGCCACCTGTTCAATAAACAATGTTTATTTTACAGATTGAATCCCCCTTTAAAAAATACCTGCGCCGCTTATGGCTGCACCCGCATATGTTAGGTATTTTGAGTGTTGCTTTGAGAGGATATTAAACTCCCTCAACCTTGAGTTACATACAGAATTTCAAAAAGATAAGAATGTCTGGTACTTATCATTAGTCGATAGGGAACGAAAAGCAATTTTTTTCTTCCCTTGCCTTCCCGCTTGTCTAAAGACGGCAGTAGAGCGAGAACCTCGTGAGACGAAGTACCGTTAACTTCTCTGTATAATTTTGAGGACTAGGTGTTCGATTTCACCTTTCCTCCAACAACGATTGATAATTTCAAGTTATTCCGATATTCTTTTAGTAAGCATCGGGTCACTACTTATAATACGGTTCTCTATACACAGTTCAATATCATTTTAAATAAAGTTAACGGTTTTTAATTAACCTAACAAAGTGTCATTGAATAAATATAGTTTTGTATTAAGTAATGTGAAATATTACTTCCTGTTAATAGTTATTATTAGTGTTAAGTTTTCACACGAGTTTCATTTGGAGAAGGAGAACCAACTTTCACAATTATGTGGATATTGGTTAATAATTATTAATCAATACCGTACATAAATTGTGGCGCATTAAAAGATTTGTTTAAAGGTCTTAGTTGCTGTTGTCTTTGATTAGACACAAAATTCACTTATGAGATTTTTGTTGGATTGAAATTATTTTTATATTTATGAGGTTCACTGACGTTTTTACTTTTAACCGTGCTTTCGTCAGTTGAAAAGGTGCTTTCGAATACAATACATTTATTCTCCACTAATTTAAACAAATCATTCAGGTATTCCCCATAGGTTTTTTTAGTAAAATGATCTAGTTTTTCTTCTACAACATACACTACTAGTGAATTATACAATTTTTCAAAAGATTCCTCAGTTTTTTCTAAGGTTTCAATTATGGCGGTAGAATCAGTTAGAAATTTCCTTAGATTATGAGAGTTACTTTTGGTAATCACATCTAAATTTAAAAACTTTTTTAATAAACCGTTTGTAACAATTTTTTTATTAGAATACCCATTTTTCAAGATTTCTAAAGCTACTACAAAATTATCATTATTGACTTGTAGATGGTCTATGAGTTTTAGGGCATCATCTCTTAGATAAGATTTTAAATAAAAGAATTTCTCAACATTTTTGTTTTTGTTTTGGATTATCAATAACTAGAGCCAAAAGAAGATCATAAAAAGTTTTTAACTCTGAAGGTTTACCTGTACAAGGTGTGATATTTATAAATGGTAGCTTCACTCCTCCACTTAATGCAACGACCACCTCGTCGGAGAGCTACTCAGTCGTGGGTTATATACTAGTAGAGACCCAAGGAGTATGTCTTACCGGTTCTCGGGTAATCCTACTTATTTTTACGTAACGAGACGGAAAGATAAGTGGGCGCCACCCTGAGTCCTACTAGTCTATAAGTTACCTAACATCAACTAATCTCAGTCAGCAACGCAAGAAGTTGGAAGGTTATATAAAAAATATGAACAAGTAGTTTTATTGAATAACAGCTGAAAATTGAAAATTCATTTACAAGTGGTTTTATTGATAAAAAATTATAATTTGACTGAAAAATTTAGAAAAAAATGTTATCAAATTAGACAATTTAATTTATGAGTTCTGAAAAACAAACTAGAACTGGAAGTAAATTAAAATACAAATAAAAAAAATTAGATTCTGAAGGAAACTAAAGTTTAGCCAAGAATTAAATAATTACATTAGTACAAACTATTAAGTTGATATTATATGAAAATTCGTTGGAAATAATCTATAGTTGTCAAAGATTATGGACGTTAGTACTTTTCTTGGTTTTTCTTTCCAATGATGATCTGGATAACTTGAAAAATAGATCTGGAACCAATCATCTGGCTGTGCTGCGTTCAATCCCTTCGGTTCTGCATAGAGCTGTGGTCCCAGCAGGTTGAATTCATCCACAAGTAAAATGTTTCTGTCGCTACGAGGCTTAGTCTAGTCAGATGACTTTAGGCCAGTACGGAAAGTTTAGGCCGGTGAGGCAAAGTTTATACCGGTAAGGAAAAGTGCTAGAAAATACACTTGAATCAGATATAGTTCTTGAATTCAGTAAAATGCAGGATATCTGAAGATTGAAATTGCCGTAGGTACAAGTAACATGTGTACAAAAATTATGAAATAATATCAAACAACGTGGTTCATATATCCTGTATTTTACAATATTTTTAAAAAATTCATTCATTTCATAAATGAAAAGCACAATAAGAATCATAAGAAAAAATACTAATTTATTTAACTTTATTTCAATGGTTTTCAACGTAGAATTCCATTGGTACAAAAAAATGTATGAAGAACCAGAACAAAATATTTATAACAAAAACGAAATCGACATAATATCTCTAGTACTGAATGTTTTAAAGAAAAATTATTTTGAAACTAATAAGTACCACGTGATAAAGAATTAGCGGAGAAACATTATACATTTTAAGCGAAAACTTACGATTTCATATGATATGCACTTCGATACGATAAAATGTTGAACTCGATAATAAGTAATTGAACAAGGACCGAACCTCAGTGTGCATTGGCTTATATATCCAAATGAGACGAACTCTTCCGGAAACTTAAAGCTCGACAACCATCGACCAGAAATATTATTCGATGTTACGAGGGGTAAACGAAATTCACGTTACTCTTTCATCGACGGGAAATATTATGAGTGGTGAACGAAATTCACGTTACATTAAGTCATTATTATTCTCTAATAAAACCGTCTCTGTTACCTGTGTAATAGGTGTTTGAAAGTTTTCTATTAAACTATCAATATCTGCGATTGAGTCAAAATATTTACATTTTAATAAATCTCTATCTTAATCTACAAAATCTATACTCTCTGATAAGCCGAATATTTTATCCTGACAATTGGAATATTCCTCATATGCATTAGGTAATATTTCCAATCTAGTTTATAATTGACCCTTTGTTAGGTCCTCTTTCTATTAATACTATTAAACCAGTCTAAAATACTATCTAACCTATTTCTAACTGCCCTAGAGCTCAAAATAAGTTTATCCACTTTAATTTGATGTTTCATTTGGTTGAAATTCTTCTATCTACTTTACCATATAAGAGTTTATGAATATGTGAAAATATGATGAAATATATCTATTTAACCTGTAAATTATTTGAAATGTTTACTTGCTCACAGTACTTGAATTTCCTCCCTGATGGCACTATTCACTTTGTAGTTTGCACTTGTTGCTGGATTTGAAATTCGTTCTTTTCGTAGTGACAAAATAGTCCCTCCATTGTTGGAAATATTACTAACTAATTCTTGAAACAAAGAATTTTTGTCAGATATATTTCTTAGACATAACATGGATAACAATCTTTTCAGCGACATACCTGTCGAAAAATCTAAGGCGTCATATTTATATATAGGAGACAGAGTTATATAAACCAAACATAACAAATGGGTGATGCGTGAAGCAGGAACCTCTCCAGATTAGCTCCAGGGTAGTGGAATCTGTCTGAACATCGGCTACATACACTTTTCTTACTACTCTTCTAAATTAACACGTATACATTATTGTAAATAAAGACATTTTTATTCGTAATAAAATGAATAAAAATGGTCAGTCACCATTTAGTTGAAGACGGTGATGATCGTTGAGTCAACGAAAGTCGTACGACAAAATTAAATTTGCAATGCGAAATGTGAAACAGTTTTTTGATCAAATATTTCCATCTATTGTAAATACCACATGCAATTTCGGAAGAGTGTATAGAACAGTAGTGCGAACTAAAGGGCAAGAATAGTGCGAACTGTAATAAGCACAAAAATGGCAAGGGAATTGAGGGCCACCCTATATATGTAAAAAAAATTCAAATTAAATATAGTTTGAATCAAATATAAAAAGTCTAAATGGAAAACGACCTAGCTTCGGTTATCAGAGGCAGTGAAACTTAATTAAACAACTATGAAAAATCAACAAATTAACCCAAGGTTGCCACGCATAAATGTCGAACACCAAAACACCGTTGTTTTGAATATCATGAAAATACAGACGAATTATGCAATTAGCATAGAGAAATTTAGAACAGCAATTAAAGTTAACCTAACAAAATCACACATAGGAGGCAAGGACGAGTAAGTGACGCATCGAAAAACAGCAACACTTGCTGTTTTGGTGGAACCAACTCGTCCTAAAAAACTAGAAATAAATAGAGGAAAAGAGGACGACGAGGGTAGTCGGACAGCGACAGTGCAGTCCGGTACTTCTGGCGTTTGTCGACCTACGACAGCCCGCGTTTTGACAGTTAGTTTTAGTGATTGTCGCGAAGTGCTGGATTCAGAGATAGCCGATCAGAGCTCATCTCCCGTCGACCGATCGAGAATATAATCCAGACGCCGTTTTTTTTGTGACGTTCGACCAAGATTTTCCAAACTGTAAGTTTCTGAATCTGAGAACCTTTTTTCATTTTTTTTGGGAAAATCATATTGGTATTGTTCTTTTGTTTTCTATGTCTGACTATCCATCCTGCTATATAAGTGTTATACTGAAGCTTGAGCCTTATATCACCTTAATTAGAGAGTATCATAATTCGCAAATTTTTTTCTTATTATCATATAATTTTATTCAGGGAGGGGTACACCCTCCTAAACCTAAGCCATACAGATTACTCAAATCATACGCTGAAAAAGTTTCGTATCAGTTATTATAAAGTTTTATTCCTGAGATATTTATGTTAATCGAGTGTTTACACTGTAATTAGGGAGAATATTTTCAATACCAGTTTCTACCCCTAGTATATGAAAGACGCCAATGGCCATATGATATTTATAGCATAAATTCTATTCGTTCCGAATATTAAGATTTCATTATTCGGTTAAAATTTTATCGGGCGCCGAAGGTCACCCTGGTCAGCAGAAAAGTTCAGTAAGTAATTTCCATGTTATGAAAGTCACTGAAGTAACCATTAGCTAGGTCAGGGTTTTATATTTTAGTAAGGAGACGCTAGATATTTTTTTTATTAAGAAAACCCCGGCCACTTTTCACTGACGAAATGATCTTCGTTGTCCTTACCTGACGCTAACTGAAAGAGAGGATGAATATGTTTAGATACCCTAGCTATTTTTCCACGCGCCGGACACATAACATTACTATTGTATTATGCTTTCATGTCATACCGTAGGCATCGAAAGTGTACCCTAGAGTTAATTCATTGTTTTGTTGGTAACTTCATTTTTATTTTGTCCGTAATATATGCGTATTTATACGTTATCTACCTAGTCTGTTTCCTATACCCCCAACAAATCCCTCCCCAGACACAGGTGGACTGGACCCCGGGGACGTACAGGCAGTTGGACGATACGACGAACCTTAGAGCTCAGGCTTGCCACATCGTTTAAGCCCAAGGAGGCCCAATGAAACAATATAATGTTGGAAGCCTTTTCGAGAGGATTGCTTTAGACATCGCTGGACCATTTCCGACGAGAGAATATGGTGGTAAATACATCCTGGTTATAATGGATTATTTCACAAAGTGGGTGGACATCTACGCGATCCCGAATGTAGAAACCACAACTGTCCCGGATGTATTGGTGAAAGAATTTATCAGCCGATATGGAGTGGAGTGCCCTTGGAAGTCCACAGTGACCAGGGAAGAAATTTAGAAAGCCATCTATTCCAGGAGATTTGCGACCAGCTGGGAATGAAAAAGACTAGGACAGCTGCATTACATCCACAGTCAGATGAATTGGTCGGGAGAATGAACATGACTGTTGGAAAATACCTGGCCAAAGTAGTTTCCAGCTATCAGAGAGATTGGAACCAGTATATTTCCCTATTCGCATTGGCTTATCGATCTGCGGTCAATGAGTCCACGGGTGAAACACCTGCGAAAATCCTGTTTGGACGTGAAATGAGGCTTCCTTGTAACCAGGAATTTGG
The DNA here is from genome assembly GCA_963921935.1 of Galeruca laticollis. Lineage (NCBI taxonomy): Eukaryota > Metazoa > Arthropoda > Insecta > Coleoptera > Chrysomelidae > Galeruca > Galeruca laticollis. The sequence continues at coordinate 153,815,785 of OY998177.1, forward strand.
CTGTCGGCCTGGAGAAGATCTCGCAGGAGAAGACTACGTGATCCAATTGAGAAGAAGGCTGGACAATATTCATGAGTTAGTTCTAACAAACATTGTTGCCAGCGACAGAATGAAAAGTCGGTACGACACGCAGGCCAGAGTTGGCGGTTCTAAAAAGGGGGCAAAGTATGGTCAAACAACCCGACGAGGAGAAAAGGGTTTCCTCCAAAATCACAAAAATCTTGGGAAGGTCCATACTTAATCAAGAAAAGGATCAATGATGTTATATACCGCATAAGCAAGATCCCTAACGGAAAACCCAAAGTAGTTCACCAAAACCGACTAGCACCATTCGAAGGATACCGTGACCTAAAGAAAGGAGTAAACTTGAGATATGTCTGACTCTACCTTCGATGAATTTATGGGTGAATATGGAGGTACCGGGAAAAGTAAATATGGAGTCACTTCAGAACAACGATAAGATTTGTTCACTCTCCCGGAAGATTATTCACTAGCATACAACATCCCCGTCCGTATAAATAACACACGAGGGCTGGCATCCATCTTTCGAAAGAAGTTCGGGTAATTAGAAAAACTTTAAGACCAGATTCCAGCCCCTGGCAAAACACTGAGACTGAGACTGAAACACAATTCGCGGTACGTCTTCTACATGGTAACAAAAAATGAATTTCGGAATCGATTTACCTACCGCGTTGTGTGGGAAGCACTTCGAAACCTCCGAGACCATGTGTTGGCATCCAGGGTGAAGAAACTGGCTATGCCTAAGATAGCGAGTAACCAGTTGGATTGGCGAGTCATCAGGAACATGGTAGAGGTGATCTTCCAAGATACCGGTGTCGAGATAATAATTTGCAGCTGCAACCCCCGTTATCAGTATCCAATGAAGACGGTTCCCTGTTATTTCCATATGATCGGAAAGTGTAGAAATGGGGCCAGTTGCTGGTTCACACATCCAGTCTCGGCTACACAAAAGTTCCAGGAGGAACTTCCATTCAAGGAGGGAGTAATGCTGCGAACTCGCACACCGAAGTAGATACTAAGTATGTTCCTGTAACCTTATGTTAACGGAGTTAAAAAATGGGGAGCGCGCCGAATTTTGAGAAAATCTATTGGGATTTTTTGTGACCGTTTTTATAGACATGTTCTCCGAAGATCTTTTAAGGATTGAACCAGCATTTGAGAAATATCCCGGAAAGGAAAGAATATATCAGAGAGCCAATTGTTTTTGTGTAAGCCGCAATCTAGAATTATCTAGTAAAAAAGGCACTAACATATAAAGGTGTGACTAGCGGGAGAAGTCAGCATATAAAGTGATCTCGTGATATAAACAGCGAACAAGTAAATAGTCTATGTAGTGAAGTGTTTGTGTTAATTTAATTTGAGTGCATATACTGTGTATATTATATAAATTAGTGAATAGTCTAGGGAATAAACTAATCAAGTAAGTGAACCTGTGCGAATTAATTTATCCCTACAGATGAACTGTTTCAAATAAATAAGAAAAACATTACAATATCAAATTTAATTTTATTCTAGGTAGCTTCGCTCACCGTATGCGCTAATTCAATACCTAACAATGCAGCGCAAAGCTCAATTGAAGAATAGTTATTAGCTTCAAAGGAGCAAGTCGAGATTTGGAACATACAAGATTCGTCATTACTATGCAAAATGAATTTATAGACTTGAAATAGGTTGCAGTGCCATAAGCGTCTTGAGAAGCGTCAGTAAAAATGTGGATTTCTATAGATATAAAATCTTCTATTAATGTATGTCGTGGGATTTTTGATTTTTCAACTAATTCCGAATTATCAAAAAACTATTGCCATGAAATTAAGAAATTGTTGCGTACTGGATCATTCCAACGTATTTTTAAGGCCCACAGCTTCTGTATAAATAATTTCGCGCTTGTAATAAATGGACCTATAAGGCCTAGATTATCAAATATTTAATTGATATCGGATAAAATTCGTCTTTTTGTAACGACTTATCCATATTATATGCCAGTAACATATTTTAAAATATCCTATGAGGAGCCCCAGACAGTACCCAAAGTTTCACTACAACTCCTTTCATGTTTGATGGCATAATCTGTTTTAGTAGAGGGATCTAATTGTGAGGCAAAATTTAAAACTAGATCATTTCGCATTGCGAATTCTATTTTGAAAAATATTAAATTTTAACTCTCCCTGCTCTATTCATTTTTGAATGCGTGTGTTTGGCTCGCAAACAATTTCACAATTCAACTGAGAGACCATTTCATAGTTACCCTACTAGAAGAAAGAAATTCGATATCCACTTAACAATACCCAATTATGATCTGGTAAAAAATTCCATCACCTTCAATGCCAAAAACTATTTAGAATTAAAAGTGGAAAATACATTTAATGGGTTCTGGAGATTGACAACGGCGTTTTGGCTTGAGAGACCTTATTATTTAGTGGCATAATTCTGCAATCTACCCTAGACTTTTGAGTTACATTGGCGTAGTTTAATATTTTGTATGACGTACGATACTAATATTGTGTTACAATTATTAATTTAAAATTTTATTTTATATTTTAGGTTTTGTATTGTTAGTATAGTCAGTTTTTTCATATTTTTCATGTTTTTATCTATTTTTAAATTATATTGCTTTGTCCATAAAATTCTTAACATTTTTCATGACAATAGAGCTCTCTCTCTCTCCCTCTCTCTCTCTTTCTCTCTCATTATTTGAAGGCCATTGGCGTAAATGGAATCCGCCAGACACTAAAATGTCGTTTACATCTTACATTGAGAGAGATTAACACAGGCAGATTGAATATCCTTTACGGAAATTAAGTAGTTGTCCGTGTAAAAATCTTTTAAAATAGATTAAGTAGCTCCAGAGTAACTAATTTAATTTTCAATGGCTGTTTTAGGCAACGAATAGCGAAAGAACAAGCCGGACATATCCCGTATGTTACTGTGAGTAACTTATGAAATTTTAAGGAATCTGTAGGAATATTGCGCCAGAGTATTATTTGAAACTAAGTATCATCTCCATGTACCTTAACACATTGATATATCGTCGCGATGTCAGCAGAAATGACAATTCGAAACAATCTAAAACATGATAAGATGAAGAACAATGTATTCTGGATGCAAGGTCCTGTTCACACTTAAACCCGAGGTGGATTCATTAGACGTGTCGAAAACAACACGAAGACACGTAATAATTGAGGATTCTTTTATCACCGTATGGTGCGGTAGGAAAAAGTTCGGCTGTAAACTAAAATTATTAAATTCAGACATGTGTCCCAAATTGATGTATTCGTTCATGACGCTACTAAAATTTTCCTCCAATGTAAGATTTTTAATGAGTTTCCTTTCTAAGGACTAATATTCATTCACAGCAATATCATATGATCCGCCTAATTTGTCGACAATAAAGTTGCCATGATTATCGCGACTATAAGTCTTTGAAAATGGTTTTCTTCTTCCTCTCTTTCCGCAGTATAATTGTTTCTTGAAGAGGGAAATTCTGCAATTAACCAGAATTTTCATATTTCATTTTCAATATTATTCATTGATTTTGACAGGTTGCTCATAGAAGCGTTTCAATTATTAATATTCGGAGAGCTGGTCGTACCTGCGACGACCCAGCCAAGTTAGGTATTTTGTCAAATAGGTCGACATTTTTCCAAGGAAATTTGACCAGGCAACAATAAATGATAAAAGATACCAGCGCATAAAAGTAAATCAACTTCACCAGATTGATCATACTGCGGCACTGAGAATTTAATATTATCTGGAAAATTTGAATGAGATATATCAAAATCCTCTTGAGGCGTATCAGAAGCTATTTAATCGGACACTAAAAATGGTAAATTCACATTATAATTAGCCCACTATACAATAAACATAACAAGTCTTTTTTGTGATGTTATTTGTAAAGCCTTCTCGTGATGTTTATTTGAAACGTTATCAAGATATCTCTTAGATATTTAAATTTTATAACCAACTTTAATAACATCCATGCGATGTATTAAAATATATTTTTGATGTACACAATAATACGTGAATTCGCAGTTACATACATAGACAACTTCTTTTCAGCAAGTTCCTATAGGAAACAATCGTACTACATTGATTTGAATACTTCTCACTTATGTCAAATACAGAACATTACTGTAATATTAAAAATTAACATGTTTCTATGATGATCACATTTTGCCGTTACTTTCACATCTTTCGAATTAATTTTGGATAACTTCCTGCGACTACGTTTATACGATGTTAGTTAATAAAAAACTCAGTAATGCATCTCATACATCACAGTAACATAATTGACTGAGCTGTTTGATTGATGTATTCATAAAAGTAAAAAAAAAGAATACATCAGGAGACGAACGAAACAAATGACAAGCATGACATGGCGCATCATGGCGTATCATGGCGCATCATGGCGTGGTTTCAGTTTCGCCGTTTTATTTTATTTGCAGGGAGCACATTTTTTACAAGAAGTTCTGAAATAAAGTCGTCTTCGTTTTCGTTAGTTCCTACTTAGCTACAGTTCCTATAATTAGTAATTGTTCTTGTTATAATGGGAGAACAACAGTTGTTATCGGTAAGTACCTATTCCAAAATCACAATTATTAAAACTTAATACTCATTCAATACTTTAGTCAGCAATTGTACATTAAAATTTCCGGTGGCGGGATTGTACTCTAAAATTATATAATACAGTTTATAAAATAAGGGTTTTTTTCAACTTTTAAAATATTTTAGTTAGTAGGCATATTTTGAAAACGATCCAGAGTTTTTCAAATCCTAGATATACATCATACCTACAAAAAGACTTAATATTGCAATAGGGTAGATATTATTCATAATAATAAAAAATGTTCTAATGCTTGCAAAGATTTGGATCTAGGAGGAAATCTATTCTATATTCATCATATTCCAGAAGCTACTTACATATATAAAATAAAATAACAAATAGTTGGTAATTATGTAGAAAAAGGAGAGTAACTATTTTAGCTGATACAGTCAATCATTAAATAGTTTGACAAATATAGTTTTGCATGTTCAGAAAATTTTAACATTGTTTATAAGCTGTCCGAGCTAACAAAGAAATATCGGAACGACTGCCCAAAAGAAAAACTTGCAGATATTGCCCATATGAAAAAAGAAGGCAAACGGCATACAAATGCATTAAATGTGAAGGGTCATAGGGTTAAATAACGCGCAAAATTTATTGACCAATCAGTAGGGTGCTGTGCATATACTATGCTGAATTCAGTAGTATGGCGAATATACCTTAAGATGACAGGTGCAACTCCTAAATATTCAAATGGAGATAGTAGGGTCTTGTGATACTTCATTTGAATTGACTTTTTATACTCTTTTCAAAACTATTGAATTTGTTACATTAAAATTAAACTTTGATAACTAATACTATTTGTCAATTTGCTACAATAAGATAAAAACTTACTTATAAATACGTAGGATTATTTGCTCGACAATGAACGTCAAAAACGAACAAGCAACTGAACTAATCTGAAATTTAAGAAGTTGGCCATTATCAGCTTTAGTGAAATTATCTATCGACAGTATGTAATATGTTCCCAGAAGGATGGTGCACTAGCACATTACGAGATTATTGACCACAATACTTCTGCTTGAGTTGCTATTTGAATGAAAAATCGTAGAAGAATATAAAAAACTTCATCAACGTATCCTGTATATTAAGGACAGCTTCATTTAATGACTCTTAAAAAATAATTCAATAAAACCAATCATATAATGCATACTCTTGTGATTTGTGGAGCACTTAGATGTTCAAAAGAATTTAAATCAAGTAGAGAAACCCATATTTCGTAGTAAGTGTCTAAAATTTGGAAGTCATCCAAGGTCAGTACTTTTAGGAAAACTCGATGAGATTCTCCATAACGAAATATTGAGCAATAAATTTTTCGATGATTCAGATTTATTGGAAACATATTCGCTAGTTTTTCATCAATTCACTTACAAGAAAATAGCTGGATGAAGCTCATATTGGAAATACAAATACATACAAAATAATCCTTTCCATTTCAGATTATAAGTCAAAGAAGTGTATTTCTTTAAAGTAAAACGAGTGTATGGTGGTAGTCGTTTCATCTTTATTTATCAGTGTCTCTTTTTCTTAGACTCCTCTACTAACTTGATGGATCGGTATGAGTTAGGAAAATTCTGTGGGCACATATGTTTTATCGTCAATGTGTTAGAAAGAGACAAAATACATATAAATTCAGTGTCTCATTCTTTTCGCTAACAGGATATCATAAAGTGGAAAACGTGCAATAACTATATGTGTTAGGTACCTATGTCTGGTAGATACCGCCTTCGAGAGGCGTACAAATACAGATATATAATGTGGACAGTTTAGTTTATTAATTGAGAAATAATAAGATTGTACTAAACTGGTAGCTTAATGCAATGAACAATAAAAAAAATCAACATTACTTTTGTTTATCCCTTCATGATTAATTTTCAAAGAAATAATTCAGTAGTGATACTCTAATTCACTATATTAGTTCGGTTAGTATTGGAATAATAACATAACATGCGAACTAAGTCGTATTGTAATTTGTATTAACAATAATATGTGCTTTCAAATATCTCAATTCTTATTTTTCCCTAACAGGATCTCATTAAGTGGAAAATACATGCCCAGACCGCCAGCGTTTGATATTTGTAGCTACTAACAGTATTGCCAATTTTCATTGTATATATATATATATATATATATATATATATATATATGAGAACAAGAAGAAGACTTTAATTATGTTTATTTATTTATTTATTTACGGGCAAGCCCATTTTAGGTATAAATTACAATTTTAAAATTATAATTAAAATAAAATGAAAAGATATGGAATATTTACATGTCATACAATAAAGAATAAGTAAAAAGAGGTTAAAAATTTAAAAAGACCAAAGACAACAAACAATAAACTTCAATAAAGCATTAACATCAGAACATCAAAGCTCGGCACTCAGTAACTGAGTTTTAAAGTGATGAAAGGGGGTGCTAAACATCTCAAGATCATTATGAGTATTGGCTAATCTTAACATTCTTGGAATACAGCTATTGAAAGTATTGTTTAAACGATAAAAAGGTACATAAAATGTTTGTTGCTGTCGGGTTGATCGGGTTTGAACATGAAGATTAATTTTTGCTAGAAGTTCAGCACAACTGCATCTGCCATTGATAATGTTGAAAAGTAATGTCAGGTCTCTCTGTTTCCTCCTAGTTTCCATAGAGGGGATGTTCAGAAAATGCTCTAACAATTCATAATCGCAGAAGATACCCAATTTATAGGCCATGTATCTAAGAAAATTGTGTTGGACCTTTTCAATGTTCCTGCTGAGTGTTATGTAATGAGGAGACTCCAAGACATGACCATTTAAGGTATAATCGAAAGTAGTAGAAGGTACATGAGATCGATAAAAGCGCATGACATGGCACTTAATAGCATTCAAGTCCATGCCATTTAAGGAGCACCAGTTTGATAGATTATCAAGATCAGACTGAAGCCTGAGAGCATAAAAATATGTTTGAATAGTTAGGAAAAGTTTTAAATCATCTGCAAATAGTAGTGCTTTGCCATACCTAAAACAATGAATAATGTCATTGATAGATAAGTTGAATAATAAGGGACCAAGGTGTGACCCCTGAGGAACACCTGAGGTTACTTGAAATAAGTTAGAATAGTGGTGGTTTACTCTAACCATTTGAGTTCTGTTCGTAAGATAGCTACTAATCCATTGTAGTTACACCCCACCTACACCATATTTATCAAGCTTTTGAAGTAAGAGAGTATGGTTGACCCTGTCAAAAGACTTAGAGAGGTCAGTGTACACAGAATCAATCTGGCAACCCCTCTCCAAAGCTTCCGACAGGAAATCGACATAGGTAACTAGATTTAATTCAGTCGATTTCCCAGCACAAAAGCCATATTGTTGTTCAGTTATGATGCCAGAGCAGTCATATGTAAGGTAGTCTGTTATAATGTTCTCAAACACCTTAGGTATAGTACTGAGAATAGATATGGGTCGGTAATTTTTGATGTCAGTCTTGCTTCCCGATTTGTATATTGGGGTAACAAAAGTTAGTTTCCAGTAATCAGGAAACTCACCTGTCTCCAAAGATTTATTGAAAATATAGAAGAGAGGGCGAGACAAAACGAAGATGTAAGTTCTAAGTAGGATTGGAGGAATAATGTCAGGACCAGGACCTTTCTTTGTGTCAAGGTTTGATAATTTCTCATAAATGGTCGAAATTGGAATGTGGTAAGAGGAGACGTTAAGTTTCGGTTCAATTTCAATATCATTTAAATTAAGATTCAGATTTTGAGTAGTGTAAACTGATGAAAAATGCTTGGCAAACAGATTTGAAACTTCATTACCACAAGAAGCAAAAGAGTTGTCAAGGTTCATATTATCAGGTATGCAGTTATTTGATCTTTTAGTACGTACAAAATTCCAAAAAGTTTTAACATTACTTTTAACGGAGGTTTCAACAGAATGTATGTAATTTAAATAGCATTCTCTAGATATTATATTACATTGTTCTCTTAACTGACTGAATATTTCATAATTTTGGGGAGTTCTGTTTTGTTTATAAATCCCATGTGCAACCTTTTTATCATTGACCAGGCTTTTGAGTTGAAAGGGATACCAATGTGGGAATCTGTCAATAACAAATCTCTTCAAGGGAACATATAACTCAATTACCGAGTACAAAGCGTCATAAAAAGTAAAAATCATATCTGAAAGTTCCTTCCCCTGAAGAAGCCCATCGCAGTCCATAGCTTCCAAACATTGGCGTATAGCTTCAAAATTGGCGCGTCGAAAATCATAATAAAAATCTTCAACAGGAGTCGCACTTGAGTTCGACTTATATTGTATTGAAGTTTCAAGAGGAGGATGATGAACATCAGGTGGGATCAAAATGTCTGCGGCTGTCAACACTTTAAGTTCAACTGGGGCAAAACAAGGTCAAGGATGACTCCCCTTAGGTTGAGCACTTTGTTGGACTGGAACAGATTGTAAAACGCGCAAATATTCGAAACTATTTCGAAAGCACCTTCATCATATGCTGACAAGCTAGGTTGTGCTGAAGCTGAAGAGCAGAAATCTTCAATATCCCATGTAGCTGTAGGTAGATTATGATCGCCAAATATGTAGAATTGTATGTCTGGATGTTGCTCATTTAATATTAAAAGTTGATCATAGTGAAGTTGGTATAGATTAGGGTGAGATTTAGGGGGAAGATATATCGCTCCTAAAATATGTTTGCAATTTTTGTGGTCCAAGTGAACAAAAAGTTGCTCAATTAACGGGTTGTAATTGATAGTACTAGAGGAGATTGTTTTCTTAACAGCTATCAAAACACCTCCACCTCTGCTAAAGATGCTGGACTGGGGTGTTCGATCCTGTCTGTAAATGTTGTAACCGCTTAGACCAAGTTCAGCATCATTGATATCAGCTGTGAGCCAAGTTTCAACAAGAATAATTACATCGTAAGAGCAATTTGTAACATTTAGACATAGTTGAGTTAGTTTTGTTCGAAGTCCTCTAACGTTCTGGTAATAGACAGATAGCTTGCCCGAATCTAGTTTTTTGTTATAATTACGGGAATATTGTTAACATATTTTATTGTTAAATTTTGCTCACCAGCTTGCTGACGTCTCGATAACTCGCTTTTGACAGTCTCCAGAGTTTTCCTCTGGTTGGGAGTTTGGTCCAGATGTATAAAGACCTTTTTCTCGCGGCTGATATTGTGTTTGTTTTTGATAACAGCGTGTACGTCTCGATTGGATTTCAGCACAACTTTAAGCGGTCTATGTCCATTTTTATTCTTCTTTCCAAAGCGGAAAACTTTAATATCATTATTGTCAGTGATACTGGCACCAGCAGCTTTTGTTACCAAAGTTTTAACTTGGTTAAGATCATCAGAGACATTGCTTGGTTCAGGCAGGTTGAAGATTAGCAGGTTGTTGGCTCTCTTTTGGCGTTCATGGAGTTCACTAATAATGTCTTCACTATTCATCGGGGTATCTTTCTTCATATCCTTGAGCTTCAAGACTTGATCTTTCAATGAATTTACTTCTGATCTAAGGTTATCAATTTGTCTCAATAGTTTGGGTACACTTTTAAAAGCCTGGCGACACTCCTCACAAAAATAAACCAGAGTCCTTTTTTGAATAACTACAGCACGCAGTTCGGATGCCCCCAGGCCAGTGCAACCCTCTGAGGGGTGCGTCAAGACATGGCAACTGTCACAAGCAATAAACTTGTCACCAAGAACATCACCGCAGGTTTCACATTTACTAGCTTAATCAGATTGATAAAATTTGTCTGTAAGCTACCAGACTATTAGTAAATAAATTAAAAGTCGATTGTTGTTATCAGGAACAGGTTTTTGTTGATAGTTTTTCTTATAGTGACTGGATCAATGAAGAGAATTGATTAATCAGTTGCATTAGTTACAAATGTTGTGGAATCGCAAATTTATAACAAATTTGAAGAAAAATTCCAGGATTTTCCACCAGTCAAAAAGCGACAATTTTAGACGTATTATAACCACTTTAAAACGTTAAAATTTGAGGAGCACTTTTTAGCACATTTAGCACATCTGTTTTATGATAATTGAAGAGGTTGTAACAGATCAAAATATAATTGATTCCATCTATTCGTTAAACATTTTATTGTAATGCTGGAAATTGTTCTAGTTTTCAGTTTGAAAGCGGTTAAAACCTTCAATTCTTTTCAGATTTGGCAACGTGAAATTGGTCTCGAAACATCTGCTGTGGTTCGAATGTGTTAGTGAAAAAAATTTCGTATCTTTATCGTTTGTATGCAAATGAGAACGAATTCTCTGTGTAAACACACACACAGTATAAATTAAAAAAAGGAAAATAAAAATAAAATCGAATGCTAATGAAAATGCCTACAATTATTAAATAGAAGTAATATTATGATAAGTATTAAATTAAAAAATAAAACTTCTTAATTCTTCAATGAGCTTAAATCAAATGTTCGAATAAACCCCCGTTTTAACCTAAGCAGTAACCGAGACGGTTATAAAATTCTTGACGAACACGTATGAGCATTTCAGGTGTTATTTGCATACACATTTGTAAAATTTGTTCCATCAGTTTATTCAGAGAAGTGGCTCTGGTTTCTTGTAATCCATAAATTCTCGATTTTACATATCTCCAGAAAAAGAAATCGTTGAGAGCCAGATCTGGAGATCTTGCAGGCCATCTTATGTTACCATTCGTTGAGATTATCCGATTAGGAAATTGTGTATTAAAAAAATGTATTGCTAGTCGTTAATTATGTGATGCACAACCGTCATGTTGGTACCAGATATCATTGAAGTTGACACCTAATTGTGTAAGGGCAGGAGTAATTTGATTTTCCAGCATGTCCAAATATTTTTGTTCGGTTAAATTGCCGTCAATAAAAAATGGTCCAATTAAATGTTCACCTAATATTCCAGCCTAAACATTTAACTTTTGGGGATATTGAGTTCTAGTATTGTAATATTTTTGTAGATTTGTCCTTTACCAATATCGAATAACGGATGAATTATGTGCACGGTATATGGGAAAAGTTGATTCATCTGTGCACAAAATATTTTTCGAAAAGTTTGCGTCCAATTGTATTCTTTCCATAACTATTTCACAAAATTCCATTTTACGAAATTGATCGTCTGGCAAAATTTCATTCCTCTCTTTCAGTTTAAAACTACGATAACCATTATTTTTAATACAGTCCTAATCGTTTTCGGATCAACATCAAAATCCTTTGCTAAATGAGTGGACGATTGTACAGGATTATTTTCCACATTGGCACAAATTAAAATATATATTTCTTCTTTTTGGTGTTTTCGTTGACGATTTTGTGTACGTGGTCCATGTTTAGTAGGATTGACACATCCCATGCTCTCCAAAATTTTTTATAACCGTTCTCATTTGTTTTTTGTTAATTGGTTTGGCATTTTCGAATGACACAATAAACAAATTTTCTGCTATTTCTCGATATGGATAACTCTGGTAGTACCATTTTACAATTTGCACTTTATGGTGTACTCGCATACTCATTTTAATAAGATTTGCAAAAGATCGTTACTTATTCGCAAACAAACGTTTAGTGAAGTACCCAGATTGTACAGTTAAACATCTTCGAGAGGCGCACGCGCGATTCGTATCCGTCTGGTATAATAATCTACGCCGGCTTTCAATTCTCTGTCTTATGATTGTCCTCTAACACACTGGTAACTCCATGTGACCATTTCAATTTCCAGTAGGCCGTGAGAGGTTATCGTGACGTGAACATTCAAATTTGAAAATTCTGTCAACTGTTACTCACGAATTCTGTCAACTGTTACATATATATGTGAAAGTTGCCAACATAAATAAAGAAACACAAAAATCTCTAATTACAATTTTATTTTTATCAAAAATATTTTTGCACGTTCATTATAAAAAATAGTATGTAAAACTCTTATCACAATGACTTTTTGTAGTAATCAGCGCTTCGCGGTTCGTTGCGGAAACTGCACCCGTTCTACAAAACGAGTCCTCGTGACACTTGTTATACAAATAACTATTTTGATTTTGAATTTTGAACAGTTTTGAATCTTCCAAAGCCTGAAGTTGTTTCACGAATAATTGATAGTAACATTGTAAAGTTAATTTATTACAAGTAGGAAATAGTTATTTGTAAAACAAGTGTCACAATGACTGACTATTATTAAAAATATTTGCTGTCTAGAAATGTGTTTTGTAGTTTTCTCCCACAATCAACACAATTTCTATTCTTTCATCACAATTTAGTAAATTTGCCATTTTGATTGTAATTTTATAAATGCAAACTCACAATGAAATTCAGTGGCAAATATTTCATGTCAATGCATTCTAGATTACATTCATTTATATCTAGACAGAATAATTTATATAGAATGATAGTAAATAATCAGAGAATCTGTATTTTCATGCTACGTAATTGCATATTTGAATATAACGTTAATTTCAAAATATATTTACTCCATAACATTTTTCTGTATTGTAAAAAATGAAGGTACTTTACTCCTGAGCAAAAATCAAATTTTTTGACAAACCTCATATACAGCTTGAAAAACTTGACATCTGATGGGTTGCATTAAGCTTTGGAGCATGCAGAACTTTTTATCAGGAATTACTTTTTTTCAATAAACCAATATTAAAGAAAAATTCCGTATAGTTCCAACTTAGGTAGACACACTGTATATATATATATATATATATATATACATATACGAGTATATGCATATATATGATTATATATATATATATATATATATATATATATATATATATATATATATAACAACAACAAAGATATTCATGGGTAATTCACGCAAAATGAAGGGCTACTGAAATAGAGTGGTAACCGTGGACATGCATGTTTCTGGCTCATTTTGCCTCATCAGCACGGCATAACCAAATAAGGATGTGAAATTTGGGAGCAAAGATGTTAATCGAAACATGGGAAAACACAAAATAACGGATTTCAGCAGGGAAACCAAACGATCATTTGTGTCTTCAATTGGAAGATCCCGAGTTTTCAGGACATCAACCAACATCGACACGGAGGCGCATATAGCCCCCCCGCCATGAACCTTCCGACCCATAGTAAATAACAAAGAAGATGTAGGAATATCGCGTGATATGTTAACCACAACAACAAAGATATTCATGGGTAATTCACGCAAAATGAAGGGCCACTGAAATAGAGTGGTAACCGTGGACATGCATGTTTCTGGCTCATTTTGCCTCATCAGCACGGCATAACCAAATAAGACACAAATGAGCGTTTGGTTTCCCTGCTGAAATCCGTTATTTTGTGTTTTCCCATGTTTCGATTAACATCTTTGCTCCCAAATTTCACATCCTTATTTGGTTATGCCGTGCTGATGAGGCAAAATGAGCCAGAAACATGCATGTCCACGGTTACCACTCTATTTCAATAGCCCTTCATTTTGCGTGAATTACCCATGAATATCTTTGTTGTTGTTGTTAACATATCACGCGATATTCCTACATCTTCTTTTTTTTATATATATATATATATATATATATATATATATACATATATCTGAAGTTTTTCTTGGTTTTAGGTCATTTTTCAAATTAAAAATATAAAAAGACGGTTTATGTTGTTGAGATTACCATCATATATTTACGTTTCGGCTTATTCAGCGTAATGATGATAATCTCAACAACATAAACCGTCTTTTTATATTTTTAATTTGAAAAATGACCTAAAACCAAGAAAAACTTCAGATATATGTAAATATACTAAAAAGGTCAAAGAAAGTATCCCACACATAAATATATATATATATATATATATATATATATATATTAGATTAGATCTGGGCTGTTCTCGCTACTACTACAGCTCGCCTTCCAGTTCCAAGTTTCTAATGAACTCTAGTTTTTGGGACGGGTTCAACGAGGTTAGGTCCTCACTCTTACAAGTTTCATGTCCAAAGTATTTCTTGCGTTGGCTTGCAATGGCGAGGCATTCCAGAACTAGGTGATTAGGAGTTTCATCCTCCTTCCCACAAAATCTAATATATATATAAATATATATATATATATATAATATATATATATATATATATATATATATATATATATATATATATATATATATATATATATATATATATATATATTGTTATATTTGTGTGTACAAGAGGAATTTTTAATATTATTGTATTACTATTTTGATTTAATAAATTTCAGTGTGGCTAGCTCATTAAAAGAAAAAGAAAAATTTTATGTATTTATTTATGCGGAGAGAATGAGATACTCTATCTACTTTTTGGGTTCCAGTTATTTTTACACTTTATCTCCAATATTTTATCTTTTATTCATTCAAACAATTTTTAATATTTTATTTATATTATTTGGTGCGCCTATGGTTAAAATTTCTCATTAGAATAGTCGATTCCAGATCTCACAGTAATAACAGATGTCAATTCGTATCCGTTGAAATGATATTTAAGAAAACAATGATTTTAATAATATTTAATATGAATTAGTTTGTATTGGTCAGAAAATATGTATTATAAATTTGAACGAAGAACCAAAGTGATGAAATGTCTTATGCTAATATAAAAGTTGAGAAGTCGAAATTTATAAACGTTAAATAGAAATGCGCAAGTACTAAATTGGAACAAAGAAACAAAGTGATGAATTATAAACGTTAAATAGAAATGCGTTAGTACTAATGTTTTTGTAATTACTTTTATGAGATCTGTTTTATATCTTTAACATGGATGTTGGTACCAACAAAGACAAAAAAAACTAACCTGGTCCTCACAACCCCACTATTACTCCTTCTTGAAGTGCTGTCTTTCAAAACCACACCATACAGAACTGCCGGGACTCCAATAATTGTTATTTTATATATTTTTATATGTAGCTTCTTTATAGTATTCCTTCTTATATATTATTATTTGCCGCTTCTACTGTTTATTCAGGACTCTTTTGTACAATTTTGATAGTTTTTTATCTAAAATTTCTTATCATTTCTTCAATGTGTCATACCTCCTCCATTTTCTTCATCAACAAAAACTCGCATTGTTTTTTGTTGCTATGTGTGCTGATTCTAATTCTTAAGTGTTAATTTTTTTTAAATTGTGTTTGTGTCCTTTTAAAATGTTCTTTCTACCAAATTATTATTTTTCTTTTACATAAACTATTCTCTATTCCTATTTTCTAATTCCTAAATAATAGCTTTATTCACTCAACAACAAAATTCATATATTTCCTGACACAATAAATATAAAGTTCTGTGATTTCTGCTTCTCTTTCGATTTGCTGCATTATTCATTTCCATAGACTTTTTTGACATCTATGTCACTGTGATATATAACCAAACAATTCTCTCCTATGTGACAGTTCCTAAACTTTTGACATTACATATTATAGAATTCTCAACTTAATGTCACATTAAAACACTAGTAAGGTCATCTTGTACATTTACCAAGTATTTGTATATTTCTCAGTACTTCACGTTGATAATCATTTTAAATAAAAATTGTTAAAAACTGAAAGCAAGTATTCTTTATAATTCTATTAAGTTTGTAATGGCTGAACTACACATAACCCAAAAATGAAAAGACACTATCATTCGGATACAAAATTAAGTAATTAAATGGTATCAAATCAATTTCTCCATCCAACATTATGATTGAAGTTGGTCTGAAATATATCGATAAGCCAAATAATATTACGGAAAGTATAAATTTTATTCTAAACGTAAATTCGAATATCAGCAGCCTTATTAGTTCCGTCACAACATCATGCATTCAAAAAAATAGATTCAAGGTGCTCATTTTAAACCAGTATAATATATATATATATATATATATATATATATATATATACACGTTGTTTTGTAAAATATCAAAACTAGAAATCTTATATATTTTATGTTATAGTTTTAAGAACATTTTTTATTTTATTATGTTAATTACAAGAATTTTCTTTTTTTCATTGTATAATATTTTTGTGTGGATTTATCAAATAAAATAAATATAACGTTAATATACGATTCCAGTTTTTGTCAAATATGCCTCCCTCTACTTTTAATTTTAAATGTGAATATAACGTTATGAAAATGATGATTTAAACCGATTAAATGTAACGCTTAAATCACGTTAAAACTAAGTGCTGAATATTATTATACAAAAACGTTTATAAAATGCATTATAAAAACGTTTCTATTACATTACAAAACCAATGGGTAAATCACATTGAAAAGGTAACGTTTAAGTGACGTTAGTAAGGTGGGTGCTAAATTTCGTTTCAAAAGACCGTCTATAAGTAGCATAAGAACGTTCATATTACGTTACAAACGCAATGGGTACATCACATCAATTAAGTAACGTTTAAATTACGTTAAAAGTATGTGCTAAATATCATTATACAAAAATGTTTATAAACTGCATTATAAAAACATTTATATTACGTTATAAAAGTACTGGGCAAATCACATTGAAAAGGTAACGTTCAAGTGACGTTAGTAATATGTGTGCTAAATTTCGTTTCAGGAGACTGTTTATAAGTTGCATTATATAAACGTTTATATTGCATTCAAAAGCAACCGGTGAATCACATTAAAACGGTAACGTTTGAATGACGTTACGAAAATCACGTTGTATTTAACGTTGAAAAAATCGTTATATGTTACGTAGAAACGAGCGACATTACTCTGGTAATATAACCAGTTGCCTAAAAACCATTTATAAACGTTAGGTTACATGTTAAATATTTTACGTTTTCAAAACGTTTGTGTGTTTATTGGGATGCCTTCATAAAGCCTTAATCATCTACACATTATATTGTATCTTTTTCTTACAATAAAAGTTTTTTTATAAAAATAATTTTTATTTTTTTATAAAGTTTTTGGGCCATGGTGGGCCACATAAGTCCACCACGTACAGGCCAAATAGACTAAAATGAAGCCAAATCATTTGAGAATCTATCCCAATATAGTTTACATTGATTCGGTGGGTCAGTATTATCCACCGAGGCCAGAAGCAAAATTTGGTATGGTGCCTTACATAGACCCACCACGGCCCCTCAGAAATATTTTGATGTCAAAAAATGGTGGGCTCCTTACACCCACCACGGCACTTTACGTGTTAAAGAGTCGATAAATGTATTTAATAATTATGAAATTATTAAATAAATTTTAACGATTAGTAGTTGAAATTATAATATTGAATGAATACTTATATCGTCAAATAAGCATTTGAAATTATAATATTGACTGGACTATGACGGCATTAAAGTCAAACGACAAGCCGAAAGCTTAAAATTTGCACTATATCTATAACACCAACTATAAACCTACCGACGCCTGTACAATTAGAAAATGAATTTATTTTTAACCATATGGTTATCTCACATTGAAAAGAATCATCATGTTAATTATTTTTATTTATCACTGCATTTCTCATACCTTTCTACAATTGGAATGTAGTTCCAACAATTTGAATATATCGAATCTAGCAATACTTTTATATGGTCATCTTCTGCATAAGTTTAAAATGTATCCGGAAGTTTCAAACTTTCCCTATAAAATTCAAACATAAAGAGGTTTGAAAAGTTGTTTATGTAGACTAACAATAACTGCTGTATATCAAAGTTTCATTCTCTGAATTGAGCTAACATAAATCAGAGAAACATATTGAGAATACTTTGAAATTGTTATATTCAACGTCGGTACAGTACAAGTGAATACAAACTTTCAGAGCTTTGGTATTGTTGACTAATATGATAATTAGATAAACAGAGTATGAATAGGTATATGTGAAAATAATTTTGAATAATCAAATATGGCAGTCATTCAATCGCAAGGTTTATCCGACTTTAAGTTATTTTTTGAGCGATTGTTCTATTTGAATATATTTACTTGAAGGTAACACTACAACCTTAAAACAAAAGATAACGCAAAACAAACTTTTTTTCTGATACAATAAGTTTGGGGGATAGAATTTTATAACGATCTATCGTTTTGATGGAAGATTACACTGGATGGAATGGAAAATGTTTTCAATTTTCGAGGCAATAGAAAAAGTAATTTCGGGTTGATAAAATCAAAAAAGCTTGGCTCGATAAGTGTTATCCGGACTCTGCAGTACTAAAATCGACCATTAATTTGCTAAAGTAAGCTGTACAAATATCGATTGTGTGCCAAAAACAAGTCACTCAAAAGAGTTGCAGCAGAAAAAAACCACACTAAAAGAAATTTCCATTAACGGTTAGGTAATATTAATAAAAACAGTTATTAGAAACTTGCATGAAATAGGCATCAAGTGAGTTCATTATTACAGTTAATATTGTCACTTTGTTGAACACCGATGAATAACTGTTATTAAATACAGGGTGTCCCAGAAGTTCGTACCAAAAACTAGTGAGGTGATAGAAAGACTAAAAATAATGATGGTATTTCATATAAAAATTTCTCTTTACGCCGTTCGTTAACGAACTATAGGGCTCTAAAGTTGGGAATGAAAAATGGTTTTTATTTAGAATTATTAAATGGCATATTGGAAATCAGTAATATTTTTACCGTTAATAAACACCATAATTGCACACATTTTGGCGTGATATGCAAGTCTACAACATACTTGTGAACTTAGGTACCGACTAAGTTAAATGGGGGATACGCCATTTTTTTGTCAAGTTAAACTTTTTCCATTTATAAATGCAACAATTGGCTTTTATGAACTTTTTAGAGATATCAAGTACTCTTGTGACATCTCGATAACATTAACGGTTCAAGAGATACGGGCAATTTTATGTCGCACTGCACACCTACTAGCGCATTCACATTTGTTTTGAATGTACGATTACAGGAAGCATCCTGTATTATTGTTTAACTATAAAAAACATTATTGAAATCGAAAATTAGTTTAATAAAAGTAAAAATAGCAACAAAACCCTGAGAAATGAATAACTACATTACAATAACAGATTAAAAAAACGAGTGAAAAGTAATGAACCACATAAAAAAAGGCAAAATGGTTTAAAAAAATTACAACAAATATTCAATATGGGCTCCTCTCACATCCACACATTTCCGCAATCTTCTAAGCTTAGATCTTTGTACTTGAACAAACATTCCAAGATTATTCCGGATGTTTTCGCAGAGAAAACGTATCCTATCAATTAATTCATTTCTTGTATTTACAGGTGTACTGTAAACTAAGCTTTTAAGGTATGGGTTGATATCTGGCGAACGTGCTGGCCATAGAAATGGTCCACCCTTTCCAATCCACCTATCTGAAAAAATATTTTTCAAATGGGCACGTACCTCACGACTGAAGTGAGGAGGTGCTCCATCGTGCATAAACCACATATATTGGCGCTATTGTGAAGGTACATCCTCTATTAGAATTGGCAGAATATCCTGCAAAAATTGTAAATAAGACTGTCCGTTTAAACGATCCATAATGATATACTAACCAACTGAGCGGTTGCCTATGAAACCTGTCCATACGTTGACCATAAACCTTTGTTGGTGTTTAGTCTTATTTATTCCGTGAGGATTTTCATCATCCCACAGATGTAGATTATGGTAATTAATTATGCCTTCCCTGGTAAAACCTGCTTCATCTGTAAATAGTACATTTTTAATGAAATGTCGGTCTTCCCGTTGTTTACCCAAAAACCAGTTGGCATAATTAAGCGTAGGAGGATAGTCATCTGGTGACATAGCATGAACTTTTTGTATATGAAATGGATGCAATAGTTGCTCCTGAAGCATTCTATGTAGGCTTGATTTTGAAATATTAAATTGTGCCATTCCAAACATCATTTGCATATCCGCACACTCATTAAAGGTAAATTCTTCCATTTTTGAATTTAAAATAAATAATGTTACAATTTCTTACCCTGACAAGTGTAGACAGATGACAAGCATTTGGAAATGATTTAAAAGTGGGATCATAGCCGCCTACTTAGAATAATGTATGTATTTGGTTGTGGTGGTATTTTCGTATTTTTACTTTTGTTAAATTAATTGTGTTTGTTTTCAGAAAAACTTTTTATACGTCATAATTAGTGAATAATAAAAGTAGTATTAACAATCTTAAAGTTCATTTTTATAAATGTAGACTGCACCAATTTATTAATAATTTACTAATAATACAGGATGGTTCCTGAAATCGTACATTCAAAATAAATGTGAATGCGCCAATAGGTGTGCAGTGCGACATAAAATTGCCCGTATCTCTTAAACCGTTAATGTTATCGAGATGTCACAAGAGGACTTGATATCTCTTAAAATGTTCGCATAAACCAATTGTTGCATTTAAACTGAAAAAAGTTTTACTTACCAAAAAAATTGCGCATCCACCATTTAACTTAGTCGGTACCTGACTTGTATATCACGCAAAAAAGTGTGGAATTATGGTGTTTATTAACGATTGAAATATTACTAGTTTCCAATCAGCCATTTAATAATTTTAAATAAAAAACCGTTTTCCATTCCCAAGTTTAGAGCCCTATAGATCGTTAACGAAGGGCATAAAGAAAACTTTTTATATGGAATACCAACATTATTTTTAAACTTCCTGTCACCTCCCAAGTTTTTGGTGCGAACTCCTGGGAGACCCTGTATACTTTTCAAGAATTTTGTATAACAGTTATCGAGGGCAATTAATAAGTATTATTGGATTTTCTTATGGCAACCTTATTGTCATATTGCAAGGATTACTAGATTTTCATATGAAAAACATAATTTCGTACAACTGTTATCGAGTGCGCTTAATAAATATTATCGGCTTTTCTAGTAGTAATTAGACTGTCATATAGTAAAGGTTTATAAGATTTTCAAATAACAAACAGAATTTTGTAAAATTGGAATCGAGCGCACTAAATTTATATTATAGGATGTTCTAGTATCAATTATACTGGAAAAAGGTGAAGGTTATTAAAATTTTTGAATCACCTATATGTGCTATCACATGACGTGTCAAATCAAAGTCCGATAAGACTGATCCACAATCCCGAAATTTATAATCGCAGTAAACATATGTGGACGTCAAGTACCATTTTATTAGATAAAAATATGGAAGTGGGAACATTGATCCAATATATGTTCCCACAAAATGGCAAGAGCCTGATATTCTGCCAAACCACTCCCGAGAGAGATTTTCCAACGAATGAGGAACTCAATTGAAATAGAAACAATTAATTAAATAACAAACATGTAGTGTTGCGATGTTTATTGCTTAAAAAACTTCAAAAACTGGGAGTGTAAAAAAATTTTCTTAGTTTTTCTTTAGAATACATATGTAAGTTTAGCCACTGTCATTTTAGTATTAATTCTTGTTTTCTGTGAATATTGAAAATTGACAAGTATGAAGTAGGTAACACATTTTCATTAATGTATGTCGTCAATATTTAATTATTATACATAACAAAAACGTGTTCCATTTGAGAAGATTGTGAACCCCATTATCTCTGAATACATTGTAATAGATAAAAAGACTATCACATTAACAATAAATCTTGAAAAAACAGTATTTTATACTACCAGACATAATTATGACTACGATTATTTCACTCAGACAAACGAAGTGAAACTGGAGGGCTCAAGAAACATCCCATAAAATCACACAATTTGTTTGTGTATTAATTATCTATCTGCCCTGAACCTTATCTTCTAAAATTCGGGGATTTTGCTCAACTTCCCGGTATCTATCTCAGTATAGTCTAGATATTATCAATGATCTGCTATGAGATGTGGTGAATATTATTGTAGTAAATCATCTAATCAATAAAATATAACGTTGTATCAGTCAGTCAAAAGTGAATTAGTTTAGATGATATTTGATCAAGCTACTGAATGGATTGATCTATATATAAAATAGACAAATCAACGATCTTTATAATAAATATCAATCATCCTACAGTTATTTGACGCTCGGCACTGTCATTAATTCACATATGGGTGTAGCGACAACAATGTCAATATTCCAGGAGAAATATTGTCACGGTCAGCTATATACCGGGCAGTAATGGCACGTAGTCTATGAAATAGCAAGTCATTTGACGGGAATCGTTAAAAAATGTTTTTGGTTACACACTACGTTTCAAATAGTATCATTGTTTGAAATAAGTTCAAAGATTCTTTAATATTTTTGACAAGTATTTCTTTCAATTTTATTATTAATCAAGCAGTAAAGGAAAAAGTGAAGTTTGTTTATCTGACTTTATTGAAAGAGGTGTCATTGTCCATTGTGTATAATGTGCGCCAATTAAGAAGATTACTATTCCAATTATTGTAATAATTTATTTGTGGATTAAAAACCCACTGGTCCTTCGAAAAAGATTTTAGAATACAGTTGTCTTTAGAAATTAATTGGATTTTATTTTACGACCTATGGAAATTATTTCGGAGGTATAAATATGCAATTATACCTCTCTGACTGTTGAAAATCATTCAATTGATCCTAATTCGAGACGGATATGAGAAGAAACCAGAAAAAGGAAAGTAATGAAATTCCTATTTAAACTTTGGAAGAATTTCACTTGCGTTGACAAGTACATTTAAGAAAAAGGCTAGAGTTTCAAAGATTAGTTTTACAAGTTCCGTTCCAATCGTTTTGTTATTGTTCGAAAGTAACTACCTCTCAAAATTGAAGTTTCTGTCTGATACAGACAAAATAGCGTTGTTGTATATTTCGAAGAGAGTACAGTTCCGAAGAATTGATCAGCAATTTCGTTGTAAAAGAAGAGTTCCAGTCTAGTTTCACAACAATAGTGTGTGTTAAAGAAGGGAAGTAAAGTGAAAATTGGTCAATAAATTCATGAAACATCCTATCCATTCTCAGGAAAATAAGGTCAGATGAACATTTAATTTTGGTTAATAGAATCTAACTTCATATAAGTAATTTAAAGGCAGTTCCTAGTTTGAATGATCTTTTGTTCTCTTTCCAAATTGAAATTAATACATGTAAATAAATACTTGAGGTTTCAATTAGTATACAGAAGCAGATTAAATATTCATTTAAGTGTATTCTACTAAATAGTTAATAATTTAGATTCTTACTGATTTAGATTGAATATTTCTAATATATACAACTATGGATACCTTAATGAAAGATAATTAAAGAGAGAGCCATTCCATTGAAAAAGTAAAATCACTAGAACCGAGAATTGGTTTAATGAAAATTCTATGACAGAAAGAGAATTAACATTTTTTACAACAGATTAGATCTTTTAACTAGAGCATTCGATAGTTAGAATCCAATACAATATCAAATAAAATGTTTAGATGGAGATCAAAGTTCAGATAGAGAGGTGGACGAAGATAAACATTGTTTAATTTTATCCTTATTGCAAAAAAATGATTAATTCACTTTCTGCCAAAAAGGATTCGAGTAGTATAAAATCAGAATTTCAGATATCACATGTAAACTAACCTCAACTAAACATTCCAGAATTTTCAGGAGATATTAATAATTGGAATGCACTCATACAATTATTTGAAGCTATGATAGTAAACGATTCATCATTGACAGATATTGAAAAGTTAATATACTCAAAGTCCTATGCAAAGGGTGAACATTTGCACTTAATTTCGAATTTTCTATTATCTAGTGATAATTTCAAGGTAGCTCTAGATTCCTAGAAAAGTAGATATGATAATCAACTGCATATCATTTATGCTTATATTAAAAATTTGTTAGATACTCCATCCTTGAGCAAAACAAATTCCACAATCCTCAGAGAATTTGTCACCTCCATAAAACAAAATATTGATGGTCTCAGAAATTTGCAAGTAAATGTTGATGATTGGGATTTGTTACTAGTATTCATTTTCTGTCAAAGATTGGATAATTATACAAAAAAGGCTTTTGATTTTGAAATTCCTCCAAATGCAAGACCAACGTTACCTCAATTTCTTCAATTTTTAGAATACAGGTGTTCAATTCTCAACAGACAATTAATTCCTGACTCAAATTCTACTCAGAAAATAGGTCAAGGATAGAGAACCTCTCATTTTGTTGACATTTTTCAAAAAACTAGACCAGATATTCAAGTTGCTAATGAAAACATATTTTGAATCTAAATAGTCATAGAATTTATAGTTGTTTGAAATTAAGTGCCATTTCTCATAATGACAAACTGCTACTCATAAGAAATAACAAGTTATGTATAAATAATCAAACCTACAACCATTATGTAAGTGATTGTTCCTCTACTGGGTGTTTAAAGTGTCAAAACTATCATCATACTTTGTTATGTAAAGAAACTTCTTCTAATAATAGAAATTTCAATTCCAGGTATTCACCCAACTCTGAAAGGCTTCATAGAAATTTGCAAAATACTAATAATCATAGTTGAAATAGACAGATAAAGTTTAATTCTCAAAATTCATATAATGTTAATCGATATGGTTCTACCTTTGATAATAATAATCAGTCAAATAGTTTGGTAAATTCTCCTAGAAATTTATAGAATACTTCAAATGTCATAGATCACTTCAAAATAGTAATGATAACTCACACATCCCCAATTCTAGTAGAAACCTTGAAGGAAATTCTTCAAATCCACAATTGGAAAATCATTCTTCAAGTAAAGATAATGGTATTACTCTCTCCACTTTATCCTCTAGTGAAGAAGCACTTCCAGCAACTGCACTTGTTACAGTATATAATTCAAAAAACAAGCATATTCAAGTGAAAGCTATTTTAGATCCTTCTATTACTGTTTATTAATCACAGAAACCTTAACAGATAGTCGCCAACTTACTGCACAATCAAAGGTTATTCAAATACGTGGTGTTGATGGCATAGTTACAAATTCTAATACAATGGTAAATATTAATGTTCATTCCAATATTGCACGAAATGTTAGTTTTAGCATGAATTGTTTGTTTATCAAGAAAATTGCATAAAAATTGCCACAATTTTCATTGCGTAGAGAAAAAATTGTAATTCCTTCAAATGTGAAATTAGCAGATCCTAATTGCCACATTCCTTCTCATATTGACATACTTTTAGGAGCTGATATTTATTATAATCTGATAAATGGAGGTATAATAAAAACTAAAAAAATTTCCTGACACTAGTAGATACCAAGTTAGGTTATATAGTAGGTGGTCCTATTCCTAGAGAAGCTATTTCATATGTTTCACAAGGTGATAGTTCAAATAATAGTTGTTGTTTGTTCCTTCACAGTTCTGATACTGATGAGTTGTTGCAAATATTCTGGGAAATAGAAGAAATTTTCCCAAAAAATGAAATTCTTAGTCCTGATGAAGAGTTAGCTGAGAATATCTTCAAATATAGTATACAAATTCTAGAAAATGGTTCCTTTCAGGTCGATTTGCCTCTAAAAAGTTCAAATGAACATAACGGTAATTCCTTCTCCATGGCAAAAAATAGATTCCACAATTTAAAAAGGCGTTTTAAGAAAAATCCCAGTTTATTCAAAGATTATAAATCCTTTATAGACGAATATGTTTTATTAAAACATGCTAGATATGTACCTTTGAAATTGATGAATGAGTTCCAAGGAAATAAATATTTCCTTCCTCACTATTGTGTCATTCGAGAAGATAGTAGTTCGACTAAACTAAGAGTAGTGTTTGATGCTAACCTGAAAAGTTCGTCCAATGTTTCGTTAAATAATATCATGTTAAAGGGTTTTACAGTTCAACCAGAACTATTCGATATCCTTTGTCGTTTTCGTATGTTTAATTTCGTGCTTACTTGTGATATATAAAAAATGTATCGAATGTTTAGATTTAATCCAAATCAAACATTCCTACAAAATATATTACGGGGAGAAAATCCTACAGATGCTCTAAGATGCTTACTAACTGTTACATATGGCACAAATAGTGCTCCATATTTAGCTACTCGTACACTGAATGAGGTAGCTTATAGAAATAAAGAAAAATTTCCCTTAGCTTCTAATAACATTCTTTCTCAGTATTATGTAGATGATATTTTATCAGGTAGTGATTCTATAGATAATTTGACAGAAACTTATAATTAGCTAGTAAAGTTGTTACAGTCAGCAAATTTTTCATTGCATAAGTGGGCTTGTAATGATCCACAATTTCTAAAAAATGTTATAAAAAATAATTCCCCTGAAAGTGTTGATTTGAGACTGGAAAGTTCTCCAAATAAAGTGTTAAGCGTTTCGTGGGATCCAAATTTGGATCAATTTTCAGTAAAACTTCCTAAAAATCTTAGTAAAAATTTGATTACTAAATGTGTTGTCCTATCCCAAATTGCATAGATGTTTGATCCCTTAGGGTTTATATCTCCTGTCCTTGTAGTAGCAAAAGTTCTAATCCAAAATATTTGGTTGTCAAAATTAAGTTGGGATGATGAATTGAACCCTGAACTTCTACATCAGTGGACAAATTTCATTTCACATATTCATGAACCTTCTCAGTTATTAATTCCTAGACACATTTTCCTGAAAAATAAAATTGTGATACTTGAATTTCATGGATTTTCCGATAGTACTCGTAGCTTAAAGGCATATGGTGCTGTAGTTTATATTCGTGCATTCTATGATAATGGTTTGATTCCTTGTAATTTTATAGATTCAAGAAGAAGAGTAACTCCTCAAAAAACAATTACACTAACACGTCTTGAGTTATGAGCTGCAGTCTTATCAGCAAATTTGATTACAAAAGTAATTTCAATATTTTAAATATAAAGTTCCTACATTTACTACGAATTTGTGGACATATTCTCAAATAGTCTTATGTTGGCTAAAATCACATCCTTCTAGGTGGACTATTTTTGTGTCAAATAGAGTTTCTAAAATTCAAAATTTATCTTCCAACTGTCAGTGGCGGCACATAGATTCAAAAATTAATTCCGTAGATTTTATCACTAGAGGCATTCCTCCAAAGGACATAATCAAAAGGTCGTTGTGGTGGCATGGGCCACAATTTCTAGAAAATCCACATGTAGATTTCAATGAACGTTCATCAAATGAAATGAAAGATAACATTAAACAGGATACTTTGTTTGATTTTTGGAATGCCCTATTTTCGAAATATTCCTCGATTGTTAAATTAAAAAGAGTTCTTGCCTTTTGTGTAAGATTCTTGAATAATATCAAAATCAACTCTCAGAAGAAGTAGGTCCTTTAACTGTAGATGAATTTAAAAATCCACAAGTTTTTATAATAAACTTTTTGCAAATGCAGTACTTTTTTAAAGAAATTTCAGAATTAAGGGCTAATAAATTCATTTCCAATAAACACATTTTGCATTTAGCTCCCTTTATTGACAACTCTGGTCTTCTGAGAGTAGGAGGTCGTTTAGCTAATTCTGATCAGCCTTATGATCAGAAATTTCTATCTTTACTACCTTCACATAATTTGATTACAACACTTATGTAAAGATACGAGCATTTGAGATTAGGGCATGCTAATTTCGTTTAAAATATTGACCTTTGAATGGTCATGTAGAAATCAAAAGAACTATCAGAAAATGTATAGTTTGTAGTAGATTCAAATCAAAACCCTGTGAACAAATGAAGTCAAATTTACCTTCAGATAGATTGTAAACGTGTAGACGTTTTTCTAAAGTTGGAGTGGATTTTGGTGGTCTATTTCTCATTAAATCGTCACATCTCCGTAAGGCTCCTTTAATTAAATGTTATGTTGCTGTGTTTGTTTGTATGATTTCCAAGACTGTTCAACTAGAACTGGTTTCTAGTTTATCTACTGATGCTTTTATACCTACATTGAAAAGCTTTATCTCAAGAAGAGGTAATCCTTCGATCATATTCAGTGATAATGGAACTAATTTTCTTGGGGCAAAAAATCAGCTAAAAGAATTCTATGACTTTTACAAGGTTAAAAGTAATAGCAATTCCATTGTAGAATTATTGGCTAGTAAAGAGATTGTATGGAAATTTATTCCACCCATGAGTCCTCATTAGGGCGGTATTTGAGAGGCAGCAGTAAAGAGTACAAAGCATCATTTATAGAAAATAGCTGGAAATGACTATTTCACATTTGAAGAGTTCAGCACTTGAATGATAAGAAGCGTTGTCAAGAACTACAACACCATTTGGCTCTAAGTTTGTGATCAATGTGAATTCAAACGATGTTCTTATGATAGTCAACGTTTCCTTTTTTTTAAATTTTTAGGCATTTGGAACCCATCCTTCATTTCCACCGCAATGCACAGTAATAAGTCTGGATCCTTTGTTTGCAGGAATTGTTGGCATACATATTTTTGACCCATTAGTTTCGTCCAAATAAACAATTTTTCGATTTCCTTCTCTATACTTAGTTACTTGTTAAAAGAATGTATACCGCGTATATCCACTAATCTTCACCTTTCTATGACTGTTTGACGTTTATTAATCGTTTTCAATTTGAAGCCCAATTTATAAATCCAATTTTCAATAAATTTCTTACAAACATTCACATTACGGCCGACATTTGTCAATTTATTTCTTATTATTTCAATCGTTGGTAACTCATTACTTTTGTTATAGTCATATATGGTGGTTTATAATAATTTTAATACAGACACATCTAAAGGTTTGATCAAGCCCTTATCACGTCGCTTCTTGCGTTCCTAAGGCCCATTCTTGAATATTCTACGTATAGATAACAGGGATTCTTCTGTTAAATCAGATACTGCTTACATTAATTCTGTGTTACCAATTTTACTTGACGTCGAATCCTGTTTTCACTTTGATCACAGTTATTGAAATTTTCGTTGTTGTTACACACAATATTTTGGACAGATCTCGATATTTTACGAGGACGCCACATTGTGAATATGTAATTTTTAACTAGAAATATAATTGCTATATAACAAATATGTACACTTACACAAAATTCCTCAGAAAAACATTACACTCTTTCTTTATGTCAGCCTAGAAACTAAAGAGTGTGTGGTTATCTATGGTGAACACCTGTTGTGTTCGAAAAAATTGCTATTCAAAATATACTTGTAGTTCAGTAAAAGATGGTAAAAATAAGTTATTTGAAACTTATATTCCCAATTCTTGTTGATAAAACGAGATATAAGGTAGTGTTAATTGTCCGGTGTTTAAGATGTTTTAGATTATAAATACGTTAATATTGTTTAAAGCAATGTATTTTGTTCTACACGTTAACGCTAATTATCTTAAAAAGTAGATGGCCCACCATAATTGCGGTTTAAAAATAATCGTTAGACAGTCTATAAATGTATCTAATAATTATAAAATTATTAAATAAATTTTATCAATTGTTAGTTGAAATTATAATGTTGAATGAATATGTCATCAAATAAAGATTTTAAATTATAATATTGATTGGACTATGACGGAATTTAACTCCCGAAACCTTAAAGTTCACACTATATCTCTTGCGACGACTATAACTTCTGTCAATCTGACGATGATATTTAATATCGAAATAATTATCAATTTTTTACAAATCATCTAAAATTTCACATAATGTCTTTAGAATCATTTAGAATATTTTAGAATATCTTAGAATATTTTAGAATATTTTAGAATATTTTAGAATATTTTAGAATATTTTAGAATATTTTAGAATCTTTTTGAATTTTTTAGAATTTTCTAGAATTTTTTAATTTTAATTAATTTAATTCTCAGAATTCCATAGAACTTCTTAGAATTATACAAATTTTTCAAAATTCTTTAGAAGTTCTTAGAATTTTTAGTTATTTCTTAGAATTTTTTAGAATTATTTAGAAATTTTTAGAATTTTCTAGAAAATTTTAGAATTTCTTAGAATTTTTTAAAAATTTTTAAAATTTTTTAGAATTCTTTAGTTTTTAGTATTCTTTAGAATTCTTTAGAATTTCTTAGAATTGCTTAGAATTGCTTAGAATTGCCCAGAATTCTTTAGAATTTTTCAGATTTTTTTAGAATTTTTCCAGTTTTTTAGAATCTTTTAGAATTTATGGAATTTTTTATAATTTTTCAGAATTTTTTAGAATCCTTCAGATTCTTTTAGAATCATTAACAATATTTTACAATCTTTAGGAATTTTTTAGAATCTTTTAGAATCTTTTGGAATCTTTTAGAATCTTTTAGAATCTTTTAGAATCTTTTAGAATCCTTTAGAATCTCTTAGAATATTTTAGAATCTTTTAGAATCTATTAGAATTTTTTAGAATTTATTAGAATATATTAAAATTTATTAGAATTTTCAGATTTTCATAGAATTTCTTAGAATTTTTGGAATTTTAAAGAATTTTTAACATTTGTCCAGCATATTGTGGAATTATTTAGAAACAATCAGTTCCATTTAAAAGAGAGACATAAGTAGATTCCACGTAGTAAGGGTCGAAACAGTAAATTACATAATGGTTTTAAATGAAACTAAAGGTTTCTAGATAATTCCACAATATATTGATAAAATGTTATAAATTTATAAATTTTAAGAAATTTGAAAGTTGTATCTGTACCAAATTCTGGCAATGATATTTAGTATCGAAACAATTGTCAAATTTATTAGAAGTTTCAGCATATTATGAATATATTGTGAAATTATCTAGAAACAGTTAGTTTCATTTAAAACATTAATATGAGTAGATTCCATAAAATAAGGATCGAGGCAGTAAATTTCAGTAAACTACATTTTTATATCCCAAATTCACTGTTGATTATTTGCAATTTGTTGGCGTGGTCGAACCGACGCTCTATAGCAAATGTGTTGACAGGATATGATAGGAATATCCAACACTTCTTATATACTTAATTTGCGATAAAGAACTGATAAACTAGTTCCAGACGATTTGAGTTGTTTGTATTTAATAGGTAATAATAAACATAGAGAGTGCTATTCATTCATAAACACGTTTAATTTTGCGGCCAACAATTCTAACCGCCAGTAGTGAAATAATGAATGAATTACAAAAAGTGGGGATGGTATTGTAGATACATGGTCTTGGTAATTTCGGATGTTATTCTGACAAACTTGGCACCGACGAACCATGATAATCAAAAAATATTAAATTAATCAACTTAAAAGTTTATTTGGTTGCTAAAGGTCTTGGAAAACACATCAAACCGAAAGAACTACATGTTTACTCTCTAGTTGTAATGGCGCTCGTATAAACAAACCACGATTGACATTATTCACTACAATACTACGGCGTATCGAAATGATCGTCGATCACAGTATCTCGATATTTGCATCTCTCTTTATATGGTAATTAAACAAGGACAAAACTACTAAATATATTACTATTGACTCATTAAACAGGTACTAAAATTTTGAGTTATGTTGCCACATTTAGTTATAACCATAAAGGTATCCAAGAATGCAACCAATACTTGTTTGAAATTTGGATAAGAATGTGCTTTTATTAAATTAAATTCAATTATTATTAATTAATATTAAAAGCAGTGACTCAAATGTATGAATTAGTACAACTTTTTTTATTTGCATAACTCTTTAACACATTTTCAATTAAACTCTTAATTTCATTTTTCCTGCAACTAAAAAGACTTTGTTAATATGGCAAAGCAGTGGAGGTGTCCGCAAGTGAGCTTATAACATGACTCGTGTTTGGGGCTAGAGAAAATCAAAACAAACATATCTATTGTTACGAAACAGCACACTGGTATAATCCCTAAAACCGACCCTGTCTAAGCCAGGTATAATAGTTAAAATTATGGCGGATACGCAGTTATAAAAAACTGTTTACGATTGAGACTATCTTATCTAGAACTGGTTTTTGTGACCAGAGTTATCCAGAAAAAGCCAGAAAAATTATTTGTGTGTATAAGCCGCTGCCCGGAATTCTCTAGTACAAAAGGCACTAGTATATATGGGGACTGATCAGGAAGAGTTAGTTAGTTGATAATTTGTCATCGTGAGATAAACAAATAAATTAGTGAACTGTTTATATAAATTAGTCTAAGTGAATATACTGTATATATAAATTAAGTGTTAGTGATTAGTGAGTTAGTGTTTAAATAAATTAATAAGTAGCCATACCGAGTGTTTGAAATTTATCCCACCCGTTTATTGTTTAAATAAATAAGAAAAACATTACATTGGTGTCAGGTGTGGGGTAATATAAATAAATTGCTACGTAAAAATGGCCAAGAGATTAAGGGATCTGAAAGTCACGGAATTAAGAGCAGAATTGGAAGATCGTGAGTTGGAAACGTCCGGTACTGGTAAGTGACGGCTTGGATCCAGAAACATTTTTATTTCAAGACGAGGCTTCCACCTTAATCTCGTCCATTTCTGATATGAAGAACGATATTTCTAATATGAAGAACGACATCTCTGCTAACATGGACGAGAAGATTTCTGCTATGGAAGAAAAGATTTCAACGAATGTGAAAAACGATATTTCCACTATGAAGAATGATATTTCTACTAATATGAACGAGAAGATTTCCACTATGAAGAAGGATATTTCTACTAATATGGACGAGAAGATTTCCACCATGAAGAATGACATTTCTGCCGATATCTTATCGTTAAAAAATGACATTGCTGCTGACGTCGAGAATAAAATCACGTCTCTAAAATCAGACATTGAAAACAAGATAACAACGATAGACGAGAAAATTGAGGAATTGGAGAGAAATATGGCAGATTTAAGAACAGAAGACACGCCAGCAGAAGGAAAGAAGATTGAACATATAAAACCCTGCAAGCCAGAAATAACTTCCAGGATAGAGGACATTGGCAGTTTTGCATGAGTCAAGACCCCAACATTCGACGGAAAGACATCGTGGACCAATTATGTGAAACAGTTTGAAGCAGCCGCTAGAGTGAATAATTGGTCCGATAAGGAGAAAGCAGTGAACCTAACTATAGCGCTTCTTGGAGATGCCTTAGATGTACTTCAGACGATACCGCTTGAAGAAACGGATGACTTTGAGCTGCTGAGGAAGAGGTTGGACATGCGATACGGTCACGAACATCTAGAACATTTGTACCAATCTCAGCTGAAGAACCGAAGGCAGAAACGTGTCGAAGCACTTCAAGAATATGAAGTGGATATTGCCCGACTCGTTCGATTTGCTTATCCATCAGCAGCAGATAACATGATGGAATGTCCGGGCATACAGGCGTTTATTGATGGCTTACGTGACCCCGATATGCAGAGGACGCTTCGCTGAGCCCATCCCAAAACATTAGTTGACGCGATGACAGCTGCTCTTGAATATGAAGCAGCAACGAAGGCTTCGAGTTACAAGAGAGTACGGACCATCCAAGAAGAAGGCGACGAAGACAAGTTTGACCAGATCGTCAGCTTGATCAAAAGTATGATGGACAATAAGCCGAGAAAGATTAGATGCTATAATTGTGGCGAGCTAGGGCATGTACGCAGTTCATGTAAGCGCCCCAGGACACCTGCAAACCAAGAACCCCAGTCACAGGAAAACTAGAACGGGTCGGCAACGAGGGGGCAACACCGAACCATGATCGTTCCAAAGACCCTCTCATACTGATAGCTTCTCTCAGATGTCGCAACGACAGTGTTTATGTAAATGGAGAAGTGAATGGCAAAAGATATACTCTGCTTGTAGACACTGTAGCAACTAGAACTATCATACGACCAGAAATAATAAACTCCAAGAAGAAGATTATACCAACGAGACTGCGACTGCGGACCGCTACAGGTGAAAGTGCCAACGTTCACGGTGAGACACAAATTCAATTGAGAATTGGCGCAGAGAAGTTCACGCATACGGTAATCGTTGCTGACATTGAAGAAGACGTGATTCTGGGAATGGACGTAATGAGTGTACATGGCTTTCAATTAGACTTTAGAAACAGAACCATTAAAGTGGGTTTCGAAGAGGTATTCCTGCATCCATATGAAGGCAGCGCGGTGTTGGCAGCTGTACAGGAAAATACCGTTCTACCTGCACGAAGCGAAACCATGATAGTAGCACGGCTACAGGGAATCATGGAGGAAGGTACACCGGTTATGATGGAACCAAGGAACCACGATGAGGGTATGGCAAAGGAGTACTAATTGGAAAAGGATTGGTCACGTCGGCGAAAGAGATCCCAGTACGTGTAATAAACGTGAACGATTACCCAATTAACATCAAGAAGGAAACCAAGATTAGATTCTGCGTACCAGTGACGTCTATAGTTCGTCAAACAACGACCACTGACAATTCTAATGCCAGATAAAGGAGGAAAGACTGGCAGAACATCAGCCGTCAAACACAAAATTGATACTGGTAATGCTAAGCCAATTAGACAATCAGCTCGAAGACTTCCACGAGCGAAGAGAGAGGAAGCTGAAAGAATAATTCGAGAGATGGCAGAAGAAAAAGTAATAGAACCATCTACTAGTCCATGGGTGTATCCAGTAGTGCTCGTGAAGAAAAAGGATGGAACTACGAGATTCTGCGTGGATTATAGTCAGCTTAACAACGGGACGAAGAAAGACAGCTATCCTCTGCCTCGAATTGACGATACGCTAGACACTTTGGCCGGCAGCAAACTGGTATAGTCCCTAAAACCGACCCTGTCTAAGCCAGGTATAATAGTTAAAATTATGGAGGATACGCAGTTATAAAAAACTGTTTACGATTGAGACTATCTTATCTAGAACTTGTTTTTGTGACCAGAGTTATCTAGAAAAGGCCAGAAAAATTATTTGTGTGTATAAGCCGCTGCCCGGAATTCTCTAGTACAAAAGGCACTAGTATATAAGGGGACTGATCAGGAACAGTTAGTTAGTTGATAATTTGACATCGTGAGATAAACAAATAAATTAGTGAATATATATTAGTGAACTGTATAAGTGTAAGTGAATATACTGTATATATAAATTAAGTGTTAGCGATTAGTGATTTAGTGTTTAAATAAATTAGTAAGTAGCCATACCGAGTGTTTGAAATTTATCCCACCCGTTTATTGTTTAAATAAATAAGAAAAACATTACACTATTTTATTTGTTAATCTGAGGTATAAGGTACTCAACTAAAGGAATTATCCAGAATGCTCATACTTCTATCAGACAATTTGAGTTGTTTCTACTTCATAGGTATAATTAAGAATTAATCAGAACTTCTACCAGTGGTAAGTAAATGAGATGAACATTTGACATAGGTCACCAACATTATAATAAATTACTTCGTTAGACACTATGACCGATAGGATATACTGCGTTACGTGTCACTATGTCTCTTTACGTCGGTTAATTTCTGCTACCCTTTTCACTCTGTTACTTCCGTTTTCTGGAGATTGCGACCCTCTCCGGTCTTGTTTAACGTGTAAAGGTTTGAGAGGCAAGACCTTTTTGGAGTGAATAGAGGTCAACAAAGATCGATGTTCTTATTATAATTCGAATAATAGGAGATACTTCAAAATAATTCTTGTAAGGAATAATATCTTGAACTATGAATATTCTCCTTGCACATTTTGATTATTATCTAAGAAAACTAGAAAAATTCCGAATAATTAATTAAATATTAACTTTGTAATGATTACAACCATTTATATTACGTCAAATATATAATAAGGAAAAAAGATAACCAATAATAATTTTTTTCTACGCCCTATCTTTAACGTACCTTGTATTTCATCGGTTTGCAGCGCTTGAAATGGTTGTTTTTGATTAGAGTGGGAAAAAGTAAAAAAGCGTTAAAAAACGTGCCATAACGTTAAGTTTATTCCACGCTTCCCATAAGCTAACACAATGAATCTTGGCTGGGCATCGAGGATGGACTTTCATGAAACTTTATGTTAGAGTGAAAAAAAGTCAAAAAGCGTTAAAAAAAGTGCCATAACGTTAACTTTATTTCACGCTTCCCATAAGCTAACACAATGACTCTTAGCTGGGCATCGAGGATGGACTTTCATGAAACTTGGAATACGTATAATTGTAATTTATTGAAGGAGCTTAATTAAAATATCCCAAATTTCTATTTGAATTTTATTTTTTTGTATAGGGCTCTAGAAAAAATAATGTATGCAACATGTGCATAAGGTGTCTTTTTTTCACTCATGGTCAACTTTTTCCGTTCGTAAAAAAAGTACCACTTCATGCACTTGTTGCATAAATTACTATTTCTGCACACTTGTTTGTCAAATTACTGATTGATTCTCTCTTATGGACTCAGTATACAATGGTATGTCACCAGTTTTAGTTTTATGATCACTTCTGCTGGAAATTTCTTCAAAATTCTCCTATCCTTTGGAAGTTGTTATTTAAAATTCTAGCTAAAGCCTACATTTTCTTTATACAAGAGCTAGTGTCCTACTCCCATTTTTTACCGCTTATTTTCAATTCTGTACGTTTGATTCTACTTGATACTTCTCAAACTGAGGGTCCAGTAGTATATATGTATGCTTGGCCACAGATATATGGAATACTAGAGATACCAAAGAAGAGTAAGAATGGTAAAAGGAAGCCTCTATTTGAAGTGAGTTTATTCCTTATATTTCAAATCTTTCGCAATAATTTTGTAAGATCAAGAAATGATGTCCAAATATTTGGTAATAATGCATACTTTCAAGTAATAAATAATTCATATTGTTTATCAACTTGGCTTCAATACAACGAAAACTGATAAGCGAGAAATATATTCGAAATTGCTTTTTTAAAAACTTTATTTACACAATTAACTAATATGATCAGATATTTTTGAGTTTAAAGTGAATGACTGACAAAGAACTGAGCTACAAAAATATATTTCTAATAAGGTAAAAAATGCAGAAATAACAAGTTTGCCTGAATATGATGATATTAGAATCTGCTGACGGAGGTTTCATGGGAAACGGCGATATAATTCCTCCCTCCGAAATTTCAACTCTGAGGGTTAGCGAGGAAGTTGAACAGATTCCAGGTCCATTGGTTGATCTTCTTTTTCCTTAGATTTGATTGGGTCGATAGTTTTGTAACAATGATACATTCTCCTAGCACAATAGATAGACAATAAATTATAATTGTCCATATGCTGGGAGTGTGGTGTATTTTCTCAAGTTTTAACTCTGGATCGTTTTCGAGAATTTTGGTTTTAATTTGGTTCAGGTAATCCAGGTGGATATCTTGCAGTTCAATACTGGCAGAAACGTTATGTATTTCCAGTGCTTTGACTTGTAGTTGAGGATACAAGATGGGTTGGCTTGAGATTTGGATGTCGTTTCGGTTTATGATTTTGGTGACTTGTGTTTTTATTAGGCATCCTTTTGGTATTTGTATAAGGTATGTATTTTTCACTGTTATGGTTTCGGCTTGATCTTAACATGTCTTGAAATGGAAAAACTACAATCCATTGGTGGGTGTTGTCCAGACGTTGGAAAAACGTTTTGGGGATGGTGATTCTTGACTGTTGGCAAGTGGAGGTGTTTTCTATATTTAGTAGTACCACTTCGCATGGATTTTCATCTTTAACGTCTTGGAGGTCGGCATACTCGCAGAGATGTAATGTTGACGGGTACAGCTCCAAACAAGGTTTGCTCATGGATGCATATTGAACGTTATTTTTTGTTAGATATATTTTATTTGGGATAATTGCTTTAAATTGACCGTCTTTTCTGATGGGGATAGGGTACAAATGGTAATAATCAAAATTCTGAGAATTTGTTATTGGAATCTGTAATATATAAGTAATTTTACCATTTAATATGTAACAGTTAATTTTTATGATTTTTTCAAATAGCAATATGTTTTGCAAAGTTGCTTCTATAGGTAACTGATCATATTCTAACCGTTTTTTTAATTATACTGTTTTGAATTAAGCTTACTGTTTCTAGATAATTCCACAATATATTGAAAAAATGTTGAAAATTCTAAGAAATTTGACGATTGTTTCGATATTAAATATCATAGTTATAATGACAGAAGTTACATTTCACTTGATGCCTACCTGGTGTTTTATAATTATTTTTGGTTAGACCAAGAAGTGATCTACATTGTGATTGACTCAATATATCTCAATAGAAAAAGGAAGAGGCTATGATATTACAAATTTTTTAAGCTTAGATATTATTAGCCCTATAGGGATATCCTGGATATATTTTTCCAACTGTGCAATTATATATAAAACCAAGAAAACTGTATCTGCTGATCTTTACAATTATCACTTAATAAGACAGTTTTAAAGTGGAGAACTCCTTAAATTTATCTGTTCATTGACGACTTCATATTGTGGGTTTCTCAATTGTCTTCTAATTTCCAATTTTTCAAGGAAATCCAGTTCTTGCTTCTTATCAAAAATATGTAGTACTTCTATTTCTGTGTTAGGTGTCAATGACTGATTGGTGTCAAGTAGATGTTCTTCGTAGTGGGATTTATCTGATTGTTTTAATCTGTATGCTCGTAAGTGTTGACTGTATCGGATTTCAGAATTTCTAAGAGTTTGACCCAAATATACAGCATTACAACATTTAAGTTATATATACCAGACTTCTTTTTTGATGACATTTTTGTTTTTACATTAAACAATTTGGTACTCACGTTACTATCTGTTTAAAAAGAAATTGTTGTATTTGTTGCTAAAGATATTATCTTTGAAATATTATTATAAATATTTCCTGCATATGTGATGGTTTTGTTAGTTTTTATTTCTTCAATTTGGCATGGAAATATTAGTTATAATGCCTCGTTTTTATTAATTAGTTTATTTATCATTATGTTATGGTTAACCGTTGGATGTTGCTATCTGTTTAATTGTATTAACTTCTCTATTAAAAAAATTTGTTCATAGGAACTGAAAATGCTCTATGTATCATTGAATTATATGCTGCTAGTTTATGTGACATGGGATGATTGAAACTGTATAGAATAGTTACATCAGTGTTTGTTGGTTTTCTGTAAATTGAATAATCAAGTACATTATTAACTCAACTCCGCCAGCATTGCTCGCTGGATGGATCGAGTAGTTTAGTGAGCAATGTTGCTGGTCCCAATCTTGGAAAAAGGAGGAATGTTTGAACGCGAGACTAGCAACCTACCTTTTAAAAAAACACTGCTCAAAGAACCAATTCGAGTGCCTCGGGAACAGGACGGATCAACTCAGTACGACACGGCGAGAAAAAGGAAAAAAACGACAATGGAAACAAAATAAATTGAGACTAGCCTGCTGGAACATCACATCGTTGAGCACCAGAGACCAATAAGTGCTAATGGAAATCGCTAATAATAACATTGATACTTGTTTGCTCTTAGAAACTAAGAAGAAAGGTAAAGGCAACACGAAACTTAGTGACTATATACTATTCTATAGCGGAGTAGATAAGGACAAAAAAGCAAAGGCAGGGATTGGAATAGTTGTACACCAGAAGCTACAACAGCTGATCGAAGACGTGCAATACCTTCAGCACAACATAATGTATATGTCATTAAAATTTGAAAATGACATGACACTTCTGATAAGTGTTTATGCACCAGACATAACAAAACCAAGGGAAGAAAGAGAACAATTCTTCGATGATCTTCAGTGCATGCACTTTGGATCGTTTAGCAAGAAACGAAAAAGTCTTTATAATGGGGGACTTCAATTCACGAATAGGAAATGATACCATCCCTGGAATCATGCAACACTTTAATGAGGAAACAAAAAATGAAAATAGCAATATGTTAATCGGAATGTGGACATACAACGAGTTAAGAATAAATAATACGTACTTTGAACATAAAAACAACACAAATACACATTCAGAAATACAAGGGGTAACAAATCGATCATCGTTTATGTAATCACCAATGAACAAGTGAACCCTCAACAAATTCTGAACATAAGAGTACGAACATCGTCGAATGTAGGGACACAACATAACCTGGTTGTTTGAAAATATCGCTCGGTAGGTATGCGAAAAAAAAAAGCACCAAATTATGTAACAAAATTCAACATAGCTTCTTTTAAGGAAGATAGCACAAAAGATCTATATCAAAGATGACTCAAGGAGAAGATAACGCAGAACCAGGTTGTAGATAACGATGATGTAGGAACAGCTTGGAAAAAAATAAGAGGAAATATAACACAGAGTGCAACAGAAGGCATAGGGATAAGAACAGTAGACACCAACGGAAAGAGAAACACGAAACCGTGGTTCACCAACGATGTCAAGAAACTGGCAAAAGAGAAGAAGGAAGCATATATGAAATACAATAACAATAGAACACCGGATGATTATGAAAGATACAAAACTGTTAGAAATCGAACAAACAACCACATACGACAACTGAAGAAGGGATACTGGGAAACATTTTCAGCAGAAATGAAAGCGGACTTATACGGTGGTCAGAAGAAGGTGTGGAACATGCTACGTAACAGAAAAAAACAAGTTACGGAGGAAGTGCAAGTAAATGACATTACAGAAGAAGAATGGATCAAGTACTTCGAAAACACATATAATATTACTGATGATGCCAATACACCGATACAGATCTCAGTAAATGATAACTATAACGAACCGGAAATAACACTGGTGGAACTTGAAGCACTAATAACAAAATTGAAAAATCGAAAAGCACCTGGCATTGATAATATAAACAACGAGTTAATCAAGTATGGAGGAGAGGAACTAAAGAGGGAACACCTTATTTCAGAAGATTATAATATTCGGTATCATACCGTACGAATGGAAGTTGAGCATATCCGCACCCATACATAAAAAAGGAGGAAAAAGGGATCCCGAAAATGTCAGGAACATAACTTTATTGAGCTCAGTATTCAAACTTTTCACAAAAATCATAGTGATAAGACATGGAAACAAGATTCCGATGACGGAAGAGCAACAAGGGTTCAGACAGAACAGGTCGACGATAGACGCAATATTCATAATACGCAACTAACAGAAAAATCAATAGAGTTCAACAAGCCCATGTTTGTATGTTTTGTTGGCCTCTCTAAAACCTTTGATAAAGTAAGATTGATGGACGTATTAGAGATTCTAGAGAAGAATAATATAGATAATAAATATCAAAATAATATTAAGGAACTGAACACCGAAAATATAACGAGGATTAAAACTAGAACGGGATTGTCCAAAGAAGTACAGATTATGAACGGGATACGACAGGGAGACAGCCTCAGCCCTACACTATTCAATATTATTATGGACAGAATCATAGAAAGCGTTAACAAGGTCAACGCGGGGTACAGAATTGGAGAACAATCGTTAAAAGTGTTATGTTATGTGGATGACGCGGTGTTAGTGGCAGAGAGTGAATATGACTTATAGCGCCTACTATACAGAATGAAAATAACAGCAGGTAAATATAATATGAGCATTTCAATTAAGAAGGCTCAATCAATGATCATAGCCAAAGATCCTATTATATGTAAACTAGCTGTCGACAACAACATAATACAACAAACAATGAAATTCAATTACCTTGGAGTAACAATATCAAGCAAGAGAGATTTGATAGAGGAAACACGAACTAAAGCGATGAAAGCATCAAGGATCAGTGGATATTTGAGAGAAATAATATGGAAAAACAATATGAGGACTACACAAAGCAAGATAAAAATCTACAAAACATGCGTAATACATATTCTCACTTATGCAACCGAAGAAAGGGCCGAAACATCAACAATAAAAAGAATAATGAGGACGACTGAAATGAAAACGCTAAGAACAATTAAGAGAGTGAGCCTCAGAGATAGAATGAGAAGTCAGGACATTAGAGAATAATTAGGAATTCAGGATGTGGTGAGATGGGTTAGAGAACGTAAACGAGGTTGGAATGCCAGAAAAAAACAGATGTGCAAAATGTACGAAAACCCAGAAGCCAAACA
This sequence comes from Galeruca laticollis, assembly GCA_963921935.1. NCBI lineage: Eukaryota > Metazoa > Arthropoda > Insecta > Coleoptera > Chrysomelidae > Galeruca > Galeruca laticollis. The sequence continues at coordinate 153,858,071 of OY998177.1, forward strand.
CACGGAGACCCCTAGGCAGACCACCAAAAAGATGGTATGAGAGCTGGAGCTCAGCGTCTCAAGAAGAGCTAAGGAGGAGGCTAAATATTCAGAATTAAACAGGACAGGGTCCCAATAAAAGAAAAAGAAGAAGAAGATTATTAAGTCTTTGCATTTTCAACTTCTAACGTAAATTTAATTTTTGGGTGTAAATTATTAATACGGTTGAAAAATATATCTAGTAGTAGTTCACTACCTATAAAACAAACTAATATGTCATCTACATATCTACACCAATACTGTAATGTCATTTTTCGTTCGACGTTTAACCAACGACTATTCAATATTTTGCATCAAATTGGCAATTTGTAATTTCTTATGAAGAAAACTATTTGATTAGATTTTAAAGCTATTTCTGATTCTGTAGCAACTATTTGTTTAATGTTATTCGTAAAGTTTGGCGGTTTGCTGTACTTTATACCATCATTTAAAAATTCTATTTCACTATCTGAAAATTTATGAAATAAAATTTTCAGTTCCTATGAATAAATGTAATTTTGATAGAGAGATTAACACAATTAAGCAAAACATCCAACGGTTATCCATTGCATATGATAAATAAACTAATTAATAATAAAGAGGCATTACAACTAATATTTCCGTAGCAAACTAAACAACTAAAAACTTATAAAACCATCACATATGCAGGAAATATTAATAATATTTCAAAGATAATATCTTTAGCAACAAATACAACAATTTTTTTTAAAACAGATAGTAACGTGAGTACAAAATTGTTAAATGTAAAAACAAAAATATTTCCATTAAAGAAGTCTGGTATATATAAAGTTAAATGTTCAGATTGTAATGCTGTATATTTGGGTCAAACTTTTAGAAATTATGGAATCCGATACAGTGAACACGAGCATACGGATTAAAACAAGCAGATAAATCCTACGCAAAACATCTATATAACACCAATCATTAATTGGCACTTAACACAGAACTAAAAGTACTACGTATTTGTGATAAGAACCAAGAACTGGATTTCCTTGAAAAATTGGAAATTAGAAGACACTTAAGAAAACCACAATATGAAGTCGTCAATAAAGAGATAAATTTAGGGTGTTCTCCACTTTTGAACTGTCTTCTCAAGTGATTGTAAAGATCAGCAGATATAGTTTTTCTGGTTTCCTAAATCATTGCACATTTATACAGATCTTAATTGGAAAAATATATCCAGGATATCCCTAAAGGCTAATAATATCTGAGCTTTAATATTAGTAATATCATATCTTCTTCTTTTTCCTATTGACATATATTAAGTCAAACACAAGGTGGGTCACTTCTTGGTCTAGCTCAAAATAATTAATAAACATTAGGTAGCCATCAAATGTAATGTAACTTCTGTGGTTCTGACGATGATATTTAATGTAGAAACAATTCTCAAATTTCTTAGAAATTTTTAACATTTTTTTCAATATATTGTGGAATTATCTAGAAACAGTAAGTTCCATTTAAATCAGTAAAATGAGTGGATTCGACGAAGTAAGGGTGGAGGCAGTTAATTTTTTTTGTTGATGATATAATTCATTTTAAAAGTCATTTGTTATTATTATACTTGGATGCATGACTCCTAGCTTCGAAAATGTAGTTGATGTTTCTATATCTTGAAATATTGAGATTATTATTTCCAGCATGTTAATAATTTGGTTAATACTACCTTTAATGATCATCGCATTTTCTCGATAAACGCTTCCTCCAACAATTAATGCAATTTGTTTTAATTTTGATTATAAAAGTTATTCGTTATGACTTATTTGATTTATTGTACAGTTAAATTTGCTTATTAATGCTAAAGAAAGAGAATCTTGTATATTTATATTATTCGTTAATTGATTTTGGTTTTCTTGAAACTTTTTGATTATTTGTTCTTATTTTCTCCGTCACTTGCGTCTAAATTTCCAGTTATACTTTTAAAAATAGATCCTTAACCATTAATAAGTCCCCTTTTCGATCTATGAGTCAACGGTATTATTTCGAGTAATTTATTTTGAACTTTTTCTTCTGAGAAACTCAAAATTTTTAGATAGTTTGAAACATCATGTGAATAATTTAGTTTTTGGAAATTCGATATTATAGGGCTTTCGAAGGGGAATTTAGTTTCTTTACTTCAATAACGATTGGATTCAGATCAAAATAATGAATGAGATTGAAATTACTATTTTTAATTTTTGCAGTTCCCAATTTTAATCGGATTAGTCCAAAATTGTTCTCCATATTTTTCATGGTTATTTTTCTTTGGGAAAGTCCCAAGGCTCCCATAGATCTTAAATAGTTTGAATTATTTTAGGTTTAGAATTCATTTGTAGTTGGGAATCAGATTTTTTCTGTCGATGATATTGATTTATCGATACAATTGTCAATTTCTTAGAATTTTCAATAACGTTTATTATATTGTGGAATTAACTAGAAACCGTGAGTTTCATTTAAAACACTACTTTCAATTTTTGTTGACTTTTCAAACTTATTTGCTTGTTTTTGTCTCATGTAATTTAATAAAAACATTTTGATCCTCTACAAATCTTTCGGGGTCATCGCGGTTTCTATTAATTTTTCCAATTCATTTTTCTTTTTGTTTTATCAAATTTCATTTAATTTTGAATAAAATATTTTCGACCTTCCTTTGTGATCATTTATATAGTCGTTTAGAAGCATTTTATCTATTTCTAGGTTGAATGGATCATTAGTATTTAGGTGGCCATTAATAACATCAATAGGTTTTAGCTCTGTGGTGGAATGTATGGAATTGCAAGGACAATTTTTACTGTGATGGTTGTTTTAAGGATACCTCTCGTATTTAATAGCCGAATGTGTTCAATAATGGTTGAATTAAACCTTACGATAGAACCTTTTGATTGAGGGTGGTCCGTGCAGCAGAAATGAATTTTTATTTTATGAAGACTTAGGAGTTCGAAAATAACGGAATTTCTAAATTCAGAGCAATTGTCACTGAAAATTTGTTCGGGTACAGCATGGTGGGAAAGGAAGGCTACAGGGTTGTTAACTATTTCAGTACTGGACAAGGAGGTTAAACTAACAATGAGATATCGTCTCTATTAGCTTTTAGATTTTCAGAACGAGGAAAATTGTCAGTATAAAGGTCAATTAGATTATTATTTTGGGGAGCGTTCGGTTGTTCATATCTTTCATTATTAAGTTTTCAATTTTCATTTATATTATAATCTTCGTTACAAACATTATTACAACTTTTGAAAAGTGGGACCATATTCTTCGCATTCTGTGTTGAATAATTCTCATGCCACAAAATTTCCTGTTCGTTGGTTTTGGTTAAATGGACCAGAGGAATTTTCATTATTTCGCGTCGAAATATTCGTTCCTCTATTAAATATATTACGAGTAGAGACACTTACATAAAGATGGCTCTTGGCAAATTTTGATTTTGTTGTTGTTTCGGCTTAAGGATGTTAACATTTCTTTTTTGATTAAAAACTTGTGAATTAGTGGGAAACTTTGATTTCTTATTGGTTGACTTTGCATTGGTATAGGCCCTGTCGGAAATGAGTTCCTTGTTATAAAAGTATTATTCGGTATGTGTGAATTGAAATTGTTTCGATTATACGTATTGTTAGGATTATTAAAATAAGACTGATTGTTAAAATTCGGTTTAAATTGTTGACTTGACTCAGGCATTGACGGTCTAGGTGAATTTCTATTCTGTTTATTTTGAAAGTAGTGCATATTATTTTCTTCTAGAACATATTGTAATGCCTCACTCAAGGTTTTAGGTTTCATGCAGCGGATTGTGTTTCCTAAAGGTTCTTTAAGACCCGACAAACATGTTTTCAAAGCTAGGTTGTTATATAAATCTCTTTTAAGTATATATTTTTTGATGATCGTTCATGCAGATCTATATAATTACTAACAAGGTTTGAAATATTTGACACTCTGTCATAAAATTGTTGTGGTCTCTCATCGTTTCCCTGTCTCATCATAACAAGGTTGCGATTAAGACAGGATTCGTCTCTTTGGTCCGTAAAATTTCGAAAAAGTGTATATCTTTAAGAAATGTCCACGAAGTCAGATTTGGTATGTTAACCACATTACCTCGTAATTTGGAAATTAGTGAGTTAATTAAATATATGTTTTGAAAATTGTTGGGTTGATAGCGGTGAAGTTCGTTGGGATTTCCATCGAACACTGGTACGCAATTTAAGTATTCTGCGTTTAATTCAGTCATTTTACGAAATTTTTTTTTGCTGATTGATTAAAAACTTGAAGGTCAGCTGAAGTATCAATTTTTAAATTTTCTAGATCGTTAATTGAAGGATCAATTGACATGTATTAATAATTGAACCTTCATAGGCTAGGTATCTACTGCATGAACAAATTAAATAATTTTATATTACTGATTACTCACAGAAGAAATAAGACAAGCCTAAGCATTCCCTTTACTGTAACTTAAGGACGAAACAGCTTCTCTGTTGAGATTCCGTAACCCTTGCCAAGTTGAACGATGCTTGTATCAACTTTCGTCGTGTTCCGTCTTGAAGGACTTCGATGGCCTTTAATAGATGGGTTTCCTGATTTTTAGAGAGCCTCTCCACTTCTGATACCTCCAATAAGCGACAATTATAGATATCCTACTGACTGCGCCAGAAATATATTCGATACTCGAAATTGCTTTTTTAAAATCTTTATTCACACCACTAACTAATTTTATTAGATATTTTTGAGTTTACATGTGAAAGATTGACAAAGAACTGAGCTACAAAAATATTATTCTAATACGGTAAAAAATACAGAAATAACAAGTTTGCATGAATATGATGATATCAGAATCTGCTGACGTTGGAGGTTTCATGGGAAACGGCGATATAATTAGCGTTTATAAAGTATATCTGAAATGAAATAACAAAAATTGTTAACCTTCCGATGCTCGCACGCGGACTCTCAGTCCGCAGGTACACATTTTTGAACCGGCGTCGATGAGTATCTCTCGATCACCGTATTCTCGATAATCAGCATTCAGCTGACTGTTGCAGTTTGTAGTTATTGTTATAATTTTTCCATATGCGGAGTGTGAGTCCGCAAGCGAGCCTTTATGTTATGAAATTTTATTATAATATTCTGCATTTGAAAAATATTAAAGGAGAGCTTTAGACGTTTTCTCGATTTTGGGCGCGAACAGTGACTACAAAATTATATGTTGAGCCGAGACGCACGAACGTGTGCATTCAACTCTGGACTGTTCATTCGAGACAACTCGGGCCGTGCTTATCATTGAAATCATGCGTGCGTTTCAACTCAGGGTATGCATTCGTCTCGACTCAATATATATTCGTTCAAGTCAGTATTTGTGTGAATCTAATTCATATATTGTACACATTTACAGATGTCCTGTTCCTGGGAGCAAGAACAGAACCGTTTGAACAAGCTTATGTTCGCATGTTTGGGAGAGGACAATGAGGAATCGGATATTGAGTTTGATGACGAAGAAGAATCTGGGGAAGAGGATAAATAAGAAAGACAGGATTAGGATAGTGATACGGAACAGGAAATTTCGGATTCAGGAATAGTTTATACAGAATGGCCAACATTCATTGGGAAAGATGACGTGACGTTGTGGGGAAGCATGTCTCAAATAAAAATGTGAAAACAAAAGCAGGAAATATAATGAAACATCTGCCAGGTGTAAAGGGAATTGCGAAGAATTTAAAAACCGAAATAGATATTTGGAAGTATTTTTATTCAAACGAAGTTCTAAATTGAATTGTTCATTATACAAATTAACATATTCAGTCAGTTAGAGCAAACTACTAGCGAGAAAGAGATGCAAAAGATACCGACATCCTAGAAATTCAAGCACTTTTGGGACTGTTACATTTAGCCGATTTTATGGAGCCAAAATGGTTCTGGTGTGGAACTATTTAGACTAACAATTCTCAGTGCATATAAAGATTACTCCTAGTACATTTACGTTCCGATAATTTGACAACTAGACACGGAAGAAAACAAACCGATAAGCTAGCGCCGATCAGAGAAGTATTTGAGCTGGTAGTCAATAATTTTACAACAGCCTATACACCATTCCAATTCGTTAGTATTGACGAGAAGTTAGAAGCGTTCCGGGGACGATGTAATTTTGGGCAATACATCCCCAGTAAACCCAATAAGTATGGGATAAAATCTTCGCTATGGCAGACTCAAAGACGTTCCATACTTCTAACATGGAGGTATATGTAGGCAAACAACCTGATGGGCCATTTGAGGCTAGCAATTCGCCAACTGCAGAAGTACATAGAATATGTCAACCAATAAAAGGTACCAGCCGTAATGTAACACTTGACAACTGGTTTACGAACATGGACCTACTAACTCCCTTTTACACAGATTTTAAGCTAACTCTATTAGGTACTATTAGAAAAAAATGAGACAGAATTGCCCTAGAGTTTTCTCGTCCATCGCCCCGACCAACTTTGTCCAGTATGTTTGCTTTCCGGAAAAATTTCACTTTGGTGTCTTTTATTAAAAAAAAATGTGATGCTTGTGTCGAGCATGTATAATGACGTCAAGTATACAAGCAAACCAGATATTATATTGGACTACAATATTAGTAAAGTGATGTCGACTGCGTTTATAAATTATGTGCAGCGTATAATTGTGCGCGTAACACAAAAAGATGGCCTATGGTGATTTTACTCTTTACTAAATGTAGCTGAAATAAACTCATTTGTGATTTTTTCGTTCAATTGCTCTTCAAACCAACGGAGAAGAAATTTTTTACGGACTTTATCATTTCACTTAGTAGAAGGCCATATCCGTCGACGAGTGACTCAATATATTCCGAGGGTTATGCAACAATGAATCCGCCAAATGTTCGGCTTGGAAGCGCCTGTTCCTGAGCCACAGCAAGAAGGTCAACGAGGAACCTGTTCTTATTGCGATCGGAGGAAAAATAGACCAATCCGTTATAGTTGCGTCCAGTGCAACAAATATGTATGTTTAGAGCACTCCATCATGAGATGTCATCCGTGTCACCGAGAATAAACATTTATTTTAGCATTCTTCTTCTTACAGTGCCATATCCGTGATCGGACGTAGGCGACCTCTCACTTCTACCTGTGTTGTGCTCTCCAGTTACCACAGATAGAAGGGACCTACAGTTTAACGACGGTTCCGAACGTCTATGTTGAGAGGCTGTACTAGGCAGAATTTTTTAGTATACCTTAGTCTAAATGTAACAAAAGTGTAATTTTTTTTTATTAACTGTTCTAAATTTTGAAATTTAATGCTTGTATTTTATGAATATAAACTCTTTCTCAGTAAGTACCTAATGTTTTTCCATTCACTTCAATTTGGGAATAATATAACAAAGATTATACTTACGGACTGAATGTCCGCGCGCGAGCGTTCTATCTCGGGCGAGCACCGGAAGGTTAATTAACGGAGGATTTTGTAAACATCTATCATTCTCATTACAGTGTTGATTTTACCTTTGTACAAATAGGTTGTGCGAAGAAATTAACAAAACCGGTCGATAGTTTTTATCAGTGCCAACTTTGTTTTCTTACACGTGTTTATTTGAAATATTCCGATTAGAGTTTTTAACTAAATAATTTTGCCCCATCATGGGGGATAAAAAAGGGACGTCATTCTCGACGCAAGTGGAGTCAATTATGTTATGTGATGATGATCAAATGTTACCGATTAATAACTCTCCAAGCACCAACGAGGTTTCTGCAGTAAAACCAGTTCCAAAAAAGTTCAATTTATTGTCAGATAAGTACAATTTATCTACTATTTGGGTATACATTGAAAATATTAAAAGTAGTAATTTGGGAAGGCTACATCCCATGACTGTTGGTCACAAATTTTTTAAACAATTGAAGCTAACTAATATATTAGAAATTAAAAATATAGGTAAAAATCGAATAAAAGTTCTATTAAAATCGTTCCTTGAGGCTAATCAATTAGTTAAAAATCCTTTGTTAGAAAATCATAATTTGGTAGCTTATATTCCAAATCATCTACTCGAATTAAAGGGTATCATCAGGGACGTTGACACTAAATATGACGAAAAATATTTGTTAGAGAATGTAGAGTCTACCTCTCCTGTAATAAACATTTATCGTACTAAACGTAAAATCCAAAGAGAGGATAACACACTTGATTATGTACCAAAAAAACCCATTATTATTACCTTTGAAGGTAATATTATACCAAAATATGTTGCATTTAATAAAGTATATTGTGAGGTAGAGCAATTTATAGGTAGAGTAGTTCAATGTTTTCGTTGTTTGAAGTATGGACATGTTTCTAAACAGTGTAAAAGCACCCAAGAACGATGTATACAATGCGGCGAAATAAAAAACAGAGGAACATAGTTGCAATAAGAACAAAATTTATTGTATTCATTGTAAATCTAACGATCACCTATCTATATCTAAAAAATGCCCTCAATATGAGAAACAGAAAAAAATTAAAACTATTATGGTTGGTTCTGGAAGCCAGAAAATACTGTGAAAACTCTATTCCTTTTTTTGTAAGTCATGATTCTTTTTCAGGCTAATCAAATTATAATAAAGATTTCCCCAGTCTTACTAATCAAGTTAATAATAATACCACACAAACTATGATAAAAAATATTAGGGAAAGCAGTAGTTTAATTTCGTCGCTACCAAGTACAAGTGGCACAAAAAAATACTCAGTTCCCATGAAAAAGAAAAGAAAATCAGACTCTCCGTTCTATGAGTCTCCTTCTGACTCGCCTATGTTTCCTTTTACTTTTGGTCCTAGTCAACCATTACCTGCTAACCCCTATTAATCCAATTCTAATAGTATTGAAACTAAAAAACAGAATATTGCTGACATTGTCTCCAAATTTGTATACAATCTATTGGATATTAGCTCAGTAGAAGACTTACAATCAATTAATAAAAGTTCAATAATCAGTAGCATAAAACAAGTACTGCAGGATACTCTAACAGTTAATAATTATTAATGGCTCAAAAAGTTTCACTTAACATTATGCAGTGGAATGCTAGCTCAGCTGTGGCAAATAAAAACAGTTTGCAACACTTTTTAAATTCTAGAAAAATAGATGTGGCACTTATTACTGAAACTTGGCTTAAAAAAAATATACAATATTGTTATAATGGTTATAATATGATCCGTAAAGACCGACATGACGGCTATGGTGGTGTTGCCATTTTAGTTCATCATTCAATAAGTTTTTGTGAATTCAAAATTAATAATAATGTGTGTAGAGGCGTGGAAATGTGTGGCATAAAAATTAAATATGGTAAATCGGAGCTAAGCCTTTTTTCTGTTTATATACCACCTAAAATTAAATGTTCTGCTAATGATTGGTTTACACTTTTTTCACAAGCAAAAAATCCTTCAATCGTGGGCGGTGATTTCAATGCACATCATTCGTTGTGGGGTGCACATCATAATGATACAGTTGGTATACAACTAATCCGAGCTGCAGATGATCTTATTCTAACAGTAATGAATAATGGACAACCCACAGTTTTAACTCGTCCTAATCAAAATGTTTCTGCGATAGATATCACTTTTTGTTCTCCTGAACTTGCTAATAGAATTAATTGGTCAGTATTAGATGATACATTAGGATCGAATCATTTTGTTATTCTTATGGAGCTTCCAATCGACCAAGTTATCAATGAATTTCCCCTTAAAAATAAATGGAACATAAAAAGCCAACTGGTCATTGTATACTGGGACAATTGAAAATACTAATACTCTTCAAGGAGATTTCTCATTAAACTCCACATCTGATAAATATCAAATCTTAATCAGCAGTATGAATCAAGCTGCACACATTGCGATACCACAATTTAAAAATATTAAAAACTTAAAACGTTACCTCCCACCTTGGTGGAATTCAGATTGCGAAAAGATTTTGGAAGATAGACGTTTGGCTTCCTCGACTTATAAAAAAACTTCGAATTTTCAAAACTTTTTCCTTTGTCAAGAAATGATGGCAAGAACAAAAAGAAAATTTGAAGCTTAAGCTAAACAAAACTGGATTGAGTATGTTTCTTCTCTTAATAAGTCTGTTTCGTCTTCTTCTCTTTGGAAACAAACTAGAAAGATTTATAGAAAACCAATCTCCAACGTCAAGCCTTTAGATGATATCTGGATGGCATAATTTTTTGACAAAATTTCTCCTCCCTTTGCTGCTATGTTATTTCCTGATCTAACTTCATCTAGTGATGAGAACCATTTTCTTTCAAAACCCATAACTTTAACAGAGTTAAACTATGTTCTTAAAAATCGCATCAGTACTAGTCCAGAACTTGATGAAATTAAATATCCTATGATTGATAACCTTCCTGTTATTGCTAAATGTATGTTAGATTGATATATTTAATGATATACTGAATAATCTATCCATAGTTAATGAGTTGAAGGATGTCATCATTATTCCTATTCTCAAGCCAGGTAAAGATCCCAATCATGCTGGATCCTATCGCCCTATATCACTTATGTCTTGTATGTTGAAAACTTTAGAACGTATCATTAAGCACAGACTTGAATGGTGGTTATTTCAGGAAAACCTCCTTCCAAGAACCCAGTTTGGCTACAGAAAAGGTTGTGGTACAATTGACGCTCTAACAACTCTTGTTACCGATATTCAAAATACTTATTCCACCAATAGATATTTACCTACACTTTGCCTAGATATCGAAGGTGCTTATGATAGCGTCTGCTCACCCATTCTGAGAGAAAAAATGATTAATAACTTCCTAATACCGATTCGATTAACTGATGCAATCATTAACTTTTATTCTCATAGAAAATTGTATATAAGAACTCATAATAATTACCTCATAGGACCTCGTTATAATATTTCAGGACTACCTCAGAGTTCAGTATTGAGTCCTCTGCTTTTTAATTTGTATACGGCTGACTTTCATAGTATTTACGTTGAAAATATCACCCCAAAAATAATTCAGTATGCGGATGATTTTTGCTTATATTCAGAGGCCAAAAAATTAGATGCTGTAGAGACGTTAGATAAAATATACGGATTGGCTTATAAATGGTTCATTAAAAATGGTTTTGAAGTATCTCCCACGAAATCATCAGTTTGCATTTTTTCTAGACATAACATCCCGAATATCGATACGATTCAGTTAAATACACAAGCGTTTCCTTTTTGTAAATCAATAAAATATTTGGGAATGATAGTTGATAGGAAGTTGACCTGGAAACCCCATATCGAACATATATTGAATAGATGCAACAGAGGTATGAATTTTTTAAAATCCATTTCTAAAACTTGGTGGGGAGCTGATGCGTCGACTTCGCTACTTTTTTATAGATCATATATTAGATCCATAATAGATTATGGATGTACACTTTATGGATCCGCAAGTAAAAATAATTTACAAAAAATTGACATATTTCAAAACAAAGCCTTACGTATTTGTATGGGAGCTATGAGGTCTACTCCCATTGAACCACTTCACGTGGAAGCTCAAGAATCTCCCTTAAAATATAGAAGAAATCATCTTAGCCATAAATTCCTCATAAAAATTATGTCTTCCAACGAATCTTTATAACACAATATATCTCAACTAAACGAATTTGATTTAACTAACAACTACTGGATCCGCAAAAATTCACCGCCTCTCTGTGATGCTTTCCGAAACTACAACAATCTATGTGTAATTAGATCAGAAAAAAATATGACTTTAGATGAATTTGAATACTTTTTTCATATGTTTAATGTCATTCAACCTAGGTATCATGTAAATCCTATGATAAGTCTTACAATTTTAAACTCCATATTAGAAAATTATTCTGATTCCATACAGATATATACTGACGCTTCCAAAAGTTTATATGGAACTGGTTGTGCGTTGTACATTCCAGGTGATAATGTCGAGAAATTGTTCAAGCTCCCCTCAGTCTTCTCAGTTTTCAGCGCTGAAGCTGTGGGCATCTATGAATCGTTAAAATTTTTTTCTTCGTCCAGAAAAAGTTCTGCTATTATATTAGCTGATTCTCTGTCTGTCTTAACAGCTATACAAAATGCAACTATACCTGCTATATCAGATAATCTTTATATATTCTATATAAAAAAATGTTATTTCAATTAAAAAAAGATAATAAACATGTACAGCTGATATGGATCAAAGCACATATAGGACTTAAACATAATGAACATGTAGATCGTTTAGCTAAAAATGCAGCAGAAAATGGTACCTTATCTATCTATCCACTAACTGTACCAGACGTATTTGCTAATTCTAGGCAAAAACAAAGTTGTTTATGGAAAAAGTCTTGGAACGATTATTGTAAAATATTTAATACCCAATATTCATCAATTCAACAAGAAATTCCGAATTGTTGTTGGTTCAACTCTTACTCCTGTCCACGTAAATACATTACAACTATTATTAGACTACGCTTTGGACATGCATGTTATCCGGCACACTTATATAAAATAAAAATTCTTGACACAGACCTGTGTCAACACTGTCATATCAAAAGTGATCTGAATCATATTTGATTTAACTGCATATATTCCCAAGAAACTCAAAACCTTATTAATGATTTAATAAGAATCGGATTTTTCCCACCCTTCAATATCTGCCATCTTTTAGCCTTAAACAAAATGGAAGTATATAATGTTCTGATGAAATTCATATACGAATCAAAGGTATGCTTGTGAATGTTTGAACTAGATTTGTTTACCTCTGTTTATCCCAATTGTAGTTATTCCTATCTTTCCGTGGCCTAGTTTTGTTTGTGATAAATTATAATGTCTTGATGGGCCCCTAGACAAGAAGCGAGTGACCCTGTATATCCTTATTGTATTTATTTTTTTAGGTAGGTAATTTTGTCTTCCCTTAGGTGTGGATAGGTGTGAGTGAGGTGAATATATTTTTTTATATATTAATAGTTTGTTCCTGTTGTGACTGGCCGAATGACGAGTGTCAAAGCCAAGAAAAAAAATCATTCTTATTATGCTTATTGTTGAATAAACTTTAAAACAGATTGGGTATTGTCGGTATGTTATTTTTGTAACAATAGTATATTATGATATTAGGAGAATAAGTAATACTTTATGTGGTGAGTGGCGAAGCTCATGAAGTTTCTTATTCTCCGAATGAAGAGTGACTGCTCGTCACTCGAGCCACGTCACGTCTCGACTCCGCCCTCTTTCAAATATTTTTGCGCTAGACGACAGACAGAAAAGTATATTATCTACGGGCAAATTATGCATACATTTGCCATATAATTCATATATGATCTTCCAGTTGCAACATCAATGATAATTTTCCATGTATTTATCAAGAAGATATACAGTTCTAAAAAATAAAATTGTAACTTTTGTAAAAATATTTCTAAAGTCGAACGTTGGTCATGTGTGGTTTCGATATTTCGGAAAGAGAATCAATGTCGGTGATTCATTTCTTGCAGGTGTGGTGGTCGATAATTGAGTTTCATCGGCACTGATGCTCTGAATCTCGAATCGGGGCGTTATTATAGACGTCGTTCCCAAAGTCATGCATACGCAAGCCTGTGAATGCTCTATTTGCGAATAGTTCCGAAAATGATGTTCTCGAGCACCGTTTATTTGGCAATAAAAAAATGTAACACTTGGCCCAATTGTTGCTGCCTTATACCAAAAATTGGGTCAACTCTTATAAATTTTTTTATTGTCAAATGATTTTTTAGATCAGCTTAAAATTAGTTGGAAAATAACTATGTATATATAAAAATTTTATCTGAATAAATTCCAGTCAATAAATTGAGAATTATTTGGAAGAATGTTTCTCTGTAAGTATCAATTGAAAATAGAAAAAGGTGGATAAATTCAATATACGACATGGTATTTTACGTGATTTCAAAATTTTTTGTGATTTAAATTTGATTATATAATTTAATTGTATATTAAATGGAAATTTTATTCTTTCTAGAGTAACTTAAGACGTGTAAATGGCGCAAAGTTTTAGTAGTATATCATATACTATTTTTTCTTTAAACGTACAACATTTTATTTGAGGTGAAACAATAAAAGGAAACGAATTTTATAATAATGATAACAAGATTGAATCTTCAACTTATTTCACTGTATATTCTTAAATGATGCAAATCTTAATAATTGTACTTTTACTATAAATATTACGAATAAACAATAAATACCATTGTCAATACCAATAAATAATCATTATGTATTGTGTAAATGTTCGTCGATTAAATGACTAAATGAGCAATGCTGAAAGCCAATAAATGAAACAAAGAAAAATCATAGTACTATAATGTGTTTATACGCTTAGGAGTACAAGTACTTATACTCCTAGTCATATAATTAACACTTAACGTCGTTGAGAAACGTCACATGAGTTATCACTTATATGACGTTTGAAGAAATAGCAAATTACTTTGTCACTTGATAATACGACAAATAAAGAAGTAAAGTAAGAAGTAACCTTCCCGGTGTCCCAGCATCACAATTGAAGTGCCAACGGAATAAAGAATGAAAATTATTAAGTCTGATGGACCTAAAAATTATAAAACTGATAAAAAAAGTACGATTCAATGATAATTTCAGTGATCACATCTAGGCGTTTACTTAATTTTCTAAGTATTAGTAACTATTATCACGGATCGCATCGCTTCAAAGCATCTGATGCAACTAATCCAACGGTCGATAAAGTAATTCGGATAAATTGACGTTTATTGTTCGTTCTCTTCGACAATTAATCACGGAATTTTTCAATGAAAAAGCTGCACTGTCAGCGTCAGACTTTTTCTCTACATTATTCGATATATATTCATCTATTTCATCATTTGTTTCATCCAATTATTATACAATCTCTCTATTAATTACACGTATGAAAAATTAGACATAATAACAGTATTAGTAATCAATTATAAGTGAGTTTTTACGCAAACATTGTGTTAGTGATTCTTGAGTTTGATCCAATATGACACATGAATAGAAGGAACCTACCGGGAGCCGATCTTTTATAATAGATAAAGGTATATTTAAATATTTATTCATATATCAAACAAGAAGATGATTGTGTAAATGAAAAAACAGACTTGAATTACCTTGTCTGTTGTCTTTGTAGAATGGCTGAGTTTTTTTTAATCGTTTTTCATTTTTCGTCTTGATGTTTTTACATCACTTTCATATTCTTTTATAATACCAATTTATATCCTTACTGTATAAATATAAATATAATTGATACTCCACTTGCTGCTAAATTTATTAGATGATGGGGTCTTCTTTTTGTTTCTTGATAAAAAACGGATATGGACTTGAAATATATGCCTTTCTCCTTAAATAATGTATTGAACATTCATTTCAATTGTGTTTGGATTGTTGTGGTTATTAACAATTGTTACATTTCTGCTTGATATTGCAGTTTTAAAGTTTTTAAATGTTTTTGACTTTCAACGTGATATTTCGGTTATTCGTTCAATGAATTTTCTTGCTCCTGTAAATCTTGATGTACTTGATGCATACATGTTAAACTTATTTTGGTGAGTAATTTTGTATTCTAAGCAGATTTTCAGTTTTATTAATCCAAATTTCGTCCATTTGTAGATGTTCTGATGAAGGAAATAAATTATTTCCGAAAGCTAAACTAGTCAAAAAAAAGTTGTTTAATTAGCCCTATATTGACCGCATCCCAACTACTTTGTTTACAGTGTATATATATATATATATATATATATATATATATATATATATATATATATATATAACAGAGAAGATGTAGGAATATCGAGTGATATGTGAATAACAACAACAAAGAGATTCACGGGTAGTTCACGCAAAAAGAAAAAGGGCTACTGAAACAGAGTGGTTACCGCGGACATGCATGTTTCTGGCTCATTTGCCGTTTTCAGCACGGTATAACCAAATTAGGCTGTGGAAGCAAAGATGTTGTTGTCGCGAAAACTCGGGATCTTCCAATTGAAGGCATAAATGAGCGTTTGGTTTTCCTGTTGAAATCCGTTGTTTTGTGTTTTCCCATGCTTCGATTAACATCTTTGCTCCGAAGTTTCACATCCTTATTTGGTTATATCGTGCTGAAGACAGCAAATGGGCTAGAAACATGCATGTCCATGGTTACCACTTTGTGTCAGTAGCTCTTTTTCTTTTTGCGTGAGTTACCCATGAATCACTTTGTTTTTGTTGTTTACATATCATGCGTTATGCCTACATCTTCTTAATATATATGTATATATATATATATATATATATATATATGCATATGACGTTCCATATTACAAAAAGCAATACTACTACATTTAATTTAAGTATTCAGACAAAAAAAGAAAAGCAAACTAAATCTAATTGTATTCCAGCCAAGTAATGTTTTCTTATAAACAACAAAACCCTAAGTGAAATTTTATCTGCATGCTAATTAAGTCTGTTATGAATCATAACTTTTTTGTTTTGTTCTTTTTCAATATAATTAGAAATAAGATTGAGACTAAATGTTCTTGAAGAGAGAGACAAACATTCCTGAGTTTTAAATGGTTCTCAATACAACAAATCATGACATTTTTGATCTTATTCTGTAGTCGGGCTACGATATCATACACTACTGTGGCCCTGTCGTTATAGGACTTTTAGAATGTTCAAATTTTGGCGAAAGCGCAACATTTTCTAAGAATTACGTGGACTTTTAAGAAGGACGGACGTTTTTTTTGACGATTGAATTCCAGAACCGATCTCTCGAGAAATTGATTTAATGGATATAAAGGAGAAAGTGTATTGTACATATTAATGTTTCCTTGCATGTTATTTCCTCCTCTAAATTAGACTGTTCCAAAATATTTTTGCTGCTTTATACTGTAATATTAAAAAAAAATTTTTTGTAGAGAAGCATAAGTATAAACATTCAGTATTATTCTTATCCTTAAAACTCATTCGATTCGTGACAAACATTTTTTTCTTGTGATTCTCACAGTCCTGACAATAAATCTTTTTTTTTTCTTCAAAGGTGAGATATTTTTAGCACTGCCTGAAAAATTGTCGGAAAAAAGATTTTATCCTCTCTAAAATTGAAAACAAAATATCTGAGAAACGTGATTACATTTGTTTCACTTTGTTATTTGGACCAGTGAGAAAAAGAAAATATGGAGAAAGAATACTTCCTAAATTGGACGCGAAGTTAAGAGGGAGAATACGTGCTCGCTTCACATTCATTATTATCTGAAACTGCCATGAAGCCGACAAAGCTAAAAAATGTTTCAGGATAACAAAAAATAAATGATGGCAGTAGGAATATTGAATTTAAAAAGTGTTGTAATTATATTTATCGTTAATTGTTCTTGCTTGTTAGTTTGAAAATATTCATATGAATATAATCAAGTGGTGGAAAAATAAACGGATATAAAGAATAAAACTAACTTTTCCACATATATGAGACACCTTGAACAATATCCTATCATGAAATTGGTCCCTTGTATACCGGAGACTGTATCGTGCTAGCAAAGCGAAATTTCGTCAAAAACTACTAAAAATATAGTATTTCTGGATTAATTGGACCCGTTGAGCTGAAAATCAATGAGGTTCATATGTAAAATACCTTTAGCAATATCCAATCATAAAATTGGTCACTTGTTGCACTCCAGAGGCAACAACGATATCGACGACGATGACGACAACCCCGTTTTTTCGTGTTTAACTTGCTGAAAAACGGAAAAATAACCTGAAAAAATCCAAAATTCTAACTTTTCTTGGAGTAAAGCAATACTTTTCTCTCATATTAGATAGTTGTGGGCGAAAAAGGAAAATCAGTTAAAATAATCTGATCAAATTTTCTATAAATAGTTTGTCATGTATCAATACTCTAATTCTGAATACAACACTCAGTATACCCATTTGCCTTCTCCAGTATTGTTAGAAACCTTCACGCACATATTAATTTTCTTCTGATATTGCTTATTCATAAATGTTTTAAACAGAACATCTCTCTGGACCAATTCAATATTTGTGTTCACCACGAACACAATTTATTATGTAAATATGATATATTTGATAGTCAAGAGCAAAGTGTGCAGTCGATGTGAACTCTACTCAATTGTTCTTACTCCATCGAACCCTTTCTAACCGTGCATAGTTAATATTCCAGTATGCTTTGTTTCCTAAGGAGGACCTTGAATAAAACGATGCAAAAGAGAAATTCTGATATTTTACAACAGCGATAGATTTTGAGAATGGACTGTGTCGACAATAAATGACAAAAAAATTTGCTTAATGTTACGAAACAGCACACTGCTATAGTCCCTAAAACCGACTCTATCTAAGCCAGGTATAGAAGTTAAAATTTTGGCGGATACGCAGTTATAAAAAACTGTTTACGAGTTCACGACTATCTTATGTAAACAGACTTATCTAGAAATGGCGAGAAAAATTATTTGTGTGTGTAAGCCGCAGCCCAGAATTTACTAGTAAAAATGGCTTTAATATAAATAAGGACCGATCAGCGGAAGAGGGGGTTGATAAAATTGATCTCGTGAAATAAATACACCGAAATAGCAAACAGTAAATATAAATTAGTTAAGTGTTCATATAAATTAGTTTAAGTGAATATACTGAGTATATATAAATTAAGTGTTAGTGATTAGTTTAGTGTTTTAAATAAATTAGTAAGTAGCCATACCGAGTGTTTGAAATTTATCCCACCCGCAATAAAAACTTTTAATAAATAAGAAAAACATTACATTAATTTAAAGCTATTCACCTAAATATGTGCACATTTGTTTGTCAAAGTTTAGTCTAAATCAAATTTTCTGAATAGCTGTGAATATGAAATTGACTGTCTCGACCCTTACTTCGTGGAATATGCTCATATTAGTGTTTTCAAATGAAACTCACGGTCTCTAGTTAATTCCACAATATAATTTATTATATTGTGGAATTAACTAGAGACCGTGAGTTTCATTTAAAAACACTAAGCTGTGAATATGTCAGTAAATCTGATACAATTCTTAGATATTATTGTCACACCTGTTTTATGAATGTCAGAATGACAACTTGGACTGAAAATAAGGAAAGAGCTGAATAGGCGGAGTAGTCACAGTCACTTGTCAAAGTAACAGTCTAGAATTTTCAAGATTTTTCTATTGTGTTTCATATAGACGTACTAGTATGTTATAGCATATTCTAGTCTTTCCTGAAAAGTTCTTTTCATACAGGGTGTTTCATAGTTAAACCACCATAGGTTAACTGCAAGTAGAGGACACTTTGGTGGTTCCAAATAGACTTGGTTAATTGGTCTAACATAATTATTACCAGATATACAGGGTGTTTTATTCATTTAGTCCAATGCTTTTGAAGGCCATAACTTTAGAACCACCCTATATATTTCTTTCATTATTGGTAAGGATAATATTGCATTGATAACACAATACGATAGTGTAATAAAAATAATTATAATCTAGGTCTGGTTTAAGGAAAATTTGCAAAATTCGATAATCTCCAAAACAACACCCTGTATATCAGAATTTTTGAAATCCAATAGATTATTCGAAGAGAACAGAAAAAATAGAGTGGCACCAAAATATTTTTCGAAGTGCACATACCGTTTTACTGCTTAATTTTTAATGTCAAAGTTATTTAAATGTATCATAGACATCTTCGTACGTAATAACTTTAGAACCACCCTATAGAATTCTTTCATTTTTGGTAGGTGTAAGTTACATAAGCATCAATAGTTTATGTCATAAGAACAGAAAAAATTGAGTTACACGAAAATGTTTTTCGAAGTGCACACTTACTAAAATATTCAAGTCAAAATCATTAACAATTATCAAGTAGGTCTAATATTCTAAAGGAACAGAAAAATTATCAAATAGGCGTAAACTGTTGAAGTACGGAAAATTTTGAGAGTTCGTTTTGTTATTGGTAGTTAATCGTTTGTTGTTAGTAAATTTCGCACGAAATAATTTTGAATAATAAGTATTGGTAGCCAAATGTTTGGTAAAAATAGAACAGCATATTCCCGTTCGCGTTGCCAATACCTCTAGAAGACCAGTTGAACTAAAAAAAATCACGAGTTGGGATATTGTGAACCAGTGAAGAGCATAGTAAATTTACGAGATAATCCCAAACCCGAAAAAGAGCCACAAAATGAAGTCGAAGTCCAACTTATAGAGAACATTATTGAAGATTCGTCTCGACCGTGGCCTGCTCAAGTTGTAACTGAGAAAGATGGAAGTATAAGATTCTGCGTTGACTATCGCAAATCAAATCAAGTTACTGTAAAAGAAAGCCATCCCTTGCCACGTATTGACGATTCACTGGACACCCTATCCGGCTCTCAGTGGTTTACCACATTAGACTTTAAGAGCGGATATTGGTAAGTTGAAGTTCATCCCGATGATAGAGATAAAACAGCCTTTTGTGCTGGAAATGACCTTTATCGATTCCAAGTACTTCCATTTGGTCTATGCAATGATCCAGCCCCTTTTGAGAGACTCGTGGAAATGGTGTTAAAAGGACTGACGTGGGAAACATGTCTGTGTTATTTAGATGACATGATTATAGCGGGAAAAACATTCACGAACATCCAAACAATCTACAAGTTTTTAGCCGACTGAAAAATGTAAACTTAAAATTGATTTCCAAGAAATGCTCCTTATTCCAACGTTAAGTTTTATATTTGGGACACGTTGTGTCAGCAGAGGGAATGAAAATAGATCCGGCAAAAATTTTTGCGATTCAAGAGATAAACATGAGGTTCGTCGATTTTGGGTCTTGGTACGTATTACCGGTTTTTTGTACAGGGTTTTTCATTATATATGGACCCTTCAATATCTCACTTATTATTTGTTACAATTAAAAATGTCTCAAATAAGAGTTGGATGGTTATTAAAGTAGTTTTTGAAATCCAACAAAAATATTATACAGAATGTCCCAAAAAAGAGGGACAGAACCAAAGTGTTCTTTCTTAAATAGGACACCCTATATATTTTTATATTTTTAAATTGTTCACTTCAATCCGAATTCAACAATATATAATTGTTATAGTCTAGCCTCAACAGATGTAGTAATCTATCGATTGGAATTCAGTAAATTTGTTTACAAAATAAAGTAATCTCAAACTAAGTAAGCCCAAATGAAACTATAAATTTTCTTCAAAATAAATTCCCTTCAAAATAAATTTCCTTCAAAATGACCCCCCATATTGTCAATTCATAGTTGGTATCTTTGGCGTAAATTCTCTAAACGTTTAGAAATAATGCAGCAGCATGATTATTTAAGTTATTAATTTCGCCTTGAATCTTTTCCTGAATTATCTCACGATTGTTATTTTCGCCAAAGTTAACTATATCTTTCAGCATTCCCCACAAAAAAGAATCTAAGGGAGTTAGGTCGGGGCTATTAGTAGGCCATAGAATTGTCCCATTATTTCCGATCCACTCTGGAAACTGATTGTTGAGATGTTCTCTCACCTCTAATACATTATGGAGTGATGCCCCATCTTGGTGCCTGATCATAGTATTTAATGGGTCAGCTATAAATTCATTTTCTAGTATTTGACTTATTTTGGGTATTATGCAGTTTAGGGAGTTCTTCCTGTTAACTTATAATTGAAAAATATTGGCCCAACCACTTTATTCTGGAATATTCCACACCAAACCTTAATTGATTTCCGTCCAGATTTCTTTATTTGTTGCACTTTCCGCTATCTATGATTTTTATTTTCCCATGAACGTATCTTTTTTCTATTAAACACGTCAGCTGTAGAAAAACTGGATTCGTCTCTCCAACGGATTTTCTGAAGGATATCTGGAGTTCCATTCAAGCGACGAAGCATTTCCTGACAAAATATTAACAGTTTCCGTTTGTGCAATTCAGTAAGAGCCTGCACGGGAAGTATCTTATATGGTTTATAATTGTGTCTTTTCAGAGTCCTAAAAATTTCCATAGGATGTTTTTGTAATATATTGGAACTGATTACTAACGAGTCTTCAGAGTTTTTTGCAAAAAAGTAGTAGCGCAAAACTTATACCTTCTTATTCAACTACCATAAAATCCAAAGAAATATATATTTTTTCACCTTCAAAATGCTGAAGTGGATCTAAATCATCCTCCTCATTAATTACACACGTTCGTTTTTTCCTAGAAAAGTTCATAGTTGTCATTACATGCTGGTATATTCTGTTGAAAGTATTTTTGCTAGGCGCATGCCGATTTGGATATAATTCCATAAATTCTCTCCTTGCATCTAATTTCTTATTATTATTTTTTACAAATAGAGAAAATATTTCTATTTTTTGTTCATCTGTATACCGCATTTTCCAAACTATCAAATACAATGTTTTATAATGGTGTAAATAACTACTTGTCAAATATGACAATGCTTTCATTGCCCGTTGCTTATAGTTGGTTTTCATCCCACAGAAAACGATTTCTAAATGGATATATTTCATGAACTGTTAAGGTTAGACTATAACAATTATATATTGCTGAATTCAGATTGAAGTGAACAGTTTAAAAATATAAAAATATATAGGGGTCTAAGAAAGAACACTTTGGCTCTGACCCTCTTTTCTGGGACATCCTGTATTATATTTTTGTTGAATTTTAAAAACTACATTAATAACCCTCTAACTCTTATTTGAAACATTGTTATCTGCAACAAATAATAAGTGAGATATAGAAGGGTCCATATATAATGAAAAACCCTGTACAACATTTTGGAAAGATAGTCAAACCTTCACACAGACTTACTGAAAATAACACATCATTTGATTGGGATTCAGAATGCCAAAATTTCTTCACTGAATTGAAAAAGAGGCTGTCCACTGCACCAGTTTTAGCGTACCCTAAAAAAGAATGTCAAATTATTCTCAACTGCGACGCTTCACAACATGGCATAGGAGCTATCCTTTCACAGCAACAAGATGTCGAAGAAAAAGTAATTGCTTATCTCAGTAAAACCATGGGAAAGGCGGAGAAAAATTACTGAGTTACAAGGAAAGAACTGTTAGCAATTGTAAAGGCTATTGAACACTTTCACACATACGTTCATGGCAGAACCTTCATCATCACCAGCGACCATAAAACACTAAAGTGGCTGATGAATTTTAAAAATGCGGAAGGACAAATTGCAAGATAGTAAGTAAGACTTCAGCAGTATAATTTTGAAATAGTTTATAGAAAAGGTCGCTATCACGGAAATGCGGATATCCTATCCAGAAGGCCATCTACTCATCAACAATACAGATATTGCCAAAAAATTGAGGAACAGGAAAGTAATAATAACCAAAGAATTGCTGCATGCAACAACACTAAGAAGCGACTCGGACGAAAACATGTGGTCAGTAGAAAATCTGAGAAAATTTCAGACGAAAGATGAAGACTCAAAAGTTGTCCGGACAGGGCTACCAAATGAAGTTAGACCCGATTGGCAAAAAGTGTCCAAGTATGGTTCAAGGATCAAAAGATACTGGGCTCAATGGAATTCCCTTACTCTTCGCGATGGTGTACTCCATCGGACGTGGGAGAGCTCTGACGGTGTATCTACGATTCACCAACTTGTCTTGCCTAAATAACTTGTTCGTAAATTGATAGAAGAACTTCAATAGCAATCGTTCACGAGAACATTACGGGTCAACTGTAGCCAAGACATTACAGAATGGTGTGAGAAATGTGACTTATGCAGCGGAAAGAAAGAACCAAAAACTAGAAGTCTTGGAAAAATGGCTCATTATCTGTCCGGTGAACCATTTCAGAGAGTTGGTGTAGACATACTCGGGCCACTTCCAAAAACAGAAAAAGGTGACAAGTACTTAATGGTAGCTATGGCCAGAAGTACTACCAATTCCTTACCAAGAAGCTGCAACCGTCGCTGAAGCATCTATGAATAATGTCGTCGCAAGGGACGGAGTACCATTGGAAGTACATTCCGATCAAGGAAGGAATTTTGAATCAGAATTGTGGACCGAATTAATGAAAATCCTCGGGATTAAGAAAACTCGAACTACACCAATGCATACAAAGTCTGATGGTTTAGTGGAACGTCATAACAGGACAATTTGCCAATATCTATCGTTATTTGTCTCCCAAAACTAGCAAGATTGGGATGAAGTGATTCCCTAGTTCCTAAAATATTATAATCCACTTTCAAAATACAAAAGATCGGTAAAATGAAAGTTTAGTTAATACGTTAGGATTTTTAGAAATCTCCAGTTATTTAATTGTTGTAGGTGTCTAATTCCAAAATTTCTAAGGGTTTGACCCAAACATCTGTTTGAATTACTACTTCAATATAAACATTGAGATTAAAACCATTTTCAGAAAAATTAACGTTAGACTACTGTAATCGTTGAAGTCAACTGAAACACAAATCGATTACGCGATACGATTCCTACTTCATTCAATAAGTTTGTTGTTGATTCGTGGTTATTCAATGATTAAGCTAGTAATCCCGCAGGTTAGTGTACCCCAAAATTCTAGCATTTCCAGTAATAATTCTGCAGTCAGGTTATTATTAGCACAATAAATTATTACCAATGGAGATGTCGAGTAAAAGAGCAGGTTAGAGCTCAATGGTGATGTAATTTGATCTACCAATATAACTGACGCAATTATGCAAGAATCGTTGCAAATACTGAACATAGTTTTCAACCAAGGATATTATAGAGTATTTCCATGGCATCTCATCACTGATTTCTGTTTGTTTTTTGTGGATGTTTCCTTAGAAATGTCATAAATGCAGTAATTAACAACCAGCTTAGTAGTATTTGGTGAATTGACAATTGATTGTGTTTAGTAAAATGGGGAGAAAGCTGGCATCATTCATATTTGCAAAATGCAACACAAATAATACAGCAAATTATTTCCAGAATCTCATATTTCCAATGTTAGTTGTCCATTACAATTGAAAATAAATCACGGTTTTGATAAGATAGTCTCCTTTGAAGAAAACTCATGAGACGTATATTTGATTTCAAGAAAAACTTTTTCCTTAATATTTATGTAAAGAATTCTTTTTGATATGACAGAAAATAGCTTTGATTCAGTATATACCACAAAATATTCCCTCATTTATTCCGAGATTTTTCACCTTTATCTGTTTGGTTGCCTGGAGATTTCTTGTTGGTACGTAGCTCCAACAGGTCAATAAAGTTTGTTTGTCCTTTAAGCAGTTGGTTATTATAGTAATGATCTTGAAGTGAATTAGAATGTCTTCATGGAAAAAAGCAAATGTTGGCGACATAAATATTTGGTTGAATATACTATTTCCTATTGTCGTATTTTTGTTGACATTTAACGGTTTTCCAGATACAGGTACTTTGGAAAAGCTCTTAGCAATCAACCAGTAGTGTTAGACTGAATTAAGCGTATCTACACTATTATGTAGCGGGTTAACAAACCAAAAACTAGTTGGTGAATTGATATGGAATACTTCATATTCGCATTTGTGGCTTCGTTAACTATAATATGATTAATTGATTCAAATAAGTAATTGATAAAAAATATGAATAAAATTAATATGACACAGATATGTCAATTGAATAGTTGCATCACATCACAATGAATCTCCCATCTAATTTGGACATTTTTCTAACGACCTTCTTAATATCAAAAGTTATTATTGCACTAGTAACGTATGGTCCTAAAGTTTTTCGAAAATTTTCAAATGCTAATAAATTTTTCCAAATTTTTTTAATTTTAAAAGCACATGTGGCAACAATCAACAACACTAATAACGAAAAATAATTACAAATTACATTATGGATAGTGGCCCGTTATCCTCAATGAGTCGTAATTTTCTTCGGACTTGTCCCATCTTCCTTTGGACAAGAGCAGGTTCTATTTCTCTAATATTTTGGAAGATGCGACGCCGCAATTGATCTCCATTTGTAGCTTCGCATCCTTTATCGTACACTTTCCTCGATAGTATTGACCAAAATTCCTCTATTGGCCTAGCCTGAGGTACATTAGGAGGATTGTCCAACTTAGGTACAAAGTCAATGTTACGTTACAATCAATTTATTGGCAAAGTGGATACGCCTTAATGCGCGGAAACAACGCGGAATTCTTCCTAGCTGGTCTGCGGTGTATTTTGGTGCCTTTCTTCTTTTCCTAAACAGTAAGTTTGTGCGATCAATTGTTCTTAGTACAGTGGTTTTCGAAATACCAAATCTCCGGGCTAATTTTCTCTAAGAAACTCCAACTTTGTCTTTAGCAGCTTCCATCAGTCTTCTTTCTCTTCTTACACTCAAAATTCTTGGTCTACCGCTTTTGGGTAAATTAATGCATGGTATACCCTCTTCACAATTCCTTATAGTGTTGTAAATGGTTGATTCACTTATATTTTGCTCTTGGTAGATTGCAACAATATCATGCTCAGGTATTCGTCGAACTAGATTGTAAATGCCCTGATGAATATCCAATTTGTAAGACATTTTGCCATAATCGATTTGCAAAACTAAACTGTCATAATCAAACTTGATTAAGTGTGACGTTTTAGTTATAATGGCAACTTGATTAAACGACATTGGGTACAAAAATAAATAATTTAAAAATTTTCCAAAAACTTTAGGACCATACGTTGTGCTATTTCTCCATGCATAACTCTCTCTTAGTATACCAAGAAAACACTTGAAAGCACTGTACCACCAATCATACTTAGGGTTTCTGAAAAGTAAATCTACTTTGGGACTTTTGGAACATTCAATTTGCAATACAAAAACACAAGCAGCTTCTTCTTCCAATATACATATTTATCAATTATCAAAATCTCAGCTTTTAGATGGATTCATTAAACGGAGCACAGTGAATAAACTAAAGGACAGAAGATAAGCCTCGTGTTTGTGAAGAGGGCAGTGGTGTCAAATTAGCCACCAAAAGAATTTCAACAATCCTTTTAGCCCGGCTTTTTAAATAATTCCGATACTTCCATGGCTGTATCTTAATTTGCTTGATAGACATGATTAAGGACAACGAGTTTTATCAATTTAGAATTATGAGAATTAGAGTAGTACTGAAGAACAGTAATATCAATATATTGGTATCATAATACCTTTCACTTTAATGTGACTTATGACTTACTCTTTCCAGGAAATATTTCACCCTAAAATTGTTTTGTGTATATTTTATTTCTAATTTAGATTCATTATTTCTGATACTGTTTCAGATTGGGTGGTTCTATAATAGAAATATTATTGAATTAAGCTGTTATAGATCTATATTTAAAAAAATTGACAACTATATTATTCTAAAACTTACTTCTAAACCATAGTCTGTCCATATAAATCCGAAACGGTCCTCTCATTCACGAAATATTATTTTTTATGGTTCTGGAACTAACTCAGAGAGTGGATAATCTTCAACTTATACATAAATATCTATATCCAATGTACCATTCACCAATATACATTCTAAAATAAACTCTTTACCACTCCAACTTAGAATTTTTCTTTAAACATTTAATTTCCCTTTCTCTCGGAAATTTGCATGATGACTTTCTCCACAGAACTTCGTTACCGTAAAACGGGATGAATATTGTCAATTTTCAACTTTATGCGTTTGTAACTTTTTTCTGGTAAGGGGTGAAAGAATGGTTTGAATGTCAAAATATGAGTCTTAACTTGTAGGTTGGAGTTCACCTATCAATTCACACTTCTGTTGGAATTTGGAATCGTTATATTTTTTATATGCTCTGACCCGATTCACCTCAAAGGTGGGGTCAAGTAGATCATAGGCTTGAAATGCGTCAAAAACCCTGTCAACCGCCTTGTAGGTAGAACGGGTCAAGAAAGAAAGTTTTAAAAAAATAAAAAAGGCAATTGTGAAATAATAAACTTTATTTATACACAACAAGTATTATATATTTGTATAAAAATAGCTAACTCAAATTAGTATATTCTGTGGATAATGAATAAATAAAAAAAACTATTGTTCTAAATCTTTCGCATTCAGGGTAAATTTGAGAAGGCCTCTGAGGTAATTTTATGGCAGAGAAAGTTTCCCAACTACTTTGTCGAAGTGGAAAGTGTCCACATCTGGAACATCAGGAAGTGTGTAAATATAGCCGAAGAAATGTTTGGTTTGTTTGGGCCTGACAAACTTTCCGTCGAAATAATCATTTCCCTTTATTTTTGTTATCTCACCAATAAAATGAAGATGATTAGGACTTCGAGAAGTTCAAGAGATTTCGAAATTATAGGCTACTACCAACCAATCGCCTATAGCAACCTCAGATTCAGACACTGGAGAAACATTGTCGAACGTTTTACCAAATTTTGTCACCTTTGAATAAATAGTAGGCGCAGTATTTTCATCACTAATGTCTTGACCTTCCCGTTTTTTGTCGACGGTACTGTTATCCGACTCGTCATCCAACTCGTCATCCAATTCAATTTCATTGTCCGAACCATCTGTACTACTGGCGTCGGAAACCGCTACACTTCTACCAGCAGCAATGTTGCATTTCCTCCTCGTCTGATGTGCTCTAGGACCATCTCCATATCTCATTTGACGTCAAAGATCTGTTACAGAATTTTCAATGGTTTCTGTGATATCCTGGTTATTTATTCTTTAGGTAGCATGCTCAAAACTTGATATTCTTCTTTAAGTTATTTTCAATTGCACGACATAGTTTGTTCAGAAGTCTAGGGAACTGATATTTTGGTATGGACGGTTCCTTAATGCCAGGTCCTTGTTTCCAATCAGTCATAATTTTTCGCCATGCTCCTTCCAATGGTCGAAAGAAAGCTATATCCAGTGGTTGGGTGAGATGCGTTGAATTGCTGGGAAGAAATACAAACCGAATATTATTTTCTTGGCAAAGGCTTATTGCCTACGAAGCAATGTGTGATGATTAATTATCACCTATCAAAATCTTCTGACCTTCCAGTTTCTTCAGATAAGGCACAGTCACAGTCATCACCCAGTCAGTGGAAGTTATCATATAAAACCAACATTGTATCTAGTGTTTCTTGGACCTCCTTGCATCCAAGTATAGATATGTTTGGATTTATATACCACGTAGCTTGGTAATACTACACCATCTCCAGAGGCAGCAAACATTATTGAAACTGATGATTTTGTTTGATTCAGGATCCTTTCAGGATACTTAGAGTCGCGTTTTGCAATTATCTTCTTTCTTTCCAGGTCATTGGTTAAATTGGTTTCATCACAATTAATTATATAGCAGGGTGGAACATGAGTCAGTGTTTCGCCCAAATTATCAAAATATTCATTAATAACTTAAGGAGAGACAAATGATCTAGACCGCTTGATATTCTGGCAAATTCGAACTGCAAGTGTATCTTTATGTCGACACAAAGACCCCACTGCAAATTCCCTACCTGGTAAGTTATCCTTGAACTTTTGTACAGTTCTACCTTTTCGGTCCAAATATGAGTTTACAATTAAGCGTAAACCATACAGATCCAGTGGATAGCCCCATTCTGTACAAAGTCCTATTTTTTCTACCAGTATAGCCTCTTCTGTGGATGATAACGTGGTCTGACCACCCTGTTTCTTAGGATTATTATTTTTGATACGCCTCTGTAAAACACTATACGAAATAATATAATGTCTCGATGCTTTTTGAATAGACATTCTTCCAACGATGACAACATCCCTCGCCTGATTAATTACTTGTACATCATACTTCTTATAGCGTTTCCCATGTGGGTCTGGTTTGTACGTCCTCGGCATGTCGACCCTATTCACCCCCACCTTTCAGAACACCGGTAATTTTTTAGCAATTGTTTTTTCTATAAATAGTAATCTAGATTAATCGAATTATCCTTGACACAAGTTATAATAATGTTGGATAATACAAAAAATGTTGTTACCTAACTGTAATCGATGGTGGTTTGTCCTGTGGAAATGAAGTTTCCAAGCATACGTTCTCGCGGCAAAAATATGCGTCGAGCTTACGTCTCACGGAACCACAGTTACACGTTTATCAAGCGATTTGAACTATCATGTACACTTCAACCAGACGTTTGACTTGAAAACTGCGTTGCCAGATTTATATTACTATTCATCGCAAATATTCTAGGCACATTTCTCTGTAGCGGGAAAGTTTCGACCCTATTCACCACACTGGTTCTTCTTTCTTTTTTTTTATTATAGCGCATCGACCTCGAGGGGTCATTAGCGATATTTGGTGTAAACATATATATAGTTATTCACATTTGGTATTTTATAAAGAATTTATAACATTTATTAATTTAAGGAATGTCTTTAGGTTACGTTAATTGTAGTTTGTTCCCAATACGTCGGATAATCCATTGTTGGAGAGTTGTGTCAGTTGTTGCTGTTGTGTTAGTTGAGGACATTCAACAAGTAGGTGCTTAATAGTCAGTTTTGAGTCACAATAATAACATTTTGGTTCGGGACCTTTGTCGATTAGATAGCTATGAGTTAACCGGGTATGACCTAATTGTAGCCGTGTAAGTAGCACTTGATCGCGACGATTTTTTGGTAGGACTGACCACGGTTTAATAGACTTCTTTACCTCGTTAAGTTTGGTTCCTGCTGTTTTCCATTTAGCTTCACAGATACTGTTCACTTTAGATTGAATTATAGATTTAATATCCGCACTTACTGAAAACTGCACTACTCGAGCATCTTCGTTGGTCGTGGCGTCTTTTGCTCTTTGATCAGCCTCCTCGTTGCCATCTATTCCTACGTGTGATGGTATCCACATAAAGATGATATCTTTATTGTTTTGTTAAGCTATTTTGAGTTCTTCTCTAATTTTTAAGACAAGGGGCTAATTTGTGATTATTTTTTGTATGGATTTTATTGAGCTGAGGGAGTCTGTGAGAATAATATGTTTTGAGTGTTTGAAGATGAATTGATATTAGCAAAGGCCTTATATAGGGCATATTATTCGGCTGAGAAGATGGAATATGTATCTGGAAACTTGAACTTATAAGTTTAGTTTGTAGTTACCACCGCGGCTCCAATGCCAGCTGCAGATTTCGAAGCATCGGTATAGATTTGGTGATAGTCTGTATAATCTTCTAGTATTGTTTTGAAGGTTGATCTAATACTGAAATTGGGAGTGGAATGTTTATCTAGAGAGCTAAGAGTGGTTATACATTTTGGTTTTCTGATTTGCCATGGGGGAGTAGATGTAGTCAGTCGAGGGAAACATTTGGAAAAGGAGAAGCTTTATTTTTCAAGGTACATTTTTATTCTAGCATGAAAGGATTTGGGAGCATGAGGTTTGATTGTGAAAGAACTGGGGAGTTTTGGAGGAGAGCAGTTATGCCTTGTAGGGTTGAACGGATTGTATATCATTTTAGCTGCATATGTCAGGCTCAAGTACATACGCCTATCTTCTAAGGAAGGTTCATTAACTTCAGCGTACACACTGGTTCTATTCGCCCCTTTTCACGGTACTGATCAATAATATCATATTTTTTTTTCTTAGATACCACCACTTTTTTATACCATTATAAATGTCAAAAGTTTATTTTTTTGTCACTGTTAACGTATGTAACATTCAAATTATTGTGTATGGTTTTTGTCCAATCAACTTAACCTATCGATATCACTTCTTTCTACTTCTTATTAATAGGGAAATTTAATGTCAATTTATTTATGATTGGTTAATATAGTAGGAGTCATTAACCAGCTCACTGTATATCTTAACCTAAACCAACAATTCTAGAGTTATCACAATTAATTTATTCAGGAATTCTGAATATTTCTCAAAATCTACAATCATTTTGATTAGAATTCATTCGAGTCTCCCTCCAGCGTTAATACATTTTTAAATTCTTTATCAATTTCTAATGTTTTTCTGTATATTTGTTTTCGAAAAAGAATCCAATTTCCTCATAAAAATATTTTATAGTAATTGATATTCAATTATCTGTTTGTTCCTCTAATGTAGTTAAATACCATGCTCCTATTGACATCCCTTTTGATCTGGAAGTTAATTGCGTTTCCTTTTTATTTTTTCAATCAATAGTTATTTTATATACGCTGTTTTTTATTAAACTCATGGTTATTCATTGAATTGATTACAAGGGAAATTTGTACAAATAATTGGAAACGATGATATTGAAACAAAATCATTGAAGTACGTGAATAACCGATCTGCATTCTGCGTATTAAAATATTCGCTGGTGAATGTAACTGTGAAAATTTTAAGTGATATTGATTCTGTCTCTGTTATATTTCCCGCTGATGATATTTTCACTAAAACCCTGTATTTCATCCAAATCTAACAAGCTTTTCGAGTTTTGTATATAAATTACACATGAATATGGGTCTGATAGAGGAAGGATGTGTTAGTTATTGAACCTAATACACATATTAGAAGGCGTATTGATTCGTGATCAATATCTAACACCACTTATACAGAGCTGTTTAGGTAGAGACAATCGTGGATTCCGTCAGTTATGGGGGGTGTTAAGATTTCTACTGCAGCTGCTTAAACTCGAGTTGTGATAATAATAATAATAATAATAATAATAAACTTTATTGCCTATAGAATATACATTCATAGCAAGGGTTCGGTTGACAGTGCATGAATAATTGAATATTTGTCGTTACATCTTTGGTCTAAGGCTAATACCATACTAATATAAGGCAAATATACAGGAAGGAAAAAATAATAAACAAAAAATCAAGATTTACATTCAAAGCATTAAAAGAATAGCACATACTCGTATAATGGACGCAAGGACCTAACTAAATAATTTTTTTGTCTATTTGACTAATCCGAAACCAACGAAAGAGCTCAAAAATCATCATTCGTCAATCACGAATGCTCGGAGCTTTAGAATATTCCATATGTAAGCAGCAATACATTTTGCATCATCAATATTGAGGTTATTTACAGTTTCTATGAGAGATTCAATATTTCTGAGAGGGTCATAATTCGGTGATCTCATAGAGGTGTATATGGGACATTCATAAAGCATATGGAAGATAGTTTCCGGTTCTTCCATGTTACACACAGTGCAGCGTTCTGATGGGTCAATTATATACGAGCAGCCATTCAAGGTAAATTTTATACGCAGCTGGTTGGTGAAACGTAACTGGGAATTAGTGCGGGTAACCTGCATAGGCATTTTCTGGATTAAATAAGAACTGGGCAACGAACAGCTAGAAAGTGATTTATATAATGTGAGGAATGAGTTGTTTTCTTTTCGTGTAACGTCTAATAAATGTAGCTTTTGATAATACCGTGAGAGCAACGACTTTTTTTTAATAAAGTGTAATCTAATGTTTTACTGTTTGGTATTTCCTAATCTCTTTGTTTCACAACAATCTTTATATTTTATTTATATCTTATTTATCCGTTATAATATATGTATATATATATATATATATATATATATAACGGATTTTTTTTACAGTTGTTGCCGTTTCTCCGTCCCCAATTTCCATTTTTTCCTATCAAAAACCTCGTCTTACTCTAAGTTCCTCGTGGTCATTGCTTGATCAATGTCATCTCGCCAGCTCCTTCTTGGCCGACCCCTCCTTCTTTTTTCCGGTGGTATCCATTCCAGAACCTTCCTAGGCCATATGTCAGAGTTCAGCCGTTTTACGTGCCCGAACCAAGTTAGTTGTCTTTTCTCTATGTCTTCATGTATATTTCTATCCATTTGCATTTGCATCCGGATGTCGTCATTCTTGACTCTTTCAAGCTTTGATCGTCCGCAACTCCTTCTTAAGAAATCCATTTCGGTTGCCATGAGTTTATTTTTGTTGACCTTGGTAACATCCCATATTTCCGAACCGTAAAGGGTTACACTTTGGACTAGGCTATTATATACATGCTTCTTTGTGGCTATTGTAATTTTTCTATTCCAGAGAAGAGAGTTTAGCGTTCTTGTTATTACTCTATCTTTATTGATTCTTTCTTGGATTTCGTTTTCACTATTCCCTTTTCTATTGAATAATATTCCAAGGTACTTACTATGTTTAACTCCTTTTATTGTGTCGGTGTCTAGGATTAGATCGTTTATCTCTTCATTGCCTACTATGAGGTATTCGCATTTCGCGAGGTTCATATGAAGGCCTGCCATCTCGTACTCTTCTTTTAGTTTTCTGACCATGTAATTGAGATCATCTTCGTCTTCAGCTATTACTATCTGGTCATCTGCGAAGAACAACGTAAATAATTTGTCATTTCCTATATTTAGGCCCATGGTTTTACATTTTCTTACCCATTTCACAAGAGCTCTATCTAGATAGATTTTAAAAAGTGTAGAAGATAAACAACAGCCTTGTCTTAATCCTTTTGTCGTATTGAAAGACGTGGTTATCTTATTTCCTATTTTAATTTTTGTGGAGTTATTCTGATAATAGTTCTGTGTGGCCCGAATCAAAATTTTATTGATCTCCAAGTTTTTCATCTCCTTCCATAGTCTTGAGATAGGTACGCTGTCATATGCTTTTTCTAGATCTATAAGAGCCACATGGGTCTCTCGATTTCGTTGCACTCTCTTCTCTAAGGTTATTTTTAGGGTGAAAGCATTATCCACAGTCGATCGTCCTGCTCGAAAACCTGCTTGCTCTTCAGGCTGTTTCTC